>CP136063.1:228328225-228815725 GCA_032622095.1 Siphonodentalium dalli
GATCTCTCGTATAAAGAGCGTCCGTGCATCCGTCACAAAAAAGCGGTCGACAATAAAGAGCGTTGTCACTTATGACATTTTGTACTCTTTTTCAACGTAAATAATTGTTATTTTTAATATTGTGCCATACGAATGATTGTTATTGCGCGTATATATTTTTTTTATTTTGCCTAGTAAGCTTCTATAGTAAATGTTTGTCTAATTTGGTGTCAAATCGGAAACGGCATCTTTAAAACGTCCTTATTTGAAAGCTGATATCTGGCCACATCTAATTATTTGTTGGCAGATTAAAGGCACGTGCGGCCTTAATTGTCGAAAATATTCATATTTGTTCCAAACACCGTAAACAGAAAACAAAGAAACAAAGAAACAAAGAAATCCGACTTTAAATCAAACACTTATACAAACTTATGACAAACTCGGGGGTTGGGGTGACCGGTGATATGTATATATGTTCAACTTGTTTTTGCTAGTCATGTTGCTTTGCCATTACTAATTATTTTATTTTTCAGTGTAATAACATATGGGAGAGGGGGTACCCATAAGTGAGTCAGCACTTGTCCTCCAATCCCATTGTCTGTATATAAAATGTTTGTGTCATATAAAATATGTTACATAAATTAGACAAATAAATATGTTTAAACTAAACTACCATCGCGTAAACAGCATGTCATCATAAAGACCTAGTATATTTTACCTAAGCAAGAGCCTGATTGTGTTGCAGAAGACAGCATAATGCTACTGGCTAATCACACACAAATGGCATAAACGCTCTTTATTAGTTCCATATCAGGTATTCACCAACACAGAACGCTCTTTTTTATGTTTACCATCATAATATAAACAAACACCAGAAAAGTAACTTCTTATGCTTTTGTTTACATAACAATGGTTAAACATGTGATAATAACATACTGTTTATGCGATATTTCTTATCTGTATACGGACAAAGTCTATCTACATTTTGATGTTCTTTCTGTATGTGGCGGTTTTTGACGGGTGGAAACAGGATACCCACCGCCAAGGCCAACCGTGTCTTTAAACGTACTGATGGTGGTTATATTTGGTGTAAAATTTGACATATAATCTAAACTATGTATGTATACGTACTTTTTATATAAAAAGAAAGTGTGTTTGTATCAGAAATTTGCAACTTGTTTGCGCATGCCGGGGAAAAAGACAAGGATACCAACTTATTTGAAATCACGTTTGTCAACGTCATCCGGAACAATACAATTGTGAGTCTCTTTAAATTATTATTGTCGGGTTATAAACGAGACACATAACTTTGTGATGCCAGCGATCCGAGGTGACGTCATTAAATCACCCGGCATCAACAATGTTTGAAGAATCACTGAACTAAATCGTTTCTCGTGGACCACAGTGTTAACGTTTCAGCAAAATTAACAGCATTGAAGCCCGAGGGCCAATTCAATGATGTTTACCCAGCTAGATTGACCAAAGATAATTCGGAAAATGCCAGATAAACCACAGGACATGTGTTCACTTTTCAAAATATATCCCCACCTGTACGACGGCGCAACCCCGCAGCAAAACTGTACCTGCACAAAACCCAGAAGTACCACAGCTAGT
Source organism: Siphonodentalium dalli (assembly GCA_032622095.1). NCBI lineage: Eukaryota > Metazoa > Mollusca > Scaphopoda > Gadilida > Siphonodentaliidae > Siphonodentalium > Siphonodentalium dalli. Next base: position 228,329,819 of record CP136063.1, read on the forward strand.
TAAATAACTTTCACACTCACAAAAATCTATCCCCAATTAGTTCACCGTTTAAATTATTTAGATGTGATGTACACATCAAATAAACAAGATTTCGTCATTTAAAACATGTACCATATATATTAGATGAGTGTCAAAACTGTCATTCTTAATTTACCTCAACCTGTGCACTCGTTCACTGACTCTGGAACACATTTCAGCCTATTCTCCCAAAGCCAGCACATTATCTGCTTATAATAGAACTTGTTTTAGGTAGATAATCTGCTTAGAATTATTGGTACTTTTAGAAATATGAAATTTGTTGCACAGATGAAAAAATGAAATCTAGTTATTTCCAGTACACCATGGACAATAACTCTTAATAAATATCCGTCGATTAAACCAACTCACTGCGAATATCACATAATAATTGGTTGTCCAAATTGTATTTTATTTAGATCATGCCGCGTTTTCTCCACTCGGGCTAACGCCCGTAGAGATCATATTCCACCAGTACAAAACCTTCAAACTTTTTGAAGTTTTGATAGGGAAGCTAATAAAGTCAAACAAAAACACGGGGAAAATATTTCTTGTCTATTATTTGTTCCTTAATAATGTACTTCACTGTAGGTGAAGGTTCCAACTCAACATTTCACAATTTAAGTGAATTTGTGAGCGATTGTGCTTTGCAACGCTTACAATTATGGAATTTCTTCAAAAAGTTCCCAAGTTTTGTGCTGGTGGAATATGATCTCTACGGGCGTTAGCCAGAATAGAGATTAATAACATGATCCAATGCAAAATATCTGTACATAGTGAAAAAGCACAAGGGTCATAACTCATATAATATCGAATGGGCGAAGCCCGTAGTATATGGGTATAATTTGCACCTAGCCGACCACACCGAAGGTCCACCAAATCCGATAATTTACTACACCCATGCAAGTTACATGGTGAAATGTTTGTACGGATAACTAAATTGACAAACAAATAGACAAAAAGACGGGCATGGCCCTAAAATATATAGATTTCATAATACATTCCATCGATCGGGACACAACAAGCTTTCCAACAACATATCCTCGCAAAATTACGCGCATCATCGACCTATACTGTGAACTGTAGGTACATAATGTCATTAGTTGATAATGAAATCAGCAAATAATGGAGTCATATCCGCTATTTCGTTGTATGGCGCGGGCGAGCGTACACACGACAAGTCGTGAGTTGGCTCATTTGTGTCATTATCCGCACATAATCTGCTTAGAATCACAACAGTATGTGTCGATAATGTAAATAAAACGCTCTCATTTTCAGCACATTATCGACTCAAATTGAGGAGATTGTAAGCAGAATATCTACCTAAAACAAGTTCTATTATAAGCAGATAATGTTCGAGTGTTCGGGAGAACAGGCTGTTCCAACACAATAACTTAAAATTTATCAATTTCAAATAAATTGTTGAACGAAGTCTGTCCTTTTACTTTAAGCACTTTTTATTGTGATTTATTAAATTACGAAGGGATTGTGGTATAAGTACGGGAATTTACAGGAGACCTCTCTCCCGATACAAGGTTTAATTACCGTATTTGTAAACTAGATGACAGAGTATTTACAATAATTGTGGTGTTTTACATACACTGAAAAAGATAAGGCTATAATGGTAAGAGTGTGGACTGTGAGTCCATGCATGTTGTGTATTAATTGTTAAACGAGGCCCCTTCTAAATTGTTGTCATACATGTATATTTCATAGGAGTTTGGGCATAGACAGTAGTAGCATTCAAAGCTAGTAACAAAATAAAGTGGGCTGGTTACTATAAGACCAGAATCATAGAGTGATTTAAATGGATCACCCTATACGTATACCTGTGCCTTATCAAACCTTCATTACATCACCGCCTAGCTCATCTCCACTACAAAGTAAACATTGGGAGTGCAACATGGCCCACGGTCGGCGTCAGGTGTCCCTCCGTGCGTTACCTGACACATAGGTGTGAATGTCTGGTCGATCTTAAAGAGAACGAAGTGATGCATGTATACCCCTACGATCGACTGCATGGATTTAATGTTTTAACCCTTCCTGTACTCTCTTAAAAAAGTTACAAGTTACATCGGAGTGGTCTATGAACGATTTGGATGGATGTAAAGGTATTGTAAGCAGACGAAATATAAGGAAGATTGACTCTCAAGTTACTTATGCACCACCTCCATAGTTCCTCGACCCAGGTCCCACCCTTATTTTTGCCAATTATATAGTCTATATGCAATAAACAACCCACACACACACACACACACACACACACACCACACACACACACACACACACACACACACACACACACACACACACACACACATATGTATATAGTATGACAATGATAACACGTGAAATTGTTTTACCCCCACCCACTCCATGATTAAACGTGTACCGTAACTACACTCACCACGAATGATATACTGTTCAATTGAGTTATGTAGATGTATAATTGTTCACTCAATTATACCAATGTCTATGGCGATTTGAGAATAAATAAATCTGATCTGAGCTGTTGGTCAAGAAAATCATGCGTACACGTCTCATCAGCTGTGTCATGACCATTATCCTATCCATTACTATGTCCAATTTACCGTGGCTCTACACGTATATTCTTTGGATAATTCCGGTCCACCCGGACACACACGTTGGTTAACCGTTAATGACACCTCACCCTACCCCGATATAAGGAAGATTGACTCTAAAGTTACATATGCACTAGCCCCATAGTACCCCGACCCAAGTCCCACCCATATTTTTGCCAATTATGTCTATATTTAATAGAACCCCCCCCCCCCCACACACACACACAAGCACACCCTCACACACACACACACACACACACACACACACATATATATATGATTACACGTATACCGTATCTACACCCACCACGAATGTAATCTATTCATATACATGATATTCTGTTCAATTTATGTACATGTCCACTCAGTTATACCAATGTCTTTTGATTTGAGAATAAATGAATCTGATCTGATCTGTTGGTCAAGAAAGACATCAGCTGTGTCCTGGCCATTCTCATATCCACTACTATATAGACCCGATTTGCCCTGGCTCCATGTATATTATTTGGAGAAACAAAACGCTGTCCATCCAAGTTGGTCCAACAACAAACAACACGAATAAGACGATAACGCAGGGTCACGCGCGATAATTGCCGAACACCTTGCTCTGGAATTCTCATCGTAATTGTCTTCATTATAACTCTCAAAGTCAACAAGCCCAAGTCTTTAGATTAGTCAATTTTCATGTACTTTATTGTTAGGTTTAATTGTACATAAAGGCACTGATAAGGCGTGCAGCGATAAGAGCTGATTCTAGAAGCACGTTTATTCAGATACGGTCTGCAACAAACGTACCTGCCCACCCTGTAAATCACCTAAATGTGCTTAGGAACGTACACCTAGCTCGAGATTTGACAGAAAACAGATACCTCAGAATGAAGCATCAAGAAAATACCGTCTGTTGTTTTGTCATTTTGAGATATAACACGCTACTCAAAATAGATTTATACACACTGGATATTACATAGATTTATTGCGAGACATTCTTCTCAGCCATGATATATGGGATCGAAAAGAATTGCGAAAAGCAAGTCCATAGTTACCATGGGAATAAAAACCGACATTGCTCGTTCGGAGCAGTTACCAATATCTCGATTTGTGTTGCTTTATTTTGTATTTCGAAAAAACCTGTTACAAAATTTTGGAGAAATTATTCGAAAAATAAACTCTATTCTAAATATAGTATCATACATATTATCCTATGTATTGTTGTGCAATCTAGTTTTCAGCTCAATATAGCTTAATAATAACAAGATTTGTGTAACAATATCACCTATTATATAAATATTGCTGTACGTCTTGGAGCTGACTATATATGCCAAAAATAGTGGTCCGAGGGGAGGATTAGTTCCCTATATGGAATAAGAATCAGAATATTTTATTCCATGACCAATCATTACAATTATCATAATATATAATACATAAAGTGTAAAGGCAATAAAACATGAGACAAGTCATGTGGAGGCGACATGGCCTATCATGTCTTCTTCCTGTCTGGGGGAATAGGTCCCTATTTAGTTTACTATATACAAGTATTAATATCGTATGTATCATTTCACTATAGTACTATTTGCTAATCTCTATACATATACACATTATTTAGGTAATATTTACTATATTGACTCATATGAATAGGTCGCCTTATCGAAACACAATGTAGTATCCCAACATTAACCTATATTGGTCCCATACATGCAATAATAAGATGGGATATATATATATATATATATATATATATATATATATATATATATATATATATATATATATATGAGTCAAATCAGAGGATGTTTATGTAGCTCAATACTAACCTTTGAAATCTGCGCTTTTTCGGGTATTCAAGATTTCGTCGCCCAACAAGGCTGCATGTATATTAAAGAGAGTCCTTAAAGATGCCAAATCAGATTTAACAGCTTTAAACCAGCATCTGAACCTGTTTAATACCAGAAATAATTAGATCGGACTCATGAGCCCATTAACATGAGGTTTTGATGGCCAGATATTGACTTTGAAAAGAGAAAGTTTTGACACGTTTTGAGTTGGTGTTAGCCTAGCACAAATGGTCGTTTATGATAAAGAGCGTATATGCTTCCTCCATCCAAAACGGTCGATAATAAAGAGCGTTCTCGATTAAGTTTTTGTTATGGTCGTTTTCGACATATTACTCCTGTGGTTTTGTGGATTATCCCCAAGTCTGGAAATAGCGTGTCTGTCATTTGCAGAATGAGGTCCTCAGAGGGTGAATTTAGTGAGTATACCCCACACAGCGGGCTAGCATCACCAAATGCACCCTCGCGGGACCTCATTCTGCTAAGGCCCTCAACTGCTATGGTAGACCTATAAGATCAGATTGAAGTTCCCCATTTGAAGTTGGTGATGTTCACCATATTTGGCACCTCGATTATGCATTTTATCTTCTGCAAATTAGGAGATATAGAAACTTCCCAGAAGGGAAAACGTAACTAAAACAATATTAAGTTGATATTATAGACACTTCCCAGAAAATGAGTCCTAAGCAGAATGAGGTCACATGAGGGGGAGTTTGGTGATGTTAGCCCGCTGTTCGGAATAGCATCAATAAATTCACCCTCTGGGGACCTCATTCTGCAAATAACAGACACTCTATTTGTAGGCTTGATTATCCCGATGCCTATGTGATACGAATGATTATCCCGATGCCTATGTGATACGAATGATTATCCCGATGCCTATGTCATACGAATGGTAGTAAATTGATAATTGGGAGTATTTATTATTTTATTTTTGTCTGGTAGGTGGACAATTCTGAATTATTTGGTGTCAAATCTGACCGCGCATCTTTAACTATACGTCATATTATTTGCATTGTTTATTTTAATTGCTTATGTGGACCAGGTGGCTTGTAATGGACATAATGTGGCTCCAGTTTGTCAACAATGACGCCGATTTGGAAGTTATTTTCATGCCAATTTTCATGGCCAAATAAAACAAATGATAGTGTCAATGACTCAACCTGAGAAGGGACACTGCTATGAAATGCAGTTAATGGGAGGACGATGAATAAGACAAGTAAAGTTTTTCCCGAAGAACCAAATGATGTTTGGTGACGAACCGACGAGGAATGTGGCCTGCAGGCGTAACGAAGGATTTCGTAATTTAGTCATGCAAAGAGTCATCGAAAATAGTTTTTACGTTTTTAAACGAAATTCGGGGAAAATGGGATGGCATCCATCTAGTGGTCACCCCGAAGATTCTTGTGGAGTTTGGTGACGATCGGATACGGAATGTGGTCTGTATAGGGTGCGCGAAATGTTTTAGTCATGCAAAGTGTAAAATCCAAGAGAAAATTTATCAAGTCCCATATTTCTCATCTAGCGTGATCGTAAAGATGTCTGTACACTTTCAAAACATTTTTCCAATAAATGTGGGCTGCAGGGTGTGCCGATGAATTTAAATGCAAAATTTAAGATGGCTGCTGGTGGCCATATTATGACTCACATTTAGAGGTCACCCGAAGATGAAGTTTGGTGACGATACAATTTAGGATTAGGGTTCGGACTGTTGGGTGCGTCAAACATACGCACGGACGGACCACGGACGCAAACCAGTGGCAATAGCTCAAACTTGAGCTACATGTAAATGGCTATCGTTAGCTTGACTCCTTTGGTGTCAAATATGATTTGGCGTCTTTAAATGTGTCGACACGTGGATATCATGCATGCGTCATAACGTCAACAGTCAAATTTGTAAATCGAGTGCCAAGCGAAAAGTTTCGATTCTGTTCATTCAGCCGCCAAAAATCAGAAGGTGGCCATTTATGTCGAGAACACATTTAATGACTTGGTGGTCTACAAGCCGTTACATCACCCAAATTAAGCACGGGTAATTATAATCTGATATACCATGATAAATATCTTCCCGATAGCATCAAGTCTATTAAATGTGGGTAGACTACAAAACAGCCGAAATGGTGTTGCTGGTTTCATGCTGCGAAAACTTCTTTGAACTCCCCATATCCGGAATGAGGTTTTCATTCGTCACAGCAGAGGGAGAAATAACGTTTATTACAAATCACATTCTCACAATTCGTTTTGCTTTCACCGGAATTCCAAAATGTATTTCATTATCCCTTTCATGGCGGGAGCTAAGCTGGCGCAACATTAAATACCCTGTGACAAGTCATTCTCGTATATATGCGAGTCGACCATAGGTCGCCTCGCATACTTATATAAGAGAATGCATTGGCCTAACAATTTTTATAAATTTTTCTTACATTCTTCAACAATTTTATAATTTTTTATAATTTTTTTATTACATTCTTTATCAATTGTTATCATTCTTTCTTACATTATTTAATTTTTTTTATCAATTTTCATCATCATTTCATACTATTAGCTCTGCTTTCACTGGAATTCCAAAATATGTTTCCTGAAACACTGAAAAACTTTCATCTTATCTGACAACATCGCAAAATGTGTGTGACCCATGCAGTGGTAGCCATGATCAATTAGAGCTGAGGGGTCACACATATATGGAGGGTCACACATTTAATTAGGATATTATAGCGGTAGTGGCGACTGACTGTTCCAGACACGAGAACAACTATGCTACTAGTTGACCAATATCAAAATATTTAATATTAGTCGACTAAACCACATGTGATTTACTATCAATATGTATATGCTGTTCCAATATAATGGCAAATCTATTCTGCGTCAATCTTCTCACACCCGCATCACAGTATATTGTTATTTTCGATGATCTTATCATGCATTGCTTCACGGTATGTTTACTTGGGTAGGGTTCTCTATTCCGAAGGTTCATTATACCGAAGGTTCGCTATTCCGAAGGTTCATTATTCCGAAGGTTCATTATTCCGAAGGTTCATTATTCCGAAGGTTCGGTATTCCGAAGGTTTTATATTCTGGGCGTATTTAACCAGAAATGAATCAAAATTTGCACCCCCACCACAAAAACCACACGAGGAATGAAAAATACTATTACGCTAGTATTCACATATAGTGAATTTATACACCCACTTCTAATTCCCAAATTGTCCCAGATGTCGGTTATTAATAGCATAAAGACAGTATCAGTTTATCGTTTATTATGGAAAGTTGAAAACACGATGACTGAAATAAATTACATGTAAGAGATATCGTTTTTTCCGAACTGGCAATCTGTATTTGAATGAAACATCAACATTAAAGGCCCACTTAATTTTCGAACCCCCATATCACATATATAAAATATATGCCGGTATATATACCATTGGAAATAGGAAGCTCTCTCTCTCTCTCTCTCTCTCTCTCTCTCTCTCTATAACACTGTATTATCAGCTTATCCGATGTAATAAACTGTGAACATGTTGTTTTTGTTGAGTTAACGACGTGTTTCTGTGCTTAAGGTTCATCTGGTTTTGTTGCGCAAAGTGTATTATTTTCAATGGAGGGGGAATAACTCTATATTTTAAAGATAGTGTTATTCCCCTTCAATTGAAAATACATTAGGTTGAATTATGTTGCATTCTGGGAACCATAACGGGGGGGGGGGGATCTTTTTATGATTAAAGCTGTTTTCTATTTATCTATGGGCATCTTCGGATGCAGACGTTTTAACTATAGTGTTTTAATCATATTTTATGACATATATTCTTATTAAAACCTGATATCAAGGCACTATAAAAAAATATAGTCGGTTCATCTCATAAACCGTCTATTCAACGACATTCTGTTACGCATTATTCATTAAGAGTTATAGCCCCACTGTTTTAATCCGCCTTTAGCTGGCGTATTCTTGCCTCTAAGATTATTGAGATATAACGTCATACGTGATGACATTAAACCGTATGGAAACATAGCAATTGTGTGGGCTGCCTGTCGTGAATATGTTTTGGGAAATAACGTCACACGTAATGACATTTAATCTCAAGGAAACCCGCGAGAGAAAAAAAAGTCACATTTATTGTTTCAATGTTTAAAGTTATTTCCTTCATAAAAAGAGTCTTCGTGATAAAGAACCCTCTCAATACTTTAGAATATAGAATTAACCTTTAAAATAACAACAATCTTCGGAATAGCGAACCTTCGGAATAGAGAACCTTCGGAATAGCGAACCTTCGGAATAGTGAACCTTCGGAATAGTGAACCTTCGGAATAGCGAACATTCGGAATAGAGACATGTTCCCGTTTACTTATTGATGTTTGATTTTTGTTTTTGCAGTGGATGTATGGCAATTTTGCAGATATCGAGCCTCCCAGCTCTTGCCAGTTGATAAATAATATCTTTGTTAGAGTAATGCAGACTTATTTGTTATATCTCTGTATGAACTTCGAATCAGCGGCTGACAGCGAGAGATCGATAAATGCACGATTATTATTTTTATTACTCAGATAATATTTATTTACGACTGTCCTATATTGCTAGTAAACGAGATACATGCACTGGTGGGTTAATACTATAATTAAGTCTTTGTGATGATACTTCAAAACTCAAGATCCAGCAGAAAAGGTACCGTAGCTACATGTGTAGTTGAGAATAACACCGCTAAAATTTCTATCCCGTTATCTATTATGAAGAGCGCTTATGCCTTCCTTGGCCAATAACGGAAATTTTATTCTGGCAGATAACATAAGGCGAACGTTAAAATTGTGCTACGCCTGTATGACTGACTGACTGACTGAATGAATGATTCCGTGTTCTGGTGCATTCAAAAAGCTGCCACATCGAATGGTTTCGGTATATCTGGGACTAATATAACACTATATTAGTCCCAGGGTATATCATAATGCAGTTATTTGGCCTCATGCGAGCATCGAACAAGAAAGAGCAATCAAAATTACGCGAATTTTACATAGACATCATCTACACACGGCAAATAAATACCCACCATACACAGCCATACATATATAAACCCCATTGCTATGAAATGAGAGGCATGTCGCGATCGTTTAAGACTTTGCGATAATATACGACGGTTACGACCCCAGAAATACTCGACAGATCAAAAGCCAACATAACATGTGATACCATGGCTACATACCACGTGATACCATGGCTACATTGTAGCTGACACATTAGCGTCGCTAAAGTTTCTATCCCGCCGATTGAGTTACATAGAAAATAATTGACTTAGACATTGAAACACATTTCTGCAGAGTTTGGTGTTTGAAACCACGGTATTCTCATTGCGGAGGAATTTTCTCTTCTTTGACAGAACAGTTCTACACTTACGATATGTTCTAATTCCGATGTGACCCAAGGCGAGAAGCGTTCCCAAGAAATCTAACAACTCTATATAGCTAAATAAAAAATAATAAAAATCGTGCGCAGTCACCAACAGCAAGGCAGATATTTTTATTGTCTAAGTTGTCGAAGTATTTCCCAAAATACCCCGCGCATTCACTGTATTATACCCTCACATACATAATTGTGTTGCATGCGCAGTGGATCTGCGTGGACACAAGTTACCAAACATAGGTTATCACCAGATCATGCCATACTTTTTTCTTTTCTTTTTTACTTTAAACATATTTTATTTGTAATAATACAAAGTGGATTGGGGCACAAGTTACATAACTTAATGAGCCCCTCTCCAGTATACATTGTTACAAAATTACATAATTGACAAAGTGGCACAATAAGTAACTTATTTACAGCTGTGTGGAATGTGAGAGAATGGTGACTGGTGAATGATGATCTTGCGGATCGTTAGGAAAGGATGATGTAAGGTGGTGGGGGTGCCAACGTCGATTGTGTTTATTTAAAACATTGTTATGGCCGAGCAAGTACCAGGTCGAAAAAAGCAATAAACATATTTATGTCCTACTTATTAATTAAGTTAATATCATTTGTCAGATCATGCCATGAATCTCTACTCTGACTAACGCCTGTATAGAGATCATATTCCACTAGTACAAGACCTTGGAACTTTTTGAAGTTTTACAGGGAACCTTATAAAGTCGAAAAAATAACTCGGGGAATATATTTCTTAGTTAGTATATATATATGTTCCTTAATAATCTACTTCACATTAGAGGAAGGTCCCAACTCGAAATTGCATGCTTTTCTGTGACTTTTATGAGCCGATATCGCAATAAACATCAAATTAATTACCCAGGAGAAATTCTATAATTGTTAGAGACGCAAAGCAAAATCGCCCACACAGTTATAAGTATACTTAAAACTTGAAATTTCGAGTTGGGACCTTCGCCTACAGTGATATACATTGTTATAAGGAACAGATAATAACTAAGAAATATATTCCCGCGTTACTTTTTCAACTTTATAAGGTTCCCTGTCAAAACTTCAAACATTTCCCAGGTTTTGTACTGGTGAAATATGATCTTTATACGGGCGTTAGCCAAAGTGAAGATTCATGGCATGGTCTAAGGTTATCAGCACAATGTGGGTGTCCGAGATCCGTATTCAATTCGAGCTACCTTCTCTGTAGAGTCCAGATGTTTTTATTGTCTAATTTGTCGAAGTTTTGCCCGAAACCCCGTGAATGTAGTGTATCATCAACGTTATTCGTGACACGTGCAAGGAAACTGAATATCAATATACAATAGATAATATGATAAGTATACACATAAACTGTAGAAACATATCATAGAAACGCTCTTTAATATTCGTCGTACAAGTTCTTTTATTTATCGTGTCATGTTTTTTGCGCTCTTTATGTGTGTGTTAGTGTAAACATATTTTATGGCAATTGTAAATATCGCAAAGGGATTTAAACACACATTTTTTTCAATATAGTGTACGTATCTCTCTCCACACAATATGTGCACTGGCTTACCCTATCAATGAAAATATTGTTGGGCCAATGTATTGTCTTATATATTCTATATAGGAGATAATGGCACAGGGCTTTCGCAAAATTTCAGGAAGTTCCAGTCATGGACGGGTTAACATATAATAACAGTAACGCTCTTTATTGTTGAGTTATGTGGAATCTACGGTGTCGGGCGAATCATATTTGGAGTGATAGCTTTATATGACCGATGTGGGTCTTGTAGAGCATATCAAATCGATTTACGACCCCCAATTTTCTACTTAAATATGCCATGCCCGGTTTGATTCCAAATAATTCAGAATTGAGGAGATGGTTCCATATAAGCGCCTGGCGCTTGCTATCAAATCCTCTTGTCTCTCAAGACTTACCATAGCTACGTATATATAGGAACATCATCTTCTAAGTTGTTGTATAAATATGGGATACAAAATAAATAATGTATACACCATAATTCAGAATGTCCTACGTCAACTGTTCGCTTGTCGGGCAAACGAAGTATGACAAATACCATCATCTTCACTCTTGTCACAAAGGCGTCGCTAAAACCCACAACACCATCCATATAAGTAATAAGCCACAACACCATCCATATAAGTATTAATCCACAACACCATCCATATAAGTAATAATCCACAACACCATCCATATAAGTAATAAGTTGAAAAACGACAACAGACGCTCATTATTGAGAACGCTCTTTATCATATACCGATTTTGGGAGACGGAAGCACAGACTCAATTTCAATAAGCAGGGACTATTGGAATTTATGCTAGGCTGGCAAATATCCAATACGTGTCAATACTTCATCTGTTGAAGGCCGACGTAAGGCCATCACAACCTCCTATTTGTGGCCTCGTGTGTCTGATGTAATTATGTTCAGGCATGCTAAAATTTAAAGAGCGTCTGTTTCACTTCTATATGCGAAAAATGGAATAAAGCTGGGAAAGGTCTATGACCGTTACAATATTTTTTCAGCCTGTAGATGTTTTTGTTTAAACAGTTTATTCGTTGATTGACCAAACAAATGCTAAGAAAATGCTAAGATTATAATACAGTTGGATATATTGCACTGTATACGAAGATGCAATATACCTCAAAATCGAAGCAAATTTGAATTATAATACATTATTCGTGAAACCAGCTTGACGAATCTACTAACATGACAAGACACTGGCAATATAACCGCAGAGTCATGGGCAGCCATTATTCATCAACTCAAAAGAACCGCTAAACATTATCAAACTGATGTGACGTCGTTATGAAAGGTGGCACCCTTTGTAGTGACTTGACCATAAACTCTCTTTTCCACATGGGACTTCCGAGGTTCTAAATGAAATCATTTCAATGAGTTTTTGGTGGGCGCGCGTGCCCATGTGTGTACGAATAATTAGATTTTAAGTATCTCAAGTGGAATTCGGCTTCCGTCAAGTGGTGACACCATGGGGAGTCGACGGGATGTTCTCGTTTCACGGTTCCTAACGGCCACATCGCGAATTCTTACAACGTGATATCCTGTTTGAATTCATGGGCATAAAATGTAAGACCAGTAATTGCACCACTTTGTCACATTTCAGGGGAGAAACTAGTACTACATCGCTGGATAAACGCAAGAACTCGGTGTACATGCACTCTTTGTTATAATAACACATGTGCTAAGTGACAATGTGGTCACGATGGACATATATCATTAAAGACATGGTTTGGACTTGTTCAGGTGTGTGAAACTGATCAGTTAGTATACTCAGGCGCTATGCCAACTGTGGGAATGTAGCATTCTACTAACATCGCCGAAAATATAAAAGAAATCGACCATACATACCATAGATATCAACGTCTGAACTACGCTCAATTGTAAATATTTACATCTCGATTCGGGACGCAACAATCGGCGATAATTTAACGCAAATTATTTCGTCATCGAGAGTCATTGCTTTTCATTAATATATAAGCATGACGGTGTGCTGTAAATGTGGTTTAATATTCGTAAAAATAACTACTTTGAGCAAGGTTATGCTCCATTTATATTTGATCACCCAGCCGGAGTGTTTCACATCACTTTAAACAAAATACATTAAAGTGTATACATATTAGTGAGATTACCAAACACCATACAGTGTATGCATACATATGACTAGAAACCATGCCGGTCCGAGTCGGGGTGGATGGTATGACTATCATATTGTTTTGTGTATAATGTCACCATCTATTGTAGCCATAGGTTATATATATATATATACCCATACCACCATATACCACCGTTCAAGATTGTTGTCACTTCTGGACTTTGTTTCATGTAATCTGTCTATTTTCGCCTTCGTGTTATTATGTGTCAATGTACATTTGATCATATACATGATGTAACGTACAAATAAACTTGATTGTTTGATTGACTAACAAGGAACGCTCTTTAAAGTTCATTGGTTTGAAGCCCGGAATCATACTCGTTTCTGTTACACCCCGACCATGGACCAATCAGATCGTGCCATCAGTCTCTTCTCTAGCTACGCACGTGAGATCATATTCCAACAGTACAACACCTGGAAAATGTTGGATGTTCTGACTCTTTCTGACAGGGAACTTTATGGCCTGCATTGTTACGCCCGTAGAGATCATATTCCAACAGTACAAAACCTGGGAACTCTTTTATGTTCTCACCACTTCTGACAGGGAATGTTATAGAGATATCTTTATTACCTCCAAGTATAGGAGAGATCATTATACATGACATATAAATACAGTTGGATTAAAGTGGGCTCCCCTGGCCAGTGTGGTGGGCCGTTATGTACAAGTATGGAGAGGTGTTGGAAACCACGAGAGTGAAGCATATATGCACACTTGTTCCTCAATAATCTACTTCACAGTAGGCGATGGTCCCAGCTCGAGATTTCATATTTTTTTCTGACTATTGTGAGCTGATATCGCAATTAACATTGAATAAATTCCATAATTGTAAGCGACGCAATTTAAAGCCACAGTTACTCACAAAGTCATTTAAATCGTACAATTTCGAGTTGGGACATTCACCTACAGTGATATATATAACGGAACAGGTGTTATCTGAGAAATAGATTACCTGTACTACGTTTTCGATGTTATAAACTTCCCAGTCATATATGGCATACGCCGCGAAATAAACTCCGAACATATAGAAAATTCAAAGCTACAATCAAATTGGAGAACTACCTGAATACATGCAGAATAACGAAACACAGGGAATCACTCACGAGATTGCGGATCAGCTGTCATTCACTCGGAATCGAACGAGGCCGATATATCAACATCGACGAACAATATCGTATTTGCGAAAATTGCAACGAGTTAGACGACGAATTCCACCTCATCATCAATTGCTCGTTACTATCAAACGAACGTCAATCTCTCTTCAAACAACTACCGAAAGACATCCAAGAGTCAGATGGAATAGCCCAATTTAAACAAATAATGACATGCCCACAACCAAAAGTATTAAAAGCAATTGCCCATTTTGTCTACCACGGACTTGCCAAAAAGGGAAAATGGCAACCTAGTGACCAACTGCTAGACAGAATACGCGACCAGACGAATGCAAACTCCCAATAAGACAAAAAAAAATACCAAAATCAATACAAATATATATAAACTAGCCGATGAGCCCGACGTTGTCCGGGCTATTCAAAAACCAAATTTCAAGTCGATAGCTCCACCCGTTTCCGAGATCTCGTCTGCGCATGCGCGAAGCTGGCGTCGCACGGGCTCGGCGACCCGATTTCAAGTCGATAGCTCTACCCAGCCCGACGTTGTCCGGGCTATTCAAATACCAAATTTCAAGTCGATAGCTCTACCCGTTTCCTAGATCTGGTCTGCGCATGCGCGAAGCTGGCGTCGCACGGGCTCGGCGACCCGATAAAATTCGTATCCGGGGCAAGATACATTCACATACCAAATTTCAAGTCGATAGCTCCACCCGTTTCCGAGATATCGTCTGCGCATGCGCGAAGCTGGCGTCGCACGGGCTCGGCGACCCGATACAATTCGTATCCGGGGCAAGATACATTCACATACCAAATTTCAAGTCGATAGCTTCACCTGTTTCCGAGATCTGGACTGCGCATGCGCGAAGCTGGCGTGCACGGGCTCGGCGACCCGATAAAATTCGTATCCGGGGCAAGATACATTCACATACCAAATTTCAAGTCGATAGCTCCACCCGTTTCCGAGATCTCGTCTGCGCATGCGCGAAGCTGGCGTCGCACGGGCTCGGCGACCCGATAAAATTCGTATCCGGGGCAAGATACATTCACATACCAAATTTCAAGTCGATAGCTCCACCCGTTTCCGAGATCTCGTCTGCGCATGCGCGAAGCGGGCGCCGCACGGGCTCGCCAATACGACAACGTCCACCGCCTGGTCAAACTACACACACGTACCAAATTTCGTCCCGGTCGGTCGAGAATCGTAGATTTGTATAAATGACAAACATACAGACAAACATACAGACAAACATACAGACAGAGGTCTTCAAAATATATATGAGACTAGCCGATGAGCCCGACGTTGTCCGGGCTATTCAAAAACTAAATTTCAAGTCGATAGCTCTACCCGTTTCCGAGATCTGGTCTGCGCATGCACTTAGCTGGCGTCGCACGGGCTCGGCGACCTGATAAAATTCGTATCCGGGGCAAGATACATTCACATAGCAAATTTCAAGTCGATAGCTCCACCCGTTTCCGAGATCTCGTCTGCGCATGCGCGAAGCTGGTGTCGCACGGGCTCGGCGACCCGATAAAATTCGTATCCGGGGCAAGATACATTCACATACCAAATTTCAAGTCGATAGCTTCACCTGTTTCCGAGATCTGGACTGCGCATGCGCGAAGCTGGCGTGCACGGGCTCGGCGACCCGATAAAATTCGTATCCGGGGCAAGATACATTCACATACCAAATTTCAAGTCGATAGCTCCACCCGTTTCCGAGATCTCGTCTGCGCATGCGCGAAGCTGGCGTCGCACGGGCTCGGCGACCCGATAAAATTCGTATCCGGGGCAAGATACATTCACATACCAAATTTCAAGTCGATAGCTCCACCCGTTTCCGAGATCTCGTCTGCGCATGCGCGAAGCGGGCGCCGCACGGGCTCGCCAATACGACAACGTCCACCGCCTGGTCAAACTACACACACGTTCCAAATTTCGTCCCGGTCGGTCGAGAATCGTAGATTTGTATAAATGACAAACATACAGACAAACATACAGACAAACATACAGACAGAGGTCTTCAAAATATATATGAGACTAGCCGATGAGCCCGACGTTGTCCGGGCTATTCAAAAACTAAATTTCAAGTCGATAGCTCTACCCGTTTCCGAGATCTGGTCTGCGCATGCACTTAGCTGGCGTCGCACGGGCTCGGCGACCTGATCAAATTCGTATCCGGGGCAAGATACATTCACATAGCAAATTTCAAGTCGATAGCTCCACCCGTTTCCGAGATCTCGTCTGCGCATGCGCGAAGCTGGTGTCGCACGGGCTCGGCGACCCGATAAAATTCGTATCCGTGGCAAGATACATTCACATAGCAAATTTCAAGTCGATAGCTCCACCCGTTTCCGATATCTCGTCTGCGCATGCGCGAAGCGGGCGCCGCACGGGCTCGCCAATACGACAACGTTCACCGCCTGGTCAAACTACACACAAGTACCAAGTTTCGTCCCGATCGGTCGAGAATCGTAGATTTGTATAAATGACAGACAGACAGACAAACAAACAAACATACATACATACATACAGACAGAGGTCTTCAAAATATATATGAGATATATATAACTACAATATTATCTACAACATACTGTGTCTTATGAATACATGTTCTTTCAATACACTGTTATAAATTATGTTTCTATATTATGTATGTATACACTTGACCATATTTGGTGTAAAAGTATATTAAATTGAATTGAATTGAATTGATCTCTACGGGTGTACCTATAGAGTAGAGATTCGTGACACGATCTAGGGACCTAGTTACTCATATCCGGATCTTGTTATCCACAGAAAGACTCATGAAAGTAATAGACAATTTGAATCCCGATTTTATTCAGTATAGAACAGTAAAATCGGGGATAGCTACATGTACGCCACCCTTGCCATTGGATTAGGAATGTAATCTCACAATTACTGACTGACCATATTACCATACCATATTACAAATGATTTAACAGAGATGTCTAATTGATGATTCTGTGGTGTCGACTATGACAATAACCACATGGCCACTGTTTGGAAACACAGTCCGCGCTGGCAGCGGTACGGAACACCGTAGAAGCGGTCAATTTGTCAGCTAATTGCAGATTTATGTAGATTTTAATTGGAACCACTGACTGTTAAGTGGAAATGACAGGTATCAGTCGCCACCCACCTCGCGTTGACGTTGCATTCAGCTAGTTAGTTGCCTGGTATAAAGCACATCTGGAACCGAATACCAGTGACACTTGAGAAAAGAAATATAGGGTACTTTGAGTTTCGCCAGATTCGAGTATTTATCATATATATCAGACACTGACCGCGACCACGAATGGGTATTTGGCGTAACACGTATACACTCTATAACGCTGCTCCCATACCCTCATCAGACTAATATATGTGGCTCGTTATCATTACTGTAGATTGAATATGAAAATCTGTTTGCGAGTTACGTAATGTACATGCAGCTTTTTTGAACTTTTGAGAAGTGTTAAACACTGACATAACGAAGCGTGGAAATTACAGTACAGTTTAATCCGATGTTATTTTGTAGAAATACAATCTGTCTTACTAATATTTGTACATGCCCATAATAAAATTGAGACTGAACATGGAAGCCCAAGAAATCGTTAAAGATATTCAATCCCATCAGTCGGTCCCCATACCACCAAGATACAACAACACTACCAACAACAACAACAACAACAACACTACCAACAACAACAACAACATTTCTTCAAAATACGCTTTAGTTATCAGAATCGATTTATTGCAACCAAATAATGCTAACGACTGTCAACTATGGTATCAAATTTCCCAAACATTGTTATTTATCAACATTTTGTTCAACAAAATATGGCCGTATTATCACTAAAGTATCACGAAATGTTACCGTATTACCACTTGATTTTAGAGTTATTCATCTTCATCCGCAATTTTATCCGAGACCGTCCGTTTGACCAAGTGTTTCTGGGCCACATATTAATACACATCTCGATAAATAATAAACTTTAAAAATCGATATCTGATCACTCTGAGCTTTGATGGGTGGGTTCCTCGACTCGAATAAAATATCTTTTACCACCGAAGCCAAAGAAATAGTATTTTAGGAGCGTCTGATCGGATTGAGTACCGTTAAACGGAGTCTAAAAATGGTCTACAAAAAATATTAAATATTTCAATATTGACTTATATTGATTCAATGTTTACAGTGCACACGTTCAAATTTGACAGACTAATGGAAGCAAATTTTATATAGCACCCGTCAATTAAAAACTGCCGGTGCAGATGGCAGATGGGCACGAGAGGCATTGTATCGATCTCCATTGAACGTCTGCTTTAGAGTACATGTATATGATGAATCTATTATTTATTGCAATTGAAATTTCAACAATAATATTATTTTTTTCAAATATAAGAAAAAATGTGCTCTATCTACCCAGAAGGTGCCGATATTTATATGTTGTATTTTAATTTGAATAAATATTTTATGAGTTGTACTATTGTATTTATTTTTTGTTGGCTAGTGTGTCTTACCAAGAAAATATCGCGACTACGATGATAACCGACTTTATTTTATAACTACCGATTTATTCCCCAAATACTGTGAATGGCTTCTAGTTCGTTGGTATAAATGTTCGTGGTTCAGCCATTTATGACTTTTTCGTGAGTTTCGGATTTGCAGCACCGAGTGATTATTTTACATCGACGTCATAACATTATTTCAGTGTACAGGTAACTGAAATAACACTGGCACGAAACTGACTGATTTGAGGCTGTGGAAAATGTCCCAAATACCAGATCCATTATATGTATATATATGTCATGGTGTGTCTTAGGTCCTTTTAAGAAATGGATGTTGATTTGCTTGATGCAAGTTGATCTGATGTTATATGTGGAACTCAACAAAAACCACAACACTAAATTTAGTTCCTTATATATTTACACTCAGTTAGGGGTATATAGAAATCAGCATGCCCGTCCATGTTGTCTTCCTTCTGGCATTAGACACAGCTTTGTCTGAGCTTTTATTCCTACAATGTTTCAGTCTTACTTTTTAAAACTTTAGTACCATTAATATGTGCATGCACCCGCGATTATGGAGTCCGTCCGACTTTTTTAGTTTAGCTATCCCTCTTATTCGACTTAATGTTTTGCAACATGCATAATTTCGTCTGAGCTGGTATTCCTTGCGTTTTTTTTTGTATCGGAAAAACAAATGACCCTTTACCCAACAGAAGAGCCCTGTGCCAATGCATTCTCTTATATATGCGAGTCGACCATAGGTCGCCTCGCATATATAAGAGAATGTATTGGCACGGGGCATAACTGTAACTATCACAATGTGATCAAGGAGCCGGTTCCAATGATATCCATATTTGTATGGTGTTATTGAGACAGACCGAAGATATTTTAGGCTGTTGAAGCTTTATTTGGCCGGTTTTGGCCGGTTTGTTGGGTAAAGGGTTAATGTAGCCTAACTGCACTGTGGTGGTATCATTAGTCCCACTGGGACAGTCCCACCTCTAGCTGTTTCACGGTGGTATTAGAATCGACGAACATTTTTTTCACGTTTCTATTATGTCAATATTTAAGATTTTAGGAAATTCTGGTTCAAATAGTCACGGAACAGCGTAATTTTGTCTCCAATTTTTGTTTGTTAAATTCTCCCTATACCGAACACAAACAATTCGCAATGCGCACGGCAAACCAGCAGAAACAAAGAGAGAGTCTGGGAATTTTTTCAGTGACGACGCGATAGAGCGGGTACAGCAACTGCACGAACACAGGGTAAAGTCGGTTATACTCTGGCGATTCCGTCGACCCATCATTAGCGCCAAGAAGCGGCGGTCGAATTCTTTATGGCTCATTCGTTCGTACGGAGGATTCAAACGCCACACACCTGTCGGATTTAGTAGACTTGTCTCGACATTTTATAGACTATAGCGGACTGATAAGTGATAAGATTGAAATCCGATATGCATCCTTATCTATACGAGATCGAGTTGAACTATACGTTCCCTGGAATATATAATTTAAAGCTACATTCACCAAAAATATCGAATGACAACAAATCCGATCACCAATCGATGGCCGTATCAGAATGCTAAAATAATGGTAATGTTATTGTACGCCCGGAAAAAACTCCGTCTTTTAACCTTTCATCAACGGGAGAAGCGTTGATGCTGCTTTAATTCTGTATAAGCACTGGCTTACACGGGCAAGGTAATTATTGTTAGGCAAATGCATTATCTATTATATATATGCGAGGATCCCCATGCACAGGAGACTCACACATATATGGGAATGCAGGCACAGGGTTTTCACAACAATTTAGGAAGCTCCAGTCTTGGAAGGGTTAATGGTGTGATATTGGTATGGATGATGTCCATGGACAGACATTGACCATTTTTTCTCTTATTGTTTTGTCCCCCGACAAATGTATTTTGGTGGGGTAATATATATCACCGGTGTCCGTCCACCCGCCAGCGGGACGCCCAAATGGTTTCCGATGATATCTGGTCAATGAACTTAAACAATAAATGGTATGTGAGTTTATTGGTTAGGGCCACATATGTCAAGTTCGAATATGGGCGAGGTCCGCCTATTTTAGCTCAACTTGCCAAAGTCTATATATTGCCATGGGTTGGCGTCCGTCGGGGAGTCTGTGTAGCCGCACTGTGTCCATAAACAATTACCTTTAGCACGCCATGCAGGGTACATCCCTCATCCGATCATCACAACACTTCATATTGATCTCCGGGTTGATATCTAGATTGGAGGCATCGATTCCCCCAGAAATTCGTTGAAAACAATGGCCGCCAGTAGCTGTCAACACACCCTGCAAACCGTATTTATTGGAGAAATGTTTGAAATCACACAGGCATGTTTATGATCACCTCCAGAGGGGAGCTATCGGAGCCAACTATTTTTTATATGAAAATATGGCCGCCGTTAGCCATCTTGTATTTTACTCTTTGCATGACTAAATCCTTTGGCACACCATAGAGACACCATTCCTCACCCGATCATCAACAACCTTTATATGTATCCACAGGGTGACCTCTAGATGGTGTCCGAAATTCGTCGAAAAACATGGCTGCCAGCGCCATCTTGGATTTTACTCTTTGTATGACCAAATCCTTCGGCACACCCTGCAAGCCACATCCCACATCCGACGTCACTAAACATCATACGGAACGTCGGGTGACAATCTAGATGGGACACAGTATTTAAAGTGATTTGAAACACCGCGGTATAGGGTCATCAAATAGAAATTGAGAATGATCTTCATCATAGTAGTTATCTTTTTACGATTATTAATCAAAATGGACAACACACACCGTCATTCTTATATATCAATTAAATGCAATGACTCTCGATGGTGAAATCATTTGTGTTAGTATATCGCCGATTGTTGCGTCCCGAATCGAGATGTAAATATTTACAATTGAGTGTATAGTTCACACGATGTTTTCTATGGAGTGATATTTTCGTTGAAATTTTCGGCGATGTTAGTTGAACGCTACATTCCCCAGGATAGCGCCTGCACCAACTTACCAATTTCACGCACCAAAACAAGTGCATAATATGCCCTTAAGAACCATCAACTAGTTGGAAATTATAGACCTAATGACTATACATTTATATTATGAAAAAATTTGTAAAATATTGCTGTTTTCCGGTTTCAAAAACATCTGTAAGATAGCACTATTTCAAATGTGCAGTTCAAATATCCATGATATCATATCTCAAGCTCATGAAAGGAGTCTTTAATTTTCTTGATTCAAGTAATTTCTTAGTCATGTTCATGTAGAAAGACAACCACCAATCAATAATGTTCTATATTTAAGAATGTTCATGTCATAACTGCTGATCAATAATACTTGAGATGAATTGTATAGGTCGTATAGGTGAAATCGTCAGATAACCAGGTATGTCTAATACTGGGAATATAATATTTATATACTGTATATGAATCGGTATAACACCTGTATCTACATGTACACTAATTTGTGTGTACAATTTAATGTGTACATCATGTAAATATGGTTGTGCTTGTTTGGCTATATATATTTAGTGACATTGCAATAAACTTTCATTCGCTATTTCTAGGGGATTGCTCCCTGGCAGCCCCTGCTGGAGTGGACTGGCCTGCATACCAACATTTGTTTAATTGCGCTTTATTCCTCATTGCGATATATGGAGGTATGGTATTATATCATGTAATTAAACGGACATTGCTCATTCGAGCTTCCACATTTTGTCTACTTAATTTGGAAGGTGTTATAAGATTGGTTGACAAATACACGAAATATTGATATACCGGCTTCGCAGGCTCTGACAAATACACGGAATATTGATATACCGGCTTCGCAGGCTCTGACAAATACTTGACATGGTCATAGCCATTTTACAGCTATTTTCAAATTTTCTCACAGAAGAGAAACAAACGCTCTTTATTTAGACCATATCAAGGAATAGACTAGCAAGGAACGCTCTTTTCGGTTCCATGAGCTTCACATGACTGTTGTGTATTTGGTACCCACACACCGTGTTTAATGTTGTATTTTGTATGACTTCAATGCGTCTTTCTCTGACATATAATTCCCATAGAAAGGTAGTTCAAGCATTTGTCGCTATATTTCGAGACCGGGAAAAATTCTAAAGCGATTATTATTAGGTGTATTTTGGAGCGCAAACCGCCAAGTGATTTTCACTCAATTTTGTGACGCAAATGAAGCGTCCTCACATATAGCCACGACACTGAGTTATTTGGTGATTGGATAGCATGCTGGTTGACATTATTCATTACGTAATCAGTTATTGGTACAATTGGACAAAACAGAAAATAATATTTTCAACCTCTCGGATTTATTTAAGTTCTTTGTTTTTGTCTTATCTTAAAGTGGTAGAGTACACTAAATCCGACCATGTTTGGGACCATCTCCTTTTATAGTCAACAGACTATTTACAACAAATGAATGAATTTGAGTCACGACTTAAATAACGATGCAAACAACATGGTAATCATAATGAAAATGAATAAATGGCGGGAGTGATAAATTCATTTTCATTATAAGTACCATGTTGTTCGCATCGTCCATAAAGCATGCATAGGAGTGTATTTTGCACTATTCCTTGGCACAAATTCATTCATTTGTTGCATATATTATGTTGAGTATAACAGGATATGGTCCCATAAATGGCCGGATTTAGTGTACAGTGCCCATTTAATAATTGTTCAGCTTATAGATACACATGTGCAACGAAGATGTTGATATGTGAAATTCAAAATGTTTTGTCAGATGGATCCAGAAAAACTCGTTGTTGAAAATCTCTTGCAATTTTAGCCTGGATTTATTTCGCAGGACCCATTGTACAAGGACGCAAAATTCTGAAGTGGTTTGGATAGAAAATAATCGCAGATGCCTCATGATTAGTTTGTAACTCCACGAAATCCACGTTCCAGTAAAGCACATAACGCGGACCCCGCATGCCACCACTGCCATGGCAATGTTTATGGGGTGTAACCAACCGCTAAGATTAGAAAATTAATAAAGTCCGATAAGGCGCCATTACCTAACGCGAATAAACTCATTTAAATGCTTAAATATTAATGGTGCATGGTAGGTGTCAATTATTACAATAACAAGCGAGTCAACTGAAGACAGCATATTAGTTTTAAAGGTACACGTAGTTTACTAGTTCGCGAGAACTTTTACCCAATCGTGACAGTCCCCAATATCACCCCCCGGTATACGTGGTATCACCAACCCGGACTGAATGGGAAAGTCATATAATCACGCGTATATGACATGTACATATGTGTGATTCTCATTGTAAAACAGACGACGAACAACATATGTGTTCGTCCACACGAAGCAGGAGTATTCACCAACCCTACATCAGTCAGTTCTCCCAGATCAATCCATTTACAATTATTTAGCGAATTATTTCAATAGTGTTTTTGCTTTTGCTCGCTTATATTTTCGAGAACATCTAGCCACTTGTACATAGCTCGTGGCCTTACACGCTGCCAAAATAACTGAATATGAAGCAGAGGATTGAACAGAATTAAAAAAAATAGTCCAGGCGTACATTTCAAATTCCTTCCGCTTCCCATAACCGAATGTACAAATCGTGCTTTTCCCAATAGCGGCAACAGGGACCACAGCGACGTATGCCGCATTATTATTTAAGAAATAGATGTTGATTTGCTTGCGTTCCATAGAGTATGGATGCAAGTTGGTCTGACATTCTGTGTTGAACGCGAAAGCGTTCCACACATAAACATGTCAAACAAACTTGCATCCATACTCTGTGGAACGCAACAGAATCAACATCCTTTACTTAGATTTATACTCAACCGAGTCAACTGTCAGATTAGAAGAGCATTATAGGCGCCCGTTTCCAACATTATTCTGGTGACTCGATGCAAGTTGCGCCTGCACATAAATGGAGACAAGTTGGGGTCAGCGAGCGACATCATGTGACGTAATTTCGACAAACCAATGTCCTGCATTCATGCTCCACGGCGCGAATGCATGTGAGAGTGTAAATATTACTACATGTATATTCCTAATAAGATTTTCACCATATTCAATTCAATGTTACCCATTTCAGTAACTTGATGAACAATTTTAAGTTATATAACTTTTGCTCCAATCCCATGTGCACACTCACTCAATATGTCTATATGTATGTCAATTATATATTACTAGCCGATGAGCCCGACGTTGTCCGGGCTATTCAAAAACCAAATTTCAAGTAGATAGCTCCACCCGTTTCCGAGATCTGGTCTGCGCATGCGCGAAGCTTGCGTCGCACGGGCTCGGCGACCCGATAAAAATCGTATCCGGGTCAAGATACATTCGCATAGCAAATTTCAAGTCGATAGCTCCACCCGTTTTCCCAGATCTCGTCTGCGCATGCGCTGCACGGGCCTCGCACGGGCTCGCCAATACGACAAGGACGACCTCCACGTACCAAGTTTCGTCCCGATCGGTCGAAACGACAGCAAAACACACATTTTTTTTGTTTTTCATGAATTAATTCATGGTACCCGTCCCTCAAAGACTGACCCGATGAAAAATTCCCCTGTTCCCTGCTGTTCCTAGGACATATATGACACAACAACCCATTCTGCCTTTTTAATCGAGATAATTGCATTCCGCGTTTCGTTTTGCATCCGTATTTTACGCATGGGTAGCCGTTTAGCAGCTTCGATTGTAATAAAGAGCGTTAATCCTTAACACCTCCGAATATGGTCAATATAAAGATCGTTGATGCCTTAACCTCCCCGAAGTGGCGTTTGTGGTGATTTTGATGATTGGGAGTGGAGAATCGGTGCTCAGAGCTTGTCCAAAATGCGACGTCGACGATCCCCGTGGGATTTTACACTTATATACGAAATTTTGTCTCGATCGGTCAACCCGTTTTCGAGGACATACAGACAGACAGAGGTCTTCAACATATATATGAGATGTTGTAATAATTGGGTCACAATAAATATGTTCAGTCAATTGTTAATGTATATGTTTAAAGATACGGGTGGTCTTCGCGGTGGATATTGCTGTTAAAATAGTCACATCCGCTAAAACCACCTTAAACAGAAAGAATATTATATAATAAACAATTTTTTTTTATTTACCAATCATAAACATTGCATGTTATTGTGACGTTTGTGAGCTTTGTTATGTAAACAGACATAAACAAAAAGTTACAGAACGATTTGTTTATGGACAAACACTCGGAACTACTGGATCGTCCAATGAACATGCATGTTCCATTGCCCTGTGCATGTGGTAGGCGAATATAAATATATTGGCGCCATCATAATACATATTCTAGCCGACGAAGACCAAACCGATTCAATACGCCTAGATCGCGAAAATCATTGGATGGGCGTACTTAAAACATATCTTCCGTTCGGACTTAACATTGACTACAAAGGTGTTTCTCGAAATTTTATTGTGCTTTCCTCTGATCTACAATCGTAGAAATGTTGAAATCGCAAACATTTTCAGAAAAAAATTTGCATTATTAAACACTAAATTGACCGAGCCTCTCCACAAACGGGTGATTATTGCCTACAAGAAAAATCCCAGTTTGAGAGATATGCTCGTTCGATCTAGACTCAGACCTCGATTAACACGCATGCAGTTCAATTAGCTTTTTAGCAATTTCAACATCATTATCCTTTGTTTGTGATCAACACAATATTTTATGTCAATTTCCGACACAACCTAACAAAATTTAGCTAGTTCCATAGAAATAATTACATAAGAAATCGGATAACCGACCTGTGCCAGTGCTCTCCGCACTTTCCAAATATATATATATATATCTTTATTGTATTTTAGTCGACCCATACTACCCGCTGTCAGTTCAAAATCCAGCTAATCCACGTTACTTATCAGACATAAAACGAGTACATAATATAATTGTTCCTGCAAAAAGATGAATATTTTTCAATCCAGTTAGTTTTTTCTCCTAACCTATTGTAACTACGTCACATACTAAATACGGAATTTATAACGATAGTATTGTGAGTTGTAAGATATTTAGATAAACTAAATATTTTCCGCCAGATTTGTGAACTGAAATGGTCACCAGTTGAAAAAATCAAAAAGTAGGAGTTGTCATATCCAACAACTGGAAGAACCCGATGTAAACTCGATGGAAACTATAACCTAACAGAGGCGGTGCAAATAGAAGTTCCCGAAAGGGGTGCACCAAGAAACTCTAAGGTGAGCACCACAACAGAGACCATCTATATAGCCACGTCCCCGTTCACTCATGATTTATACTAATTTAATGTTTCCATTTGTTGTATAGTTCCTGGCCTCCATCATCGAATAGCCCAGAATAGCATATACTATTAATAGGTAATTATAACATAAAACACAAACACATACACGTATACGCCCTTGCACATGCGCCCTCACCCTGTAGATGGTCCAAGTGTCGGCCTTTCCGAATGATAATGGCGATACTTGCAAACAGAAACGGTCAAAATGTGAAGTATATCATGCACATCTTTGACATCCCAAATCCGGTTTGATGACATATCACCAAAGGATCGATCCGCGGCTTTGACAACCGAAATTATGGTGGGTACTCACACTTGGTCACGGATAGTATTTTTGCGAACCGCACAGTAGGGTGGACAATTTCAAGGTTAATTAAACATATATGTTTCTATTGATACACGTATTATCCACCGCCAATGGCTGATACTTATATGACAAACGAACTATCGAATGTCAGAAATTGTCTACTTTACAAATGTATGACAAAATCGGAAATGAGCTGGAATTTCCATTAAATTTATCGGGATGAGAGCAAGCTATGACCGCTATCCTATTGAGGGCACATTCCGCTTTACGAAATTATGTGTTGAATAGTGGATATCATCATTCAACTGGGAGATAAATATCTTAATCTGAGGGAGGATATATATGTTCATTTATCAAAACCTAATATTCTGGTTTGGTGATACCTTCCGGGTTGGTGATACCACGTACACGGGGCTGATATATTTATTATATATATGAAAGAGTAGGATAGGTCTGTCTTTCTATCTGTCTGTTTGTTCGGATTTTTCTCCCAGACCGCTAGACCGATTTCACCCAACTGTGGTGTGGTGGTTCGGGTATCCTGGTGGTGGTTATAACGGCGTTAGTTTTTCTAAGAAAATTAAGTAAAACAAATTAATTTTTTTTTTTTTTTAAAATAAGCTTCACAGTGTGCTTCCATTGTGGCCCGCGCTATCCAACGGAATAACGGCAATAAGTCCACTACATGTATGTGCTTATTCAGAATCGAATAAGTCCAATATGAACCTATTTTCACGAAGATTTTTTGAAGTAGCACATTTATAATAAAAGAGTGGTGATTGTCGTGTGCGCGAAGCGCAAACAGGGGTCGTGGGGCAGGCCAATCCGAAGCTGAATAAAGGCTCCTGATGTGAGCTTGTTTCAGCTGGTATCTTAAAACTAAGCCGTTGCACTCATAGTCCATGCTAATCAACACAAGTTAAATGCAGGTTTAGCTCATGCAGTTCTTCTCACCCAGCATGGCGAAGTTAATACTGTGCACGCCAGTGTTGATATCGGAGAACCTGTTTGAGATTGAGAGAAACAGAGTTATTTCTCCTGGATAGCAATATGTACATTGTATACCGAAATTGAGATGAAACATGTGAGAGGTCAGTTTCAAATAGGTGATTGGAATGAGAGGGAGATAATCATTAATGAGTGGTGAAACGTGAATAGATCCTTGGCCTGGCGAAGAGATAGAAATAACTCTGCAAGGTGGAGTCAAATCGTTCTTCAAATGTATGGTACATAGGCTCCCATGTTGGATAAATGTACTCAATCCGATTGAAGATCATTGAACACCCCTAAACTACTATTTATTTGGCTTCGGGGGTATAACATATTTAATTCGAGTCGAGGAACCTACCCATCAAAGCTCAGAGTGATCAGATATCGATATTTTAAAGTTTGTTATTTCAATTGTTTGTGACCCAGAAACACGCCGTTAAAAGGATGGTATCGGTCATAATTGCTGTTGAAGATGGATAACTCTAAAACAAATGGTAATACAGTCAAATATCGTGAATACTCAAGGGATAATACGGTCTTATTTCATTGAACAAAATGTTGATAAATAACACGTTTTGGGAAATTTGATACCATAGTTGACAGTGGTTAGCATTATTTTGTTGCAATTAATTGATTCCGATAACTAAAGCGTATCTTGAAGAAATTTTGTTGTTGTATATTGATCGTATGGGGACCCTCTGATCGGATTGAGTACCTTTAATGTTTGTGTTGTAATGTTAATACACCAAACTTTACCAGATTATAGTGTAAGCGGGGTAGACAATGCTTTTATACCATTCCTTTATATAGCCTGGTATACCATGGGTTACAGGACTTTTACAAAGGCATGAGCGATAACTCAATTGCACAATGGCACGTGATGCAGCTGATGTGTTTTCAGTCTTTTTAAGAAAATCATATTTTGTTAGTTAATCAGTGAAATACAATTGTACCCGGTGTCATATTCAGAAGTTAACATGCTGGAACAAAATAATTGTTACAAATAAGTCAGTTAAATCAAGAAGAGTTCAACACCCAAATGTAGTCACATGTGCAGTTCATATGACCTCCAATGCGTTGCCTCAAAGGTTAAGGATCCTAAAGGCATAGTCCGGTAATTATGTGGCGAATTACCATAATATGGAGGTAAATTACCCTGGTAGAATTACTTGAGTAGAACCACCACACACATACTTACATCCAGGTAAAATGATTTGGTGAAATGCATCGGTGGGTCCATTTCACTAGAGTATAAGTATAGTATTAAGGGAGGCTTTCTACTCGCCACTCATCATTAAGTACGAAAACCCATAGAATTTATAAGATACCTCAAGGATTAAAGGTACGGTTGGCCTTGGCGGTGGGTATCCTGTGAAAATATTTCCACCCATCAAAAACCGCCACAAACAGAAATAACAACAAAATGTAGACAGACTTTGTCCGTATACAAATAAGAAATATCGCTTAAACAGTATGTTATTGTCATATCTTTGACCATTGTTATGTAAACAAAATCATAAAAAGTTACTTTTCTGGTGTTTGTTTATATTATGATGGTAAACATAAAGAGCGTTCTTTGTTGGTGAATCCCTGATATGGAACGAATAAAGAGCGTTTATGCCATTTGTGTGTGATTAGCCAGCAGCATTGTGCTGTCTTCTGTAACACAATCAGGCTCTTGTTTAGGTAAAATATAGTAAATCTTTATGATAACATGCTGTTTACGCGATGGTCATGGTATATATGAACGAAACTGTATGCGTTTTAATGTTTTTTCTGTTTACGGTGATTGGAACAAATATGAATATTTTCGACAACTAAGGCCTCACGTGCCTTTAAGAATAAATCTCCCTCTAATTCTTCTGGTCATATCAATGCTTTTGTTATGCTCCGGATCGGTACACAGCAACCCAAGGCCCAGCCCAAGCCATAAAACTGTACACTAAGGCAACACATTAACAGTATTCCATTATAATATACGGAGCATAAGACATAAACTGGAAAAGATAGCCGATATGATAAATGACTTCGATATCCTATGTTTCACCGAAACTCACCTTGACCCCTCTTACCCCTCCGATAGACTAGAGATTGGTAATTTCAGTCCCCCTATCCGACTTGATCGAGATTCCTACGGCGGTGGACTATGCGTATGCGTCTCCTCTCATCTGGTCTTCAAAAGGAGAAACGATTTAGAAACCGATACTTCTTCAATGCTATGGTTTGACATTGTCTCAAAATCACAACATATTTTGCTATGCTTATCGTATCGATCAGATCAATATTGCCGATCGAACTATTGGGATCTGTTAGATTTGTCCATATCTCAGGCACTAGATGTCTCCCAAAATATAATTCTACTTGGAGATTTTAACTCCAATCTACTATGCCCCACTTCCAAACTCAAAAATATTATTGATTTCTATACACTTAAGGACGTAATAAAAACCCCAACTAGAGTTACCACTAGAACCAGCACCCTACTCGATCCTATAATCGTGAGTAACAACTTGAGTGTCCGGGACGCTGACGTTCTAAATCTTGAATTGTCTGATCATTACGCTGTTTACGCGACAATTTCATATGATCAATTGCATGCGACCTCTTTCACAAGAACTATCTGGAACTATAAAAATGCAGATTTTCAAAAAGCGAATATCTTAATAAATGAGAGCAAATGGCATGAATTGCTGCAACCAGTAAATGACATAAACGATGCAGTAAGCTTATTTACCGAGAGATTTATTAAATTAATGGAAGAATCAATCCCCAAAATGACAAAGGACAAATTCTGGTTTAATTCCGACATACGGAGAGAAATACGACGTCGCGATAGACTCAGATCAATAGCACTCAAACGAAATTCAGAGCACACTTGGAGAAAATACAAGGATATTAGAAATAAAGTTAACAACATGAAAAAGTATGCAAAATCGCAATTCGAAACTAAACTTGAGGAGAAAATAAATGAAACCCCCACTCCCCGCGATTTCTGGCATATTATGAATTATCTACTTAACAAAAAGAAATCTACGAATACCCCACCTCTGTATAGCCCCAATGGCGACGCATCAATGGAAGGGAAATCATATGCAACCGATGATTACGAAAAAGCTAGGTGTCTCAACGCAAGATTCATTTCTAATGCCACTATACAAGACGATGCCAAAAATCCCCCTTATTTCCCTCGTAGATCCAATAACATACTATCCGAAATCCCAATCACATATCAAAGTATCGTGTGCGCTATAAAATCATTAAATTTAAATAAGGCGTATGGTCACGATAGCATCAGCCCAAAAATGTTGCATAGTACTGCCTAAAATATCGCAATCCCCCTATTAATAATTTATAAAAAATCATTGGATCTTGGTAAGTTTCCAATGACCTGGAAAAAGGCAAACGTCATCCCTATTTTCAAAAAGGCGACCCAGCCGATTCCGCAAATTACCGTCCAATATCTCTCCTTCCGACATTAGGCAAAATCTTCGAAAAAGTGGTCATACAACATATTATGACATACTTCACGGAAAATAATTTGTTATATAATCACCAGTCTGGCTTACTCCCTGGCCATAGTAAAACATACCAGTTAATATAACTATATCACAACCTGTGCCATAGTCTCGACAACAGCCTCTATACATGTGCAGTATTTTTTGATATATCAAAGGCATTCGAGAGAGTATGGCACAGGGGGCTGCTATATAAATTGGAACAATATGGAGTCTCTGTAAATCTCTTAGAATGGCTAAAAGATTATCTGTTCAATCGCAAACAAAGGGTCTTAGTGAACAACTCCTTCTCAAATTTTGAAGTTATCCCAGCGGGTGTCCCTCAAGGCTCAATTATTGGCCCTTCCTATTTTTAGTTTACATAAACGACCTCCCTGATCACATTAATGCAACCACAAGAATGCACGCGGACGATACTTGCCTTATGACTATACCCATTATGACATCGATATCCTAACCAAGAACATGAACGATGAC
Organism: Siphonodentalium dalli; assembly: GCA_032622095.1. Classification (NCBI taxonomy): domain Eukaryota; kingdom Metazoa; phylum Mollusca; class Scaphopoda; order Gadilida; family Siphonodentaliidae; genus Siphonodentalium; species Siphonodentalium dalli. Next base: position 228,362,515 of record CP136063.1, read on the forward strand.
CTTGAAAGAGTCGCAGACTGGGCAAATAAATGGCTAGTTAAATTTAACCCAACGAAAACTAGGGCAATTTCCTTTTCCCTTACAAATAACAACGTGACCCCGAATTTAAAATTATTTACAAACTCACACAAACATCTTGGACTTGAAATACAATCGAATCTAAACTGGAACACTCATATAAATACAATAGCAAACAAAGCAACATCGCGTCTCTCACAATTAAGAAGACTGAAGTACGACCTAGACCGAAAGTCGCTTGAAAAAATATAAATAGCATATATATTACCAATTATAGACTATGCCGATGTAGTGTGGGGCACAGCAACAGATTACTTATTAAAAAAGTTCGATGACATACATAAGGATGCTGCAAGAATAGTAACAGGATTAAGGCGTTCCGTAGATATAAATCGCTTGTTTGACGAAGTAGGATCTTGAAATTCGACGAGAACTCCACGAGTTGCACACCATGTTTAAAATAATAAACAACCAAGTCCCCAATTACCTCACGCTCAAGTTGCCACCCCGATCAAGAGAAGTTGCCAGTAATAGATATGATATGCGCGAACCTGACAAATTCTATTCATACCGTTCGCATACAGAACATTTCAGAAACTCTTATTTACCTAAAAGTACGTTATCTTGGAATAAACTACCAAAGCCTATTACAAATGTAAGTACTCTTCCTGAATTAATTGACCCGCCCACGAAACCTCCCCAATTCTTTATTAATGGTCCAAGAAAACTAAGCATCTTACACTGCAGAATTCGCAACTATTGTAGTGAATTAAAATCAGATATGTACAACAATTTTATCTCTGATACCTCTAAATGCACATGTAATAATATCTAACATTTCCTCCTTACTCACAGTTTATATAATATCTAACATTTCCTCCTTACTCACAGGGATATCATCAGAATCGAATCGACGCAATGAAATTCTTTTCCATTTTGTTTATTCATACATTTCATCAACGAAACGCTTTAATTAGGCCCCCTCCGCTAACAAATATAGGCGAGATCCTCCTTTGCGTTACAAATGTTGACTACCTCAGATGAAATTTCAAAAGCAGGGTAGGACTGACAGCAATCACAACCACACCATACATCATCCTGTATATATGTTATGTTCGTCATCTACGTTGTATTTGTTAAACTGTTAATGGGAGAGGGCGGATTTAAGTTGTTAAAACTTGTGCCCCGATCCCTCAAAGTAATATTATATTACAATAAAATATGTTTAAACAAAAACAAGTATAGGTGGGACTACATGTGTGCGCATAATATGATGATGATTCACAAGACGAATTTTACCAGAGTAATACCCTGGTAAAAACATCGTTTTACCTGTTAAGATCACCACAGTAAAAAGCACGGTGAATTCAGAATGATTTACTGTGATGTTGTATAAGAGTAATATGGCACATTTGGCGACTCTTTGACAATTAACGAAATCGCTGTGTTATGTTGCACGGAGTTCGTTTGACAATTGAACGTAGCTGGCTGACTACCGGGTAATATTTTCTGTCTCGGGCAATGAGAACTATAGACCACAATGCTTGCCAGACGACGTTATAAGTCGTATCAATCTAAACCGCCCTATATAATATGACAAAATTTAAGTAACGACGTGCTGCATATTATAATGCATCCTATTATAAAAAAAATAGACGTCATATGTTAGACAAATAAAGATGTGTTCGGATTCCAGACCTCCAGTTATAGCAATGCAAATAAAATATTTTCGAATAATGCTGTATGTTTTATTGTGGAACGCAAATCTTGGAACCCAAATGTCAGATATAACCTATATAAACGCTTAAATACTAAAGTATATTGTTATAACAAATTTAATTAACAAAATATTGGTGTCCCTATAAAACATCAGAATGAAATAAGTTCGTAGATAATTCATACACTTAAATACAAAAAATGGAAACAAATCTAGGAAAATTCAATTATAAAAAGAGCGGTATTGACAGTAAGTTCTCAATACACACACATGTGAGTCTATATTAGAATATAACTAAAAATAAATAAAACTGGAATCCTGACAAGATATTTAAATATGCATGTATACAATATAATCTGAATTAATCAATAAAATATTAATAGCAAAGCTCTAAACCACTCAATACATATTAACCCTTTACCCAACAGAACGGCCCTGTGCCAATGCATTCTCTTATATATATGCGAGTCGACCATAGGTCGCCTCGCATATATAAGAGAATGCATTGGCTTAACACATTAAAAATTATAAAATAGTTAAAGAATGTAAGAAAAAATGGTAAAAAGAGTTTAAAACAGATTTTTTTTAGGCCAATGCATTCTCTTATATATGCGAGGCGACCTATGGTCGACTCGCATATATAAGAGAATGCATTGGCACAGGGCATAACTGTAACTATCACAATGTGGTCAATGAGCCGGTTCCAATGATATCCATATTTGTATGGTTTTATTGAGACAGACCCAAAATATTTTAGGCTGTTGAAGCTTTATTTGGCCGTTTTGGCCGGTTTTGGCCGGTTTTGTTGGGTAAAGGGTTAACAACGTGGTTCAGCAACATCAGTTCTGGAACGCTAATGGATTTGCCGCCAATAAAAGATTTAGAAACCACATGTACATGTAGCATAACACAGGCCCCTGGGGAAAATACTAACATACCAATAGCCCTATATATATATTATATAGTGACAAGGTTCAAAAGATCGATTTGGTACGGCAGCGTGGAACCACCACGATCGTTTATTTTTTCAGAAATCTTAATCTGTTTAAACAGATTAGTAATCTGTATATACCTAATACTAATTTGTTTCAACAGATTACTTAATCTGTATATACAGATTACTAATCTGTATATACAGATTAGTAACCATGCTCCGAGGCCCGCAGCCCATCCCATTATATATCAAAATAAGCTAACCATACTCCGAGGCCCACAGCCCATCCCATTATATCATGCTAACCATACTCCGAGGCCCACAACCCATCCCATTTGATCAAGATAAGCTAACCATACTCCGAGGCCCACAGCCCATCCCATTATATCATGCTAACCATACTCCGAGGCCCACAGCCCATCCCATTAGTTCATGCTAACCATACTCCGAGGCCCACAACCCATCCCATTAGTTCATGCTAACCATACTCCGAGGCCCACAGTCCATCCCATTATATCATGCTAACCATACTCCGAGGCCCACAGCCCATCCCATTAGTTCATGCTAACCATACTCCGAGGCCCACAACCCATCCCATTAGTTCATGCTAACCATACTCCGAGGCCCACAACCCATCCCATTAGTTCATGCTAACCATACTCCGAGGCCCACAACCCATCCCATTATATCATGCTAACCATACTCCGAGGCCCACAGCCCATCCCATTAGTTCATGCTAACCATACTCCGAGGCCCACAACCCATCCCATTAGTTCATGCTAACCATACTCCGAGGCCCACAACCCATCCCATTAGTTCATGCTAACCATACTCCGAGGCCCACAGCCCATCCCATTAGTTCATGCTAACCATACTCCGAGGCCCACAGTCCATCCCATAAGATCAAGATAAGCTATATGTATGGTTAGATTATCTTGATCTAACGGGATGGGCTGTGGGCCTCTGGGTATGGTTAGCTTAATTTGATCTAATAGGATTGGCTGCGGGCCTCGGTTAATGGTTAGCTTATATTGATCTAATGGGCTGGGCTGCGGGCCTCGGAGTATGGTTAGCTTATCTTGATCTAATGGGATGGGATGCGGGACTCGGAGTATGGTTAGCTTATCTTGATCTAATGGGATGGGCTGCGGGCCTCTAGAGTATGGTTTAGCTTATCTTGATCTAATGGGATGGGCTGCGGGCATCGGAGTATGGTTACTAATCTGTATATACATATACAGATTAGTAATCTATATATACAGATTAAGTAATCTGTTTAAATAGATTAGTATTCTGTATATACAGATTGGTAATCTGTTTAAACAGATTAGTAATGTGTATATACAGAATACTAATCTGTTTAAACAGATTAAGATTTCTGAAAAATTAAACGATCGTGGTGGTTCCACGCTGCCGTAATTTGGTCTAAAACCACACCAACCATCAAAACCCTAACGAAATCTAGAAATCTATCATTTCAGCCCAACTATCTTCAGTGGGTGTTATTCGCAATGAAATTCCCTTTTTTTATTTGACATATATCTCGGCAAAATTGAACGAAGTGCAGTCGAGATATCGTATCGGAAACTACCGAAATTTGAGTCGAAGATGTATTCTGTAAACGTACAGGTTATTAGGTTATCTTAAAATCGATGTTAATTATTTGATATCAATTTAATTTATGGCTGGAGCCATGCATTACATTACGAATTTCCGCGTACAAAATGTAATCAAATTAATTGACGGATAGTGGACTAGGCAACGCGTGGCAAACATGATCGTGTCAAAAATTATGTTGGTAAGGGGCGCAAATTCAAGCCACACGTTGACTAGTGAATATGCAATAACTTAAATGAGTACATGTGACTATAGTATGCATATAATATAACAATTATTTGATACATTTGCTTGAGAAATGTTAAAAAATTACTCGACAACGGCAATTTGCATTTTCCCATTCCGGCTAATCTATCATCCGTAACATTACTTCGTACTCAACATACTTTCAAATAATGAAAAACTGATTACCTTATTCTACGAATCAGAGACTATAGAAACCAACAACAACATTTGAGTACAGTACCCCTTTAAACGCGATCACCTACAAATGCTCATATGTGTTCCGCCAGTCATTCCGAAGCCACCCATACCTATTTTATTTCATACGATGTATTTGTGCTCGATTTTATAAACTTTATTCATCAAACGAATTCCAAAAACAGGACGAGTCTGCGACAGTCACGGGCAGTACATTCTGAGCCACTTGCTGATTGATTGACAATAATCCAGAGTAACGTTCACAAATGTTGGCTTGAAAACAATCAATGTGCATATATAGCTATCCGATACAGTACTGAGGAAACGTATATGTAATATTGTTAATTTGAATTATCAAAACCTCACTCAACAAAGAGACTTTCCGGCGAGCTATATAGATACATTTAGTTTACCGAACTAATAATGGTGGTATCTCTCGCTTGAATCCGTCGTAGCAACAAAAAAAGTAACTGTGTTGTTTCTAACAAACCCATGGAACTGGAACTGGAACCGAAACTGTCATAGAAAATCTGAACAGTTCAAAACATTCATATTGAGAGATAATACATTTTAGATCTTATAACTCGCCTAGATTGGCTCAGAACCACACCAAAAACTTGTTTTTGATATGCCCAAAGTAGCAGATTCTTTATAAGTTTTATATATGATTATAGTCTGTACGTGTGCGTGGACATGAATACAAGTATCTATTCTATTATTTATACTGATATATGTTTTAGGGGGTAGCAGGAAGACAGCCCGATATGGCTAGGCTACCCCCCCCCCGACAATATACTGCTTAACCTTATTATGTATTCTGCCATTGTATAATTCATGTATATTGTAAATAAATTATCCTATCCTAACGTTTTAATTATTAATTTGCTCTGTATCAAGAAGTTTATCTTATTTTAAAACAGAAGCGAACGTAAATCTATGTTAAATAATTGGAATTTGCTTTGATACAATATTAAAATTCTGGCAATTTCACGTGACCTTGACCCGCGCATATTTGTTTTAGTGTCGTTTTCAAAAGATGGTCTTGTTTTTGGAATTCGTTTGACGAATAAAGTTGAAAAAATGACACAGAAACAATGGGTGAAAAGGTATGGGTGGCGTCGGAATGACTTGCGGAACATATTTGAGCATTTATATTTTTGCTGAAATGATAGATTTCTAGAAATTATTATGGTTTTGATAGTTGGTGTGGTTTTAAAAAAAATCGAGCTTTTGAACCTTGTCACTGTATACATATGGGTGTTTTTGGTATTTTCCCCAGAGTCCTGTGTGGCATACACGATTAACTTTTAAATGTGGTTTGTCTCTTCCCCTGAACTTTTTGAAGAGTTTCTGACGCACAAAATATTAACATCGAATCAGACATATCAGTCACTAGACCTTTTTTTTTTCGAATGTATTTTCACGAAATGGGACAATGTGGCCATTTGTCTGACAATTTACCGCATGTGTGTTATTGCAACAACTACATTAAATCACTTTTGAGTGAAATATATGTGTACCACCAGATGTTGCTCTTGTGTATGTAGGAACTGAGCATGAAAACAAACATCAAAACAAGTAATCTAGAAATGGTGGTGCTGGTTTAGGGTACGTTCATACACTGGCAAGTTTGCACGGTATGGTTTGCAAGCATTTTGTCATAGAAACCGATATGGTGCCATAATATGAACGAAAAAAAACCACATAAAGTGCATCTGTGCTACAGCTAACTACGTGCGAAGTAAAATCTGTGTAATTCCACTAATAACAATGCTACTGGAATTTGCCTGTAAATATCATGCAATTATCTCGCAAGAATAAATCATACAGGTAGTTGAAGGCAAATTCCAGTAGCACTGTTACAAGTGGAACTAGATAAATTTTAGTTCTCATGTCTTATGCATTTGTAAAGATGCATGTTATGTGCATGTTTCCGTTTATATTCTGGCACCATGTGATTTTCTATGACGAAATGCCCTGCAAAAACATACCGTGCAAACTTGCCAGCGTATATATGAACGCATGCACCCTTACGATGTGGTGCCTGAAATATATCTATATAGAACACTATTTACATAACAAACATCAATTTAACTGAATTCATACTGCATATGTGTGTTACTGGCCGTGAGTTTTTGGCACGCGTGCAACGGTGTAAAGCTGACAGCACGAGTTAACCGTTATCCTTTACAATTACAAGAGTGCTATACATGTATACCATCGACCAGTAACACGTGTGTGGTTATTTATTTATTATGTTTTCTGCACTTGAATTCATTGAATCCCCTTGCCAATTGTATGTTAATATCGTTGGCCATAAACTATGCATAATATGTTTAAAACAAACAAGTACACTGCATGGGCTCGCTTATGGTCACTATCCGTACATACACTAGGTAAGTGGGGAAACTCGATATACACAGAGGAATATAGTGTGACGGGACGTGTTTATATGAATTATTTCGTCATGCGCTAGAACTCGCTGCCCGCTGCCCAGCAAACACAACTAAATAAGTGAATATCAGTAAAATCAAAAGGCATGATCCAATCATCATGAATCATGTTACTTATCTAACTAATCATGTATTTAGTGTTTACATCAAATCGAAACGAGTTTATATTTTACGATATATAGCTGATGACGGTCACAATACTCTTATGCTTCTCACAAGTTAACCAAAAACACACGATGCAATCAAGTCACTTATTCACCCATCATGTATTTATTTTATTGTAACGGGGAATTATAGCGAATTAATAGTTTACAACGAGTTTTCGATATTTTGCTAGTGATGGTCGTAATAGCCTCAACCTAGAACACGTGATCCATGCAATCGAGTCACTTATTCACCCATCATGTATTAATTTTAATGTAACGGGTAATTATATCGAAATAATAATGTTTGCCACTCATCGAAACGATTTTACGATCTATAGCTTTTGATGGTGAAAATGATTATCATTAGTCAACCAAAGCACATGATCAAATCAAGTCACTTATTTATCATGATGTATTCATTTTATTGTAATGGATATAACTGTATCGAATTAATACTGTTTGCCACACATCGAAACGATTTTACGATCTATAGCTATGGAGGGCCAAAATGATTATCATTATTCAGCCAAAACACATGATCGAATCAAGTCACTTATTCAGTCATCATCTTTTCAACATAAAACACGCCAACTAAACACGTGATATCAATCTGACCCTTTTTTCTAACTATACACCGTATATACTAGGTTATGCTTTATACAACGTACATATGATTGGGTTTGTTACAATACAATTTGTTGGTTCCGTGTTAAACTGACAATTCTGTTTGTATTAAGACAAGTCATCTAAGCACATGACGTCACACGGACCCTTTATATATAACGGTTTTCTTATTAGTGCCGATGGCCATCAGTCCCTCGTGAGAGTTCCAGCTGATGCTCCATGGTTCCTCCATCGACATCACGGTGCGGCAATATGACCCATCAGCGTCCAGTCGGAACACCTTGCCCGCTACCCCTGCAGCAACATATATCTGCTCCCCGATGAAACACAACCCGCGAGTATACTTCAGCTCTGAATAACAGATGATGCGCAAAGAGGTCGATAAATCTGACGACAGCACTACTATATCACATGGACAGTCTGAGACATAAATAGCGTCATGTCGTGGTGATACAACAAGAAAGCGGGGATACGTAAATGTGTGAGTGGATTCCGCGGTGATATCACCGTTATATGTGAGTATACGGACACATTTATCCTTACAGAAACTCACGACAAGCTTACCATCGATACCATCAATCCCATAACATCCTCCCGAGAGATCCGACGCACGAAACTCTGATGTCTGTGTGAGATTATCTAAGTTGTAGACACTTATAAAGTTATCATTCCCGTGCGTGACAAACACCCTGCCCGACTCGACGTATAAATCGTGTGGCGTCATCGTTATATCCAATTTCCGTAAGATGTCACCGTGTTGACCCACTAACGTCAGTGTGTTAGACATGGACGAGGCCACCACTAACGGTGATGCGATCGTGCAATCAACAAACCGAATCTTGGGATATTGTGAACCCTCGACGATGATGTCCCGCGTTTTAACAAACTCTCGGATAGCAACATCCTTCAACAATGTACGTGATTGTACGACAGCAGCACACTTCTTTAACATTCCACCTGATTCCGTTCCATCACCATCTGCTACCTCTGCACCTGATGCGTTGCTATCAGCACGCTTTACTACCTCAATAGATTCTCTGAGAATGGTTCCGATTCTGTCTATATCGCGTCGATCGATCCTTGCTTCAATGAGGGTTAATTCACCAGAGTATTCCTGCATTCGGTCGTGAGTCGATTTATATTTTTTCATGACGTTTTTGATGTCAATTACAATCATACTGGCGTTATCTGCTAAAACGGCTGCTTCTGGGAATGATAATGGGCTGACTGATTGTTCACACACAGTGCCATCAACATCTGCAACAATAGCTGATCCTTCCTTTAAGTTATTTCCCGTTGCTTCTGGCTTCTCTTCTGGTTTCGCTCTTATAATGTTCAAATCTGATGTTTCTCTCTCGAGACGATCGATTTCAGTCCGGATTATGGTCAGTTTATTATCATAATCCTCTAAAGCCGTTCGAAGCTTTGTAAACTCACAATTTACTTGTTCAATTGCATTCCTCTCGGACTGGTCAACAATTGTTCGTATCTCTGAATAATACTGTTTGATTGACGTCACGATTGACTGCCTTTTCTTTTCACACAAATCCAATGGGCTGGTGTCGTTTGCGTCGAAACGCAGGTAAACCATTTCATTCTGAAGCCCCTCCATTTCGTCGATTAACGTATCTGCAGCATCCGTCACGTTAATGACATTTGTGCACCCATCGTAGGCTAATCTGTGGCACCTTGAAAAGAATATGATAAATAATGTCATCATAATCATAATCGGCACCGTCATCGGTATCATCCTTATTAACATCGTCGTCATCGTCATTGTCGTCGTCACCACCGTCACCATTATCTTCATCCTCAGCATCACCATCATCGTCATCATTATCATCATCATCGTCGTCATTATTATCATCATAATCTTAGTCGGTGTCACAATCGTCAGCATAACAATCATCATCGTCGTCGTCATTAACATGCATTGTTTCCATCACCATCGCTGACGCATCCAACTCCAACCCCAATCATCCTCATCCTCAGAAAACTCTTGTCGCCATAGTCATTGTGGTTAAGTCATCGCCTTCAAAATCGTCGTTATGTTTTTCTCATTTAGTAGGTTAGGTATAGATAACGTCAGCAAGTGTACATGTTGCGGACCCATACACGCCTTACAGCAACCACATATATGTACAATCTAATTTAAAGAGGCATGATCCGAATTTACCAAATTAATTTAAATTGTTCAAGTCATTGTTCGGTCAATGCCAGTCAAAAATGAAAAATACTCACAATCACCACCAGTCCGATATCATGTTTGAAATAATTATTTTGAAAGTCATGACTTGTTCCTATACTCTGTTAGGGGCACTATATCAACCTGTTTACCACCGATAAAATCCTATCTCCACCCACAGGACTAAGGCTACGTTCACACACCTTGACAATTTACCCGCCAAATGTTCACACGATTCGTCAAACAGAAGCTAATTTCTGCATATATGAATGATAAATCTTGGATTCTTAATGCATATTCCTTTAGCATTAGAACATACGATTTTAGATACTAAACATAAATACCGATTACACGGTTGACTCTTAAAATTTGTTGATATTTTATGCATAAAATCTTAAAAAATTCATGAGCACATATATATTTCCAGGCTTCGGAAGTGCCCAAATATATAGTAGATGGCAGTGACTGTGAATCATGCACGTAAATTATATAAACTCCATATTTAACAAATCATTGACATTTAAGTCAATTGCTGCGTAGTTCCCTAATAGGGAACCCCGGTTTGTGAACGTAGCCTCAGTTTGGATTGTGTGTAAGTCATGCATGCAAGCTGGTATGTCAGTAGAGAGTGATAGGCAGAGCGAAAGCAGTGTGTCTGCTTATTAATACATTGTTTTCAAGTATCCTGTAATCGCATATATATAAACTATGCTCGTACGTTCAATTGTTATTCAATACAAATATTAAATAAAAAATATAAAAAATATTTTGAAAGTCGATATTTGACCACCATGTCCATTGGCTCGATCTACTTAGTATATGGTATATAACATGTATCAATGTTAGCTTAACCCTTTACCCAACAGAACGGCCCTGTGCCAATGCATTCTCTTATATATGCGAGTCGACCATAGGTCGCCTCGCATATATAAGAGAATGCATTGGCTTAATACATTAAAAATTATAAAATTGTTAAAGAATGTAAGAAAAAATGGTAAAAAGTGTTAAAAAAAGATTTTTTTTTAGGCCAATGCATTCTCTTATATATGCGAGGCGACCTATGGTCGACTCGCATATATAAGAGAATGCATTGGCACAGGGCATAACTATAACCATCACAATGTGGTCAAGGAGCCGGTTCCAATGATATCCATATTTGTATGGTTCTATTGAGACAGACCGAAGATATTTTAGGCTGTTGAAGCATTATTTGGCCGGTTTTGGCCGGTTTGTTGGGTAAAGGGTTAAAGCATCAACTCGGACAAGCCATCGATATAACTAAAACGAAATACGACATATAAACTTGACTTACATTTTGTATACCAGTACAAATAATGAAATGTTGTGTTTAAATTACTGAAACATCTTAAACCTCGGAACTATAATTATGAAATCTATACTAATACAACTAATTTTTTTTTGTTTTTTTTTTGTCTGGCTTTGGACGACCAAATATACTGCACTAACCTGATGCAACACGCCACCTTGTGGTATTAAATTGTCTAATGATCTACGGCACTAACCTGATACAACACGTCACCATGTGGTGCCAGCAGAAACCGTCGATGACGTCATGCTCGACGCACAGAGGGACCTTTGGTGTTCTTGGAATATCACTGGATGTCATGCCGCCTATGGACAAAATCAAAGTCATGCATGAGTGAGAATAGCGGAACAAGAGAGATAGATAGAGAAACAGACAGAAAGAATGACATCCACACATAGGTAGAGAGACAACTAGAAACAGCAATATAGTTAGAGAGACAGCGTTTGGGAGAGAAATTGGTTAGAGAGAGGCAGAGAGGGGTGTGTTATCCATCATGACCTGGGATTTGGTATGGAGAGATACAGAGAGGGGAGTATTATCCATCATGACCTGGGATGTGGGGTGGAATACTCTCTCTGGAAGGGCCAGATATTTGGGCCGGACACGTGGTTTACCACATATATGGCATCGAGGGTGAAATTTGACCATGTCCACATCCAAGTTCATAAAAGAGTCATTTTCCCAGTTGAAGTTCTTCTCTATTGTAAGCAAAATTATTGTAACTTTGTTACAAAACATTACTTCAGATTTTAAACGACTCCCAAGTGCAGCTTTGTAATCCTTATTTTGATGAATAGTGGAGTTATTTATTTGCTCTATATAGTTGGAGTTATTCTCTATTAATGTAACTTTGTGACAAATTCATTATTGTTCTAAGACTTTCAGGCAAAATATTAACCCCGCTTTTCCACTATGGTACAATAAAGTTGTAACCCATTGGTTGCGTGTTTCGGTTTTTATGTCAATAACTCTCACTATACAAAGCTGCCTTTTATTGAGTTGTGGCCCATTGATGGATTCGTGTGCTCATGTTGTTGCTGCCTGTGGGAGATTCGTTCCAAACTATCAAACTATTCACGGTATGAATAAATCTCCCTCAGAATAAGATAATGTATGTGTGTTAATTCAGGGAATATTTACCAACGATATTTGTGACCAGAGAAATTCAATATGTAACTAGTTGGTTTATATTGTCAATGCATAGATGTTTCGGCGACCATACATACATCGTATCGTAGGAACCGATGCATAACATTCCATTGGATTCGTTCAAACGGTACCAGCCAATGGGGTAGTGCACCATTTAGACTCATCCGCGTATTAGCAATTAAACCATTCAACAATGCTGTCTATATATGTTGTCAATAACTAAAATAAATCGAACAACAGAAAGCATTGATCGATCGAATGAATTACGCCATGCATGTCGTATAATGTACAGTAATGCTCTAAGTAATCGACTTCTTAACCACAGCAGAATTATGGGTAACTTTTCATGATTTAGTCGGAAATATGGCTTGTTGCCATTCATCGGAAAGCTCTCACTGAGAGCTTTCCGATGAATGGCAACAAGCCATATTTCCGACTAAATCCTGAAAAGTTACCCATAATTATGCTGTAGTTAAGAAGTCGATTACTTAGAGCATTACTGTAGCACAGTACAGACCTGGTATCGTAGATCCATTGGATTAGTTTATTTTATTTTGTGTTTGCCCACCAAGGGGTATGCATACTGCGCCACATTCACATTCATTCGAGTATTTTCAATTATACGATTCAATGGTGCTGTCCATTGTTGTCAATAAATAGTGGAGTGCTAGCTATTTGAACAGAGTTTCACATACGAGATCACGATTGTAGCTCGGGGTAGGGGGTAGATCATACCATGCATCTCTACTCTTGCCATGCGCACGTAGATATCATATTCCACCAGTAAAAAATTTGGGAACTTTTTGAAGTTTGACAGGGAACCTTATATAAAGTCGAAAAATAACGATAGGGAAAATATGCCTTTTTTATTACCTGTTCCTTAATAATGCAATTCACTGTGGGTTAAGGTCCCAACTCGAAATTTCACGATTCTTCTTGTTAATTAAGTCAATTGGTATTGCGAAATAAGCTCCCAAATTCACAGAAGAGCATGTTATTTCGAGTTGGAACCGTCGCCTACAGCGCAGTACATTATTAAGGAACAGATAATAACTAAGGAAAATATTCCCCGCGTTATGTGTTCGACTTTATAAGGTTCCCTGTCAAAACGTTCCCAGGTTTTGTACTGGTGGAATGTGATCTCTACGTGCGTTAGCCAGAGTAGATATTCATGGCATGATCTATAGGTAGGGGGTCGGTGGAAACGATAAAGCAGTGAACATACTATATCATAATAGTAGCTCGGGGTAGGGGTTCGGGGGACACGATAATGCAGTGAACATACTAATCACAATAATAGTTCGGGTAGGGGTAGGGGGACACGACAAATAAGTGAACATACTAGATGACTATAATAGCTATAATAGGGGTCGGGGTCAGGATAAACCAGTGAACATACTTGATCACAATAGTAGCTCGGGGTTGGGAGGACTGGTGGGTGGTCACGATAAATCAGTGGCCATACTCGATCAAAATAGTAGCTCGGGGTAGGGAGGACTGTCGGGTGGTCACAATATATCAGTAGCCATACTCGATCACAATAGTAGCTCGGGTAGGTGTAAGGGGACACGATAAACCAGAGACCTTACGAGATCACAATAGTAGCTCGGGGTAGGGGTTCGGGGACACGATAAAGCAGTGAACATACTAGATCACAATTATAGTAGCTCGGGTAGGTGTTAGGGGACACGATAAACCAGAGAGCGTACGAGATCACAATAGTAGCTCAGAGTAGGGGTTCGGGGACGCGATAAAGGAGTGAACATACTTGATCACATTTTTGGCTTTCTGTGTTTGTTATGGTCACGATGATTCAACTACAGTTTGATTTAATTCAGATTTGTTTAATCGCTTTTAACAAACTCTCGCCTAATTGTGAGGTATTAGTTATCTCCCTTTGGATCTCAGCAGTACATCCATAGTTCCTAAACAATGACTAGCTAACAACGACTTGCAGTTCATTGGCATCAAGTATTTAAGAGGGAGGTCAAGTGACCAATTTTTAATGGGGATTTCCATGATTTGCATGGAAATCCCGATTCAAAAATTTTCACTTGTCCTACCACTTAACATTTGGGAACTGTGATTGCAATTTGAATGATTATATTCACCAGCTCAGCGTAACTTTAAATTAACTTTCTTTATAGGGCTATGTATACTATGTAATATTTGCATCTGGATCAGAGAATGACACTGAACCTGGCGGACATGTTTAACTTCAGAGAGCGATCTAACAATGAAGACATATACCGCAGAATTACAGCTTGATCTGATATGAAGAACAGTGTGCCATTGTGATCGCAACGCAGCCATTTTGATGAATATGACATTTTGTTTTAAGCACACGTATTTGTTTACACCACAGTCACTGGCCATCAAGTCCCAAAAAGTAAGCTTTTAATCGAATTTATAAATCGGTATACAAATATAAGACATTTATATTAGTATAACGATTTATAAATCCGATTAAAGGTACGGTTGGCCTTGGCGGTGGGTATCCTGTGAAAATATTTCCACCCGTCAAAAACCGCCACAAACAGAAAGAACAACAAAATGTAGACAAACTTTGTCCGTATACAAATAAGAAATATCGCATAAACAGTATGTTATTGTCATATTTTTGACCATTGTTATGTAAACAAAGGCATAAAAAGTTACTTTTCTGGTGTTTGTTTATATTATGATGGTAAACATAAAGAGCGTTCTTTGTGGGTGAATTCCTGATATGGAACGAATAAAGAGCGTTTATGCCATTTGTGTGTGATTAGCCAGCAGCATTGTGTTGTCTTCTGTAACACAATCAGGCTCTTGCTTAGGTAAAATATAGTAAATCTGTATGATAACATGCTGTTTACGCGATGGTCATGGTATATATGAACGAAACCGTATGCGTTTTAATGTTTTTCTGTTTACGGTGATTGGAACAAATATGAATATTTTCGACAACTAAGGCCTCACGTGCCTTTAAAACCTTAGTTTTGGGATGTTATGTCCAGTAGCTGTGTTTACAAGGAGCGCTGGTCACCTCGTATTGTGTCAGCGGGTGACCGCAAACATCATACATTGTATAACTGTAAGATATTAGTGTAATACTCACAGTTGTCAGGAATACACCAGACTCGTAAATATGTGACTACGATTCTGTATTCCTAGAATTCAGAGGCGAATGCTTGACATGTAACAGCAAGACATTATCGATTTGCACCCGTGCCACTGGGTAATAACAACAAACAGGGAGTAACTCTACAACTCGATATACGTTTGTGTCGTTACACTAACCAGATATAATTACGCTTCTTGAATTGTGTCGGGAGAACAAGAAACTACATTACGGGGAGCGTGGGGACACTGGATTTGTTCTTATGTCCCCTATACCAAACACAATGCGTACGGCTGTCAACTGGCTTAGAACAAAAGGCATCACGGTATACATATACAATGTCACCGACGTCCTAAAATGTACATCAAGCATTGTCAATAACAAAAACAAATTGATATTTGCAGAAGTTCAAAAATATATAGTTTGCAACAAACCGCTTTTCTAGTAAATAAATTTACCACCTCTGAACCACCGTAACGATCGCCATCATTTTAGTACCCCGAAACTAAAAAACTATCGCATCGCTCCAAGGTCAATAATAAGTAATTCAGTTAAATGAACTCACACATCGAACCTGGATCTGGTAACAAAACAAAAACAATTTAAACATAGTATACACCATCTTGTTAGTATAATAACGGGTTGTAATTGTAATTGGAGAGGAGCTACCTAAGTTGTCATAGCTTGTGCCCCAATCCCAATTGTACATTAATGATACAATAAAATATGTTTAAACTAAACTGGAGCGTATCGTAAGATTCGTGCGTGAGAGTCTTCGTTAAAATGTATTAGGCCAGGCAAATATGGACATTGGTGTCACCTGGAGAGGGAATTTATCAGACCTACATTTTTGGTTAGCGTAAGTGCTAAACTTTCGGAATCCGTATGTTGGATTTGTCACATACGCGGACTTTTTTCTCACCGCGTGGTTTTCTTGAGGCACCCGATGAAAAAAATCGGTCAATTTTTAAATAAAGCCGACATTTTTGACAGAGTATTTTCACACATTTTGAGAAGAAATATTCGTCCAATATTGATACCCGAGAGTGGAGCGATAACCAGAGTAGGGTAATACATGTAACCATTGAATCTCTGAATTGCAGTCATGACGTCATGTGTCGTCAAATAATATTTTGGGTGAGACAAATATTTCGTTTCTTTTAAATCATAAAGTAAGACTGGTATGCCAAATTGTTTTATACCATGGGAAACTACTGCCAATTAGCTATATTTTGATATAATAACTTATCGCTTCAGGCCGCATTATATTTTATGAGAGACAGAAAAATCAACCCTCCCCCCTAAAGTTAAGATGCGCCATGCTGTGGTGTAAGGCACACAGAACTCACGGTTACATGTCAATAGGCTTAATTAACACAACGGCCGTTGAAAGTCTGCTAAAGAATGTAATAATATATACATTTATGTCTGCAAACTCGGACATTAAAGTAGAAACAATATATAATGTAACGCCAGGCCCGAAATTTGAATATATTTTAGAATTTTTCCTAAAAAATTATATATAACGCATTTTTTTTATTTTCTGGAAGGCAAAATAAAGAAAAGAGTTAGTAAGGGTGGAGATAATTGGTGTATGCGGCAATTTCATTCCGCATTGAATTAAAAAAATGACACTAACCCAAAATATAGATGGAAATTGTGAAATATGTAAGAACGCACGATTGCTTTTCCTCCAATAATAACCTAAAACCATTTTTGTCATCTTCTCTGGAGCCATAAAGCGCAGAATGTAGCGTGGCGGAGATGTTTGGTATGTACCATAATTCAATGTCGTTTTTAGATTACAAAATGTGTTACTAACCCCAAGATGGCTGCCAATACGGTGGTCAGAATAAATGGCGAGATATGTCGTGTTTCACTTTTATCGCCGTCATTGCCGCCATCTAATGTCTCACACAACCCAAAGTATTATATTTATTGTATCATGTTACTCCGGGACATCACGATGCGCAATTCTATTTGAAATTGCTACCAGAATTGTGCCCATTATTGACGAATCTTGCATTCATGAATATTCGTTCTCAAGTAATTCGTGTCCCTTGAAATATGTGGCAATTTGAGCGAGGTATTTACAGATGAACAGGATTGTTTAAAACGAATAACCGAGTAACATTAATACTTTGAATGCCTGATGGTTATTTATGCGAGTCACCTTTGACTCAATCAATATGAAATTACTTAAACCCGACAATAGAAGGTCAATCTTTCTCAATGAATATTATTCCAAGTGCTACCAGATATGATGGTA
This sequence comes from Siphonodentalium dalli, assembly GCA_032622095.1. Classification (NCBI taxonomy): domain Eukaryota; kingdom Metazoa; phylum Mollusca; class Scaphopoda; order Gadilida; family Siphonodentaliidae; genus Siphonodentalium; species Siphonodentalium dalli. Next base: position 228,380,474 of record CP136063.1, read on the forward strand.
CATAATTACATATGAGGTGGATATGTCGTGGATACCATTATCGAAGTCTGGGATAGACGAGGTTGATGTTGGTTCACACTCCGACTTGAATGGGCGAAAATTGGGACCGATTTTAAAGTTAGATGTGAGATAAGGAACAACTCATTGTGCCATCCGTTAAATACATGACCACTTCGAAAAGAAATGATAATTTGTTCACACTCACTGAAGCAATCACATTTGAAGCAATGATTTGATTCTGAGTCAGTGCCTCCATTAATATGTTATATATACAATGTACAATTGCTGTTCAATAGCGTCGATGCACAGAAGTGCATTTTTCCAGACCCTAAATCACCATCGCCGCTTTCATATTTAATATAACCTACATAATTCCCTTATTCTTTTCGCAAAGATAGTCAGACAGCCATCTGCCTTAAATCAATCATGTTTATTGTGAATTAATTTGCACGACATGCCACCGATTTCAAAGAACAAATCTTACTTGAGCGCGAATGAATGCAAAATTTGTCGATCCTCTCGCTCGTGTATACCAATATGGTTGTCATTTCAATAGAACTGGTCACGGTTACGTTCTAGTAATGCAAAATTATATGAATATAGTATGACTATTGGTTGTATATATATATCTTTATTCCTCCATACAATGAAGAGCATATATATAAACAAAACAAAGAAGAAAAAAAAATCATTACAAATAAGTTGAGAACAAAAATACATCAAAATTTGGCTATACAATATACATGGTTATATAATTTGACTGCCAAAAGAGACAGATACGAACATACGAGTACACGAGTACACGCTCGATCACGCACTTGCATATGCACTTCATGCATATACACATACATCCACTTATACATATATAGACACTTTCACACACACACAAACACATACACACCCTCACACACCCTCACACACACACAAACACACACGAACGCACCCTCTCCACCCTCTCACACGCACGTGCACACCCACACACACACACACACCCTCACACACACACACCCACCCTCACACACACATCCACGCATATATATGAATACATTATGTAACGTCATGCACCTTTATATGCAGTGTATATGTGCATGTACATGGAATTAACTACACCAAAGCATATTATGTGGGACATTATGAGGAAATAAGGAGTATGAAATAATTCACGTCGAGCTGAAGCGGGACTTTAAATTGTGTTTAAAACGGTTATACAATATGTTAATTAAAAGGGTTATCTTAAGTGCAAGCGAGATATCTCCAAGGTTTGAATAATTGCAAAAGTTGTATGGTATTTATATACACATACATATGCATACACACATACGCATGCATGTATACATATACATATACGGACTATACGCATACATACACACATACATATACATATACATACACATACACATGTATATATACATACACATACATACATATATACATATACATACATATACATACACATACACACACACATATATATATATATATATATATATATATAGAGAGAGATAGAGTATTTCGTTAGTTAAACGCGCCCCGCGCCCAGCCGCGATCGGCGCGATCTGGTAACGTACATATATACGCGCGTTCACATACGTTACTCTATCGAACTATTGAGTATGTGTCCGCGACTATTTAATACGGGGACGTATCACCCCATACGGGGTATGTTTTTTTGGGGGGGGTCCTTATGTTTTAAACAGGGATGTGTCAAATGAAATGTGGATAATATATATATATATATATACATGCACACACACATACGTGTAGATATGGGTATGGCTTGTGCCATCATGTATCCGGAATAATACTAAGATTCATGGATGTCCGTTGAAGTCAGGTTATGTAAAATGTATCGTACGTAAACTGTTAAACAGCCTACACATGCAGGAAGATATGGGTAATTTGAAGTATATATAACTATACATGTTTGGCGGAACGGTGCATGGTACTGAATTGACCAAAGCTGTGACTGAGATAATTTACCAACTAACTGTAAATGTATTAATAGAAGAAAAAAAGAAAAAGATAACGCCATTATATTCCGAAAGAGCGCTGATCACTTTAGTTAACCATCATCAAAATGAAACTGTTTCCACATAAATGCTGTTGTCCTAACGAGCAACCGAGATAAATTAAGGTGGTTATCTGAGAGCAGAGCGAGATCTCTATGTGGCGATCCCAGAAGGGCAGACAGTAGCTGCAAACGGGGTAATTGGTCTAGGTAAAGGAAACATTCAATGCCATGTTGGTCAATGACGTGATACCACATGTCATTCCGAATATGTAGCAATGATGGGCAATCTAACAAGATATGTTGTACTACACATGGGTAGGTCGCTAAACAGTGTTTGCATGTGTCAGTTTCTCCGAAAGCTGTATGTGCGATTATGCGACCAATCAGGAGGAATACAAATTTTTCCTTCGGAAATTGTGAGCACAGTTTCCATATACCGATCGTTCGCAGCGTGGGATGAATGGTACGGAAAGCTGCTAAAGAGGAGTCGCTGGCGATATGATTATTCCAGTCGAGTTCATCTAACTCCTGTACAGCCGACCGCACCAAACGTTTCCACGCCACGACCGATGGAAATTTATTGGAAATAGCATATTCAATAAGGTGATGTTCGATATTATATTTACATAGAATGCACCATATGTCACAAATAAAAGATGTTTCATCAGTTGAAAGACCTGAAATAAAATCATATAGGCGTCTTAAGAATAACTGTTTTGATGTTTTCTCGTAATTTGGCCTACAGAAAGCGCCAAATATTGAGAGTTTCCGACGATCAATCCACGATTCTAGCGAGGAACAGCCCAGACAGCCTTGTGCGATAACTGTACGGGTCCTCGTCGGAAAGCCTTGCATATGCTTGATGCAAACTCTATGGGCCTTCTCAAGCTTCTCTTTTTGAGTTGCGTTAAGGTTCCAGAGAAGTTCGCTGCCATATAGCCCTGAAGGAATAACTATTGTTCTGTAAAGTTTGTATGAGCTTTGAGGCGAGATACCACCAGGGTATAGGCCAACATCGGAGAGGCCGAAATATGTACCCCTTAATTTTGTACATATGGCATCGACAAAATTATTATTGAAATGGGATTTGGACAGAAGAATTCCAAGGTGAGTATATGAGTCAACTTCGCTGAGAAAAGATGATCCAAATGGCCACGATCTAGCACATTTTTCGGCTTCTTGTTTGGATTCAATGAAAACCATTATGACGGTTTTGGAAGAATTATAGCTGAACCGCCACTTATAACTGTATTCAAGGCATAACTCGTATAGGCCAATAAGACCTGGGCGAGATAACGAAATAAGCATCATATCATCGGCTTGTGTGGGGGATGAACAGTTCAATGAGTGAATACGAAGGCCTAATTTTGACTTCTCAATAATATGGAGGAGGTCGTCTGCGTATATTTTGTACCACAGAGGTGATAATATGGATCCTTGTCTGGTTCCTTGAGATAAGGAGAACCAGTCGGAATATGTTCAATCCATATACCGGCCACCCTATTGGCAACCATCTTGGGGTTAATATGTCATGTAGTAACCACCGACGGCATGACATTAACGTACATATTATATCCACACACGCTACATTATTGTCTTTATGCATTTCAAAAAGATGACAAAAATAGGTTTCGATTAGTTTTGGACTAAACTAATTAAATATTTAATTAAAAAATGGGGCCAGGAGGTTCTTTGTGTACCGGTTTCACTTAAATGTTCTAGTCGATGGATCGTGATATATATACTACTAGCCGATGAGCCCGACGTTGTCCGGGCTATTCAAAAACCAAATTTCAAGTCGATAGCTCTACCCAGCCCGACGTTGTCCGGGCTATTAAAAAAAACAAATTTCAAGTCGATAGCTCCCCCCGTTTCCGAGATCTGGTCTGCGCATGCGCGAAGCTGGCGTCGCACGGGCTCGGCGACCCGATAAAATTCGTATCCGGGGCAAGATACATTCACATACCAAATTTCAAGTCGATAGGTCAACCCGTTTCCGAGATCTCGTCTGCGCATGCGCGAAGCTGGCGTCGTACGGGCTCGGCGACCCGATAAAATTCGTATCCGGGGCAAGATACATTCACATAGCAAATTTCAAGTCGATAGCTCCACCCGTTTCCGAGATCTCGTTTGCACATGCGCGAAGCGGGCGCCGCACGGGCTCGCCAATACGACAACGTCCACCGCCTGGTCAAACTACACACACGTACCAAGTTTCGTACCGATCGGTGGAGAATCGTAGATTTGTATAAATGACAAACAAACAGACAGACAGAGGTCTTCAAAATATATATGAGACTAGCCGATGAGCCCGACGTTGTCCGGGCTATTCAAAAACCAAATTTCAAGTCGATAGCTCTACCCGTTTCCGAGATCTGGTCTGCGCATGCGCGAAGCTGGCGTCGCACGGGCTCGGCGATCCGATAAAATTCGTATCCGGGGGCAAGCTTAATACATTCACATACCAAATTTCAAGTCGATAGCTCCACCCGTTTCCGAGATCTCGTGTGCGCATGCGCGAAGCTGGCGTCGCACGGGATCGGCGACCCGATAAAATTCGTATCCGGGGCAAGATACATTCACATACCAAATTTCAAGTAGATAGCTCCACCTGTTTCCGAGATCTCGTCTGCGCATGCGCGAAGCGGGCGCCGCACGGGCTCGCCAATACGACAACGTCCACCGCCTGGTCAAACTACACACACGTACCATGTTTGGTCCCGATCGGTCGAGAATCGTAGATTTGTATAAATGACAAACATACAGACAAACATACAGACAAACAAACAGACAGACAGAGGTCTTCAAAATATATATGAGACTAGCCGATGAGCCCGACGTTGTCCGGGCTATTCAAAAACCAAATTTCAAGTCGATAGCTCTACCCGTTTCCGAGATCTCGTGTGCGCATGCGCGAAGCTGGCGCCGCACGGGATCGGCGACCCGATAAAATTCGTATCCGGGGCAAGATACATTCACATACCAAATTTCAAGTAGATAGCTCCACCTGTTTCCGAGATCTCGTCTGCGCATGCGCGAAGCGGGCGCCACACGGGCTCGCCAATACGACAACGTCCACCGCCTGGTCAAACTACACACAAGTACCATGTTTGGTCCCGATCGGTCGAGAATCGTAGATTTGTATAAATGACAAACATACAGACAAACATACAGACAAACAAACAGACAGAGGTCTTCAAAATATATATGAGACTAGCCGATGAGCCCGACGTTGTCCGGGCTATTCAAAAACCAATTTCAAGTCGATAGCTCCACCCGTTTCCGAGATCTAGCCTGCGCATGCGCGAAGCTGGCGTCACACGGGCTCGACGACCCGATAAAATTCGTACCCGGGGCAAGATACATTCACATTCCAAATTTCAAGTCGATAGCTCCACCCGTTTCCGAGATCTCGTCTGCGCATGCGCGAAGCTGGCATCGCACGGGCTCGGCGACGCGATAAAATTCGTAGTCGGGGCAAGATACATTCACATAGCAAATTTCAAGTCGATAGCTCCACCCGTTTCCGAGATCTCGTCTGCGCATGCGCGAAGCGGGCGCCACACGGGCTCGCCAATACGACAACGTCCACCGCATGGTCAAACTATACACACGTACCAAGTTTCGTCCCGATCGGTCGAGAATCGTAGATTTGTATAAATGACAAACATACAAACATACAAACATACAGACAGACAGAGGTCTTCAAAATATATATGAGACTAGCCGATGAGCCCGACGTTGTCCGGGCTATTCAAAAATCAAATTTCAAGTCGAAAGCTCCACCCGTTTCCGAGATCTGGTCTCTACCCGTTTCCGAGATCTGGTCTGCGCATGCGCGAAGCTGGCGTCGCACGGGCTCGGCGACCCGATAAAATTCGTATTCGGGGCAAGATACATTCACATACCAAATTTCAAGTCGATAGCTCTACCCGTTTCCGAGATCTCGTCTGCGCATGCGCGAAGCTGGCGTCGCACGGGTTCGGCGACCCGATAAAATTCGTATCCGGGGCAACATACATGCACATACCAAATTTCAAGTCGATAGCTCCACCCGTTTCCGAGATCTCGTCTGCGCATGCGCGAAGTGGGCGCCGCACGGGCTCGCCAATACGACAACGTCCACCGCCTGGTCAAACTACACACACGTACCAAGTTTCGTCCCGATCGGTCGAGAATCGTAGATTTGTATCAATGACAGACAAACATACAGACAGACAAACAGAGGTCTTCAAAATATATATGAGATATAAAACTGTAGCAGTTTATCATATGGCAAGTAATCGTGCGTTCTTACAAATTTCACAATTCCAACCTATATTCCGGCCACCATATTGGCAGCCATCTTGGGTTATTAGGCCAGTTTTTAAACCAAGACAGAACGAAATTACCGTATACACCAATTATCTCCACCATTAATACATTATTTTCATTTTTGCCTCCCGGAAGAAGACAAGGTTCATTTTAGATTTTATTTTTTGGGAAAAAATCTAAAAAAAATTAAAAAATTGAGTCAGGATGTACATAATGTAATGTACTTTAATGCTCGACTGTGTCGATCGAAACATATATATTAGACAATACCTTAGCAGTCCATCAACGCCCGTTGTGGTAATTTAGCAATTTGGCACATAATCGTGCGTTCTCTGTGCCTTACACCACAGCCTGGCGCCTCTCAGTTTTAGGGGGGGGGGGGGATGTTTCTGCCTTTGATTAAAAATAATGCGACCAAAAGCGATAAGTGATATATTAGAACGTAGATAATTGGCAGCAGTTCCCCATGGTATAACATAATTGGGCATAACCATCTTACTTCTGATTTGATAAGAAACGAAAGACAACGCTTTGCGTGAATCGTCATATTCTTCTCACTCTAAAAATTAGTTGACGTCACATGACGTCATGACTGTTATTCTGAGATTCAATGATAACATGTATTATCTTACTCTGTTTATCGCCCCATTCACAGGTATAAACATTGGACGAATATCTCTTCTCAAAAGGTGTGAATATACTCTGTCAAATATGTCGGCTTTATTTTTAAAATGACCGTTTTTATCACCAGGTGCCTCAATAAAACCAAGCGGTGCGAAAAAAGTCCGCCTATCTGACAAAGCCAACATACGGATTCCGAAAGTTAAGCGTTCGTGCTAACCAACAATGTATGTCTCATAAATTCCCTTAATTAAGTTTTCTCGGACGTGTACTCGGAAAACGGTAGGGATAGGCCCAGTGTAGGTGTCAAACTGCCACCAACAAGGTTTTACATGTTGGCTGTAAAAATGGTGTCTTTGCTGACCCTTAACAGGCCGCTCACAATCCCTGAACACACACCGATCTTGAGGTTGCGGGGGACTTTGACCATCTATGTCTGACATTGAGTTATTAATTGAGGCTGGTGAAATTGGCGACACTGAGGACCTAACTTTCTGCACGTTAATATTTGGGGGGCCGACTGGATTACTCTCAGTGTCATAAGTGAAATTAGATCTGACACATTGTTTTTCAACAATGCGAGTGGGGGGATTAAAAGCCTCATCAATTAATAGGCATAAGGGATGACTATTTACTGGGATATTATCCAAGTTTAAGTTGGGATCCACCTGCATATCTATCCCTTGGGTGCAACTGGTTTCCCCAAGAGGACTATCAGGTAGATCCTTAGTCAAACTTGGTTGACTATCTCACAAATCAACTACATCTACCAACATGCTCTCAACCGATGGAGTCCGCACTGGCTCCACAACTGAAACATCCGGCAAAGGAGTAGCAATATTGTCCAAGAAACTCGGATAGAAGAGATCAATGATCTAAGAATTATCAACCGCTTTGTCCGAAATGGCATTAGGAACGGTTAAACCAAGCAGCTCTTCTATTGAATGCTGAATATCAGTAACTGAAATTTGATTATGGTCTGACTCATCATTATCAGGCAATAAATTCATACCGGACAGGTTTGGTGTATCGTCCACGCATCCCGCTGCAGACGAACTGTCTGTAAATATTGGCGGTCCTATTGGTAGACCAACGGGAGGTGTGGAGGTGTCCTCGTGTGACGTTTCAAGCTTCTCAGCTGCAGACGAACTGTCTGATGGTTGGACTGGCAGTCCTGGATTGACTGAATCTCTGGACTCTGGTCATCCTCTGATGCCACCATGATATCAATATCACTCATACTTCACTCTTACTGAAAGATAAGAAAAGTATTATGAGCGGACCGCATCTCAGATATTACTATCAATCAACACACCTAACTGTTTCTGCATTCACCATGGAACAATTTTGATATATTATAATAAAACACACTACTACATTTTCCACCCCATTTATTTTTTAAATTGAGCGATTAATTTTATCGAAAATAATTCAAGTGTGCTTTCTCCCATGTCATGGAAGCGATATAAACCTTTACATAATTATCCATGGCGGAATTATTTGATCATTATAATCATTATATAATCATATTAACATTATAACATTTGTAATATACATGTAGCTATATTGAAGAACAAGAATGATACACATTTGAACAAGTATACAGAATTAGTAATTTTATAAACATCTATATATTAAAAAAACAATTGCATTATAAATGAGAACAATTACATTGTACATTAGATCAAGTTAATAACATTCATTTATATATTTATTTATACTACATTATCAAATTTATATTATGCATTTATAAATTGAAAAATAGCCATTATTTTAAATGCACGTGCGGCCTTAATTGTCGAAAATATTCATATTTGTTCCAAACACCGTAAACAGAAAAACATTAAAACGCATACAGTTTCGTTGATATATACCATGTCCATCGCGTAAACAGCATGTTATCACAAAGACCTACTATATTTTACCTAAGCAAGAGCCTGATTGTGTTACAGAAGATAGCACAATGCTACTGGCTAATCACACACAAATGGCATAAACGCTCTTTATTAGTTCCATATAAGGTATTCACCAACAAAGAACGCTCTTTATGTTTACCATCATAATATAAACAAACACAAGAAAAGTAACTTTTTATGCTTTTGTTTACATAACAATGGTCAAAGATATGACAATAACATACTGTTTATGCGATATTTCTTATTTGTATACGGACAAAGTTTATCTACATTTTGATGTTCTCGCTGTTTGTGGCGGTTTTTGACGGGTGAAGATATTTTCACAGGATACCCACCGCCAAGGCCAACCGTATCTTTAAATAATTAAGTTTATAATATTATATACCCAAAACAGGGATAGATAAACACCTGTACAGGATGATTAATTGAACGAGCTCCCTCTAAATAGAAGATTATGTTAAGTCAACTCGTCCTTTTTTAAGAACAACCGTACATATGTGCTATGTCAAACCCTGAAATTAATCTTGAGGAACACTCACATATAGTTATGCAAATACCCCGGAGGGGGTCGACTTCCCCTCCACGCCACTTCCAGAGACAATTTCAAGAGGCCCCCCGAGGTGCTAATTCAACCGAAATAAGTTTGGGTACGGATGACATGACGGGGTGTTCAATCCCTTCGACTTTGCTGGCTTTACCAACACATTGTATAAAACATACTTCTGGGTCCTCATACCCCAAGTGCAAAATTGGCAAAACATACTCACTAAGATGTGCATTGAGTTAAATAGTAAAATCAGCTAATAATGGACAGCTTCACACTGTAACCACACAACCGACTCGGGGTATAATAATTTGTTGAGCGACTATAATTCTGACGCTTGTGTTTTTTCCCCCAGAAAGATAGAACCCTTATTAGCCCCAATATTTGCATCATTTTTAGTGAGAAACTTCATCCCAAGCATGGAATCTCCAATGGAGGCCATATATTTTTTCGCTACACTTGAGTTTCCCAATAGTAATGTTTATTTAAGTCTAAATGATTGCCATGAATCACTACCATCAGAGGAAAATCATTCTGATGCGAGTGGCAATCTATTATCACCATGTCTCCCAAGGGGGTGACTGGCGGAATGTGGGGGTACCCGTGGGTAAACTCCCAGGCTGGTGATATGTGATTAACGGATGGCCTGGTGGTGGTAGATAGGTACACCCACCAGATATTTTTGGTTGGGGTTGGTGTTGTTGAAACCAACCAACACCAGTTTGTGCCGCACCATATCCGTGACACCATGGGTGGAAGGGCCCAGTTAACGGCGTTGGACCTGGCGGCTGACTAAACAGCTTGAGTGGCAGCATGAATTGACCAACATAAGTTTGACCAACATCAGTTTGAACCGCATCATGTTCCTGACAACATGGGTTGGCGTATTCCGTCGCCTATATATGAAATATGGATATGATGGCTGGCTGCTTTGCTGTTATGGCAACATTTGTTCTGAGAACCAGCCTTATGGTAGGTATGACATGTATGATATGTATGATATGGTGGTGCTGGTATACTCAGTTGTGATGGTATATGATATGAGGATGATAGATGTGGACCTGATGTAACAGGTTACCCTAGTTACCAGAAGTGGTAGTCTGGGTGTAAACAGGAATTTTTGCAAGGGAGGAATTTGCCACTCGGATGCATGTGTCCTGCTAGGGTGTAGTATACATGTAACTACTGGTGGGTGCAAATGTATTTGGTGGTACAGGTGCTGGAGCCACGACTGTCGAACTGACATTCACAGTAGCTGGCGCTTGGCCAAAAAGGTTTATGGACCTGTTGTATCAGGTTACCATAGTTACCAAAAATGGTAGCCTGGATGGAAACAGGAACAATTTGCATGGGAGGTATTCGCCACTCGGGTGCATGTGTCCTGCTAAGATCCAACGTCACTCATTGGCATACCGGTATATGTGGGCTGGGGTACCGGTGCTACAACTTTCGAATTAACAGTAATTGCAGCAGGCGCTTGGCCATAAAAGGTATATGGTACCGATGCCGTAACCCTTGGCTGAAACCATTTAAAAGGTCCGCCAAAAGTAACAGCCGGTCAGATGGTGCAATGGGGTCAGGCTAATAATGGCTTGGGCCACGGAAACAGCCGAAGGTGCTTGTGTCCCACTTGAATGGAACCCTAGCTCGCCTTGTGCCACTGAAACAACCAAAGTTGCTGGTGCCACAGACCGAGTAGTCATTTCCATCTTTGGAGCCATATTTGAGATAGGCCAAGACCCATAAACCAGTTTTCAGCTAAGGAACCCTCAGCGGGGCGATTGATGTCGATCAATGCTAACTGGTCTTTAGATTGCTTAAATATCCAAGGTTATTTGCCATCATAGCTGACTTATCTCAGCGGCTAGGCTGGGACCAACATGGGGTATATGTTTTCGCTATGAAAACCCTCAGATTGACCCATAATTATTAAGCTATAAATTATTGTGGAAATTCCTCCATTTTGGACTATGAAAGCGCTAAATAAAATAGTTATCAACAGGTTCCCTAGAATTTATGCTAATAGAAACTGCTCTCTATTTTATCAACATCTTCCCAATAGAAAACACTATTTTTACCAAAATGTATCTAATAGGAAATTGCTAAGCATTTTTACCAACCCATTCCCATGTTTTCAATAAGAAAGAGCTAAGTAAGTTTTCCCTACGAAAATGCTAAATAAAATACTATTGTCAACAACTTCCCATAGTTTAGACTAAATGGAGACTGCTCAATATCTTATCAACATCTATTTCATTAGAATTTATAACCCTATCCCATTGTTGTCAACAAGAAAGGCTTTTACTACCAAAACGCTAAACAAAATATCAACAATTTCCCATTGAATATATTCGATATGTTTATGAGAACGCTAAAAAAATTTATCAACATTTCCAAGCAGAACATACTAAATCTAAATTTTGAAAAGTTCTCCAAAATTATCTAAGAAAATGCACGCTTTACGAACACCTTTAATTAGAAAATACTGATTTCTCCAATAAGACAGTGCTGGGTACATACATGGCAACCAGGAGAATCTGGATTGCCTTGTGCCCCAGAAACAACCGAAACTGCTTGAGGCACAAAGGCTGGACATCTTTGAATGCTTTGAACTTCGGCCACGCGAACAACCAAAGTTGCTTGAAGCACAAATCAAACCGACAATTTCCCTGAAATACATTAAGCCACGAAAACAACTGGAGAGTTGCTTAAGGCCCAATATTTGCTTGAGGCCCAATGGCAGGAACTCGGGGAACACTTTGAATTTGAGCCACGAGAACAACTGGAAATTTGCTTGAGGCCCCATATTTACTTGAGGCCAATTAAATGGCTTGAATTATTCAATTGCATTGAGCCACGGGAACAAACAAGTTGCTTGAGGCCCACATATTGTGGGGGGGGGATATCTTTGCCAATTCACAAACTTAGTTTCAACAGGGGTAACCACTCTGCTCTCAGTTTACCCTTTCCAATTGGAGCCATGTGTTAAGGCGATCATTCAAAGGGTATCATTTTGTCAGCTAGTTTCCCTGTTTAATATTACATATAAAATGTTGACTATATATTCCATTTGAACATCAACATCTGGGACCATAGTTAATTCGATGAGATCAGCAGTATTGACGTCAACCTTAAACCCATTACGCGTTCACGTAGGTCATGGCTCACCAATTGTAGGTAGTGGGGGTCGTTACAGTTTTTATTAACAAATGATTTTTACAGGTAGGGTTACTACATGTAGAATCATTTGCTTTCCCCTTGTCAAATTCTACTAATTTTCTCATTCGAATCTCATTGGAACCCAGAGGCTGGTCATCTAAGATCAACGAGATCCCACTGCTCTTCACTTCTCTGAAACGTGGGATTTGTGCCAAGTCGTTTTTTGACAAGTATGACACATCCCGACGCTTGTGAATAATATCAGCCGCTATAGGAGGGCTGACATGTGGAAGATTCTATAATTCAGCATCACCTGCCGAATTTATACAAATTCTGTCCCTATTATAGTAATCGGTTTTTACACCAGAAAATGTTCACTAGGAATTTGCTAAGCAATTCTACCAACAATTCCCAGTAGAGAACATTCATAAATTTCATAACTTTCATACTTAATTAAAGAAGAATATTTATTTCAAAATACACAATACGCGAAACAATGACAGTAAAACTACAACAAGAGCGAAATAGTTTCCATCTTCCGTCTTCTTCTGTCACATAAATTTCGAGTATCAATGATTAAGAAATTACACCCACTGGAAAACCTGTTAGAACTCAACGTATGATTTTCCAGCGATAACAATGCGTGTGGCAAGTTAGGCGAGAAGAAATTTCACTTCAAAAACATTTCGAATATTGGGAATATTATACTAAGCAGGAAACCTGGTTGTACAATGGTGTGATTAAAGGTTACGAAAATTACAAAGCAACATTCTCCACTCTTGAAGGCTCGTGGAAAATACTAACGTATACGCAAAAAATTTCATTTCGAAAATTCCTAACTTTTTCCAACACTCTTTCCCAACAAAAACGAAAAAACTAGTAGCATACCAAGCGAACAAAGCCATGAGAAGCCATTGAAAGAGGCATGGTATTAATAATTAAAGCGAAAAAACACTGAATTACAAGGCAATAGAGGAACCACGGCGAGACACGTGGAAATTGGGGTAATTTACATTTTTAATTTTCCCGCAAAATATCGTCAATTATTAACGACAAACGCCAGTATTGTAAAAATTAGGTGCTACAGATTAATAGCTTACAATATAATATAATATAAATATAATACTCACAAGTCATACATGTAGAATAAACGTCGATGGCAATGGATCATAAATCATCAATAAACAGCATTGAAATTAACAGGTGTTGTTATGAAGTCTTGTTGTTTAGGTCTGAGCTGCGGGACTTCGATCGGCCTATTTATGTGCCGGTTCCTCCGTCACTTCCGGAATCCCGCACTGCATTTATTTATAAACTCGACCTGGCCATTATTACAACAGCTCTAAGGCTTATTATATGGTGGAAAATAGCGAAAATCTCATGTCTCTATTTTAAATGTTTGTGTAAAAACCATTGACTTTTGACAGATAATGAATTGTTTTTAATGATTCAAACGTTTTTGCATTGTCTGTCCACCCACCGTGCCCAAAATCATGAAAATGAAGTAAAGCTGTGCTGTAGACGGTAATGGTGGGCTCAGAATCGATGTCCCACGATATCGTGTCCCTACTGTTACCACACAGATAAACCACATAATACAATATGAATGGCCTTATGGAACAAGGAAGTACAACAGGGAACTGGTTCCAATAAGTAATCGCCAAGGCGAGAAAAAGATATTTTGCAGTGGATAGTCATGTTTTGTTAGTTCTAGTTGATGGAAAACGATACAAATGTGAGTATATTTGTAACCAATCCCCTCTGTTACCATATATAGGGCTGCCATAAGTATGTTACCAACCCATAGCAGTATGTTTATTTGTAGCCTCACGTGACCGGAATAGATAGGTTTAAAACAATAAATTTATTCCAAAGCATGTTCCCAAAGAACCCACTGATCCACAGATATGTCCCATCTGTTACCGTCCCCTCTGTTACCATCAAAGTAGTAACAGTAAGTAACAAAATGGTAACAGATGAGACAATAATGGGTAATGAGACGCATTATTACATTACGGTCGCATATTTTATAACTTTGGTAAGAGCATAACATAACATTTCTTGCATCCAGGACCAGCTTACAAGCGTGCTTGCCGAGCTCACGTTGATGAAGACTAACATCTTGACGGACAAAGAGTCATTTGAAAAACGTGTGTTTTCCTTAGAATCTGATGTTAAGGTCATTGAGAAAAAGCAGGAAGAGATCTCCCAGACAATTTATAACGTGAGGGATCCTTTCAATAAAATGTCTGCTGCTTGTTTATCAACCTCGGTGTCGCTAAGTGAACTAATCGACCAGCATACCGTTTTGAGTCTAGCTGTTGACCGACTACGCGATGAAAAGTGCCTCGGTATCGATGCTCTAAAACGTCAACTGAAGCTCATGAAAGGTGACATTGTTAACAACAAGGAATCTCATGAAATATTCGTCAAGGATTTTCCTAATAAGTTGAAATCTGCAACCAAAACGTCAGTTTTCAAGTCGAAAATTCACTTTGTGTCCAAGAAATGCGCTGAGTTAAACGAATCGTCAAAAGATCATGCCGATAACATAGAAAGACATCTCAGTACAATGTTTGAACTGTTTGCCACCAACATGACAATAAAATACGACGAAATGTGCCTATTCATAAAAGAACAGTTCGAAACTTCCCTCAATGGTTCTCGTACATCGGTCGGTGCTGCTGCGCCTAACTCTGAGACACCTCGAGGATCACAATGAGGTGAGAGAAAACACATAACCTCAACTCCTATCAGTGAAGCTGGTTGATCTCAATCGACACAAAGTCATGTGAAATCTCCAGGTGATCCGCAAATCGAAGATGACGTCGTTTTAACCGGCGACATTCAAAATGCAACATGTCATCCTGCAATCACAAAGACACTACAAGCACCAGCTGGAAATCCACCTACTGGAAATCCACCAAGTAATGTCACTCGTAATCCTTCGAGTAGTACTAGCTCAAGTTATTCACAGGATAGCATTAATAGTGTAACTGCGGTTCTTTCGCCTAACATGAGCCCATCTGACCGCATCGACACAAGTGCGCATTCTGGTCCTGTTGTCGAACAAAGCGACAACGAGCATCAAGACCCTGGTTATGATGATGGTGGATTCATTGGAGTGCCTCGTAGAAGGAGAATACTGAGATATTTTCTTGGTCGCATTGGACCACATACTAACGCTGACAACATCGCCGACTTTCTCA
Organism: Siphonodentalium dalli; assembly: GCA_032622095.1. NCBI lineage: Eukaryota > Metazoa > Mollusca > Scaphopoda > Gadilida > Siphonodentaliidae > Siphonodentalium > Siphonodentalium dalli. Next base: position 228,396,248 of record CP136063.1, read on the forward strand.
TAAATAGAGGGCTTAATCCCATTTTCATCAAAATGATGAAAAGCAGTATCAAAGGAACTCAGTCTGCACAAATAATCATCCCAGCTGATGAAAGTGTTCTTCTTAGCGAACGTCATTTCCTACCACGCGGAGTAGTGTGTCGCCCATGGCACTCGGACCACCCTCTCCACCCGATGGCAGGCGGTGATCCTAATTCTGACTCTGAATTTAACTATTCACGCGAGTGACGTGTTCTACAACTATCTTCCAATTATGAATTTTGAACTTCTCACATGGAACGCCACTGGGGCAAAATCATCATCCCTATATCTGGGAGAGCTGCTAAAATCTAACCGTTATGATGTGCTCGGCTTATCTGAACATTGGTTGACGAACAAACTCTGTCATTCTTAGACTCGTTTACAAACAATTACGTGTCATTTGCGAAACCGGGGAGAAAAATAACAACTTCTTCGGGAGTGTCATTTACCCGCGACGGGGTGGCCTTCCTAATCAGACGAAAACTAGCAGGTTTGTGCACCGTGTTAGAAACGGATAATACCAGAACTGTCGCTGTGCAACTCAAAATTAGAGACATATATATAATTATATTTCAGGCATATTTGCCCAGTACAAACCACGGAGATGACTATTTTGCCGAATGTCTGACTTCACTGGACAGTTGTATCTCCAAATGTTCTGAGTTCGGTTATGTGATAGTGATGGGAGATTTGAATTTCCACTTAAGTGATTCCCTTCGACTAACCTGCCGTCAGAGACATGCTGACCGCGTTGTGTTATTCTCCTAATTCCTAGACGACTTGAACTACGTCTCTCTTTGGGCATCATCCATATTGACCAGAGACAAACCGACGTTCATTCCTTTCGCTACTGTGGCCAATCCAACGGTCATTGATCACATACTTGTGCCTTCGAATTCTGCTGATATCATTGAATCTTGTACAGTTTTCGATGATGACGCTTCAAACACATCATGTCATGTGCCAGTCGCTTGTTCCTGCATCTTTCCTAAATCAAGCGATTCATTCGAAAACCCAGTACCACTGAATAAGCCATTATTCCATTGGAAAAAAACTTGACGAATCCATGTATAATTCTCACTTAGACGCCTGTTGTGACGACTTTGAATGTATCAAGACCACACGCGTGTGCAAAACATTGATCGATTTCACATATGATCGCATTGTGTTAACATTGCTAAAGGCATCTGAATGTGCCGCAGGATTCCGCAAATTCCATTCTAAATGGAAGCCATATTGGAACCCTTCCCTCACAGATCTACACAACGATGTGAAATCAAAGAGAACCGCATGGATTAAGTCCCGTAAACATCACTCAGCATTATCATCTACGTATATGGACTACAAGCGATCAAAGCGTCTGCTGCGAAGAGAAATGCGTTTAGCAGCCGAACAACACCAACACCACATATTCGATGAACTTGAGCGTTTCCACATGCGACCAAGCTTCCTTCTGGAAACTGTTGAATCAATCCAACAGGAAATCGTCACTCTTAAGTTCAGCAATGAAATTATGTGACACTATTGTTCGTGATCCTTGTGATATAGTAACTGGATGGAGAGACTATTTTGCAAACCTTTATTCTTGCAGTGAGCACGACGACACTCAATTCGAACTAGAAGTCGAGAGAACTGTCGAAGAACTGCCTTTGAACCCAAGGGTTAGCCAACACGTGTCAACTGATCCTATTTCAATGAAAGAGATATAATCAGCGATTCGCTCACTTAAAAGGGGTAAAGCGGGAGGAGCAGACGGCATAGTGAACGAACACCTCATTGTCTGCAACAAATCTTTCCTGCGGATTCTCTGCTTCTTCTACAATAGCATGCTTCATATGGCATATATTCCACATAAACTCAAACTTGGTCTCATCATTCCACTCTACATTTGAGAACCCAAACCCAAAGATAAGCCAGATAGCTACCGTGCAATAACATTGTTACCCGTGATTTATAAAGTTTATGAGAGCGTACCAACAGAATCAACAAATCGCCGAGTTTTTCTGGATTCCCACATTCGCTGCAGAATGGGTTCCAGAAAGGGATCAGTTGTGAGATGACTTCCTTCATTCTACAGGAATCTGTTGCATATACTACATACAATGGTTCCCGCGCTTACGTATGCTTCTTAGACTCACAGAAAGCATTTGACAAGGTGTGGCACTCTGGCCTTTTATTAAAATTACATAACCTTGGAATCGACGACAAAATGCTTCAGACAATCAAATGACCTTATCAAAGAGATCTCAATCACAACAGATGGTTTGAAAGTGTATGGAATTTCTTGTGCTGCTCCCACAACCGCTGATGATATTGCGCTACTTTCCTTAACAAAGAGTGGGTTGGACTCGATGCTGTATAAGTGCTTTGAGTACAGCGTAAAATGGAGATTCGCGTTCTCTTCTACAAAGAGCCAAACAGTAGTGTTTAACGAATCCACGCGTAAACACAACAGTTCTAGCAGGTCGTGGTCTCTTGGTGGAACGCCTATCCACGAGGGAATGGAGTGCACCCACCTTGGTATTCTGCAGACCAAATTCAAAACAGCAACTAAACAAGCAGAACTCATGGCACACAAAATGCGTCGGACATATTTTTCCCTATCCGGGAAACATAAACTGCAGTCTTGTACACCGACAACGATGATTAAGCTCTTCAAATTAATTGTGCTGCCCAGAGCTTTATATGGTGCAGAACTTTTTCCTCTTGACAATCAGTCCGCCATACAAACTGTGGAGAAGTCGTTCCGATCTTGCATAAAGAACTGTCAATCTCTTCCAACTCGAACCAGATCGAATGTATCTCTGAGTCTTGTCGGTATCATGCCTGTGTCAAGAGAACTACATGTGAAAAAACTTCTATTTGTTGAGAAGCTCGTTCATCTTCAACAGGGGAATAAGATTCCACTGCATCTATTCTTGCTGAAATTGCACCAATACGTGATCTTCAATCGCCAGCCTTCTGGGTTCGTTGCAGATATCATGCATTTGCTCCGCCAGTATGGCCTTCTCAATGTTCTACTAGAATACATGGACACGGGATTCTTTCCTGGTAAAATGGAATGGAAAAACTTCGTGAAATCGTCAGTCGCAGCTCACTACAAACAGGAGTGGTTAAACTCTGTTTCATCTGACACTGATCTCTCTTTCTTTCTTAAATGTCACGCCGATCCTCTGTCTTCTTGGCGAATATGGTCTCTGCTTTCGAGTAACCGACACCGATCGAGAGAGCTGCGTCATTTGGTGCTTCTGTTAAATAAAACCACATATCAGAATAGATTATGTTGTGCCAAATGTGGTTCATTCTACGACAATGAAATTACTCACGCGTTATTCTCCTGCAAAGCTGACATTCTAATACATCTACGCAATATCTTCTTGGAGAGACTCATTGACATATTCGGGATCCGAGTTTTCGATCGCCTGAAATCCCTCTCACATGTGAACTTAACGGCGTTACTTCTAGGAAGTACCGCGCTGTGCGAATGGCTAGATGTTTGCTCTAACTCAGGGGCATATATACGACAATGATACAGATACCAAATTACTGATGTGTATGATTATATTATTAGATCCCTAGATGATGGTAAGGAGGTGCGCTGTATATTTTATGACATTGGGAAAGCCTTTGATAAGGTCTGGCATAAGGGTCTCCTATTTACAATTAGGCAAATGGGATTCGGAGGTAACTTACTTAAACTTTTAGAATCATACTTATAATGTTGACAACATAGAGTATTTATAGATAATGTTAGTTCAGATTGGAAATGCATATCTGCGGGCGTGCCCCTGGGGTCTATCATCGGACCGCTATTATTTCTTATTTACATAAATGACATAACTGACAAAATAGTGTGTAACATCCGTCTTTTTGCAGATGACACATCTATATACTTATGTGTTGAAAACCCAACTCTCGCTGCTGAAATAATCAACAAAGATATTAGTACTATTTTTGAATGGTCACAAAAGTGGTTAGTAAAGTTTAACCCCCTAAAGACCGAAGCCATAGTAGTATCAAGGAAAGCAACAAACATAGACCATCCGCCCCTCTTCATGATTGGATCTGAAATAACTGAAGTAAGTAGTCACACACATCTTGGTGTCACATTCGATAGTTCTGGGTCATGGGAAAGTCACGTCTGTAGCATAATCGATAAGGTATGGAAGAGAGTTAACCTTGTAAAAAGACATAAATTTAGATTAAGCAGAAAGTCTCTTGAAACAATATATTTTTCATTTATTCGCCCTATCCTAGAGTATGCATCACCTGTATGGGATAATATCCCCAAGTATACGAGTGATAGAATTGAGGATATCCAGTATGAAATGGCAAGAATAGTCACTGGGGCAACCAGAAGTGCTATCGATAGGAAATTATTACTTGAAACAGGTTGGGAACCGCTTGCACAACGCAGGCATAAGCATAAATTAGTTCAGTTTTACAATATGACAAAACACAGAGCTCCATCCTACTTATCTAATATGATTCCGCCTGATTCTTCCTCAACTGGCTACAACTTTAGACACCCTAGCATCCACCCGCCTGATAGTAATAATAATTACTACATGTATACATTTCTACCATCTGCCACACGTGCCTGGAACAGCCTATCGGACTCAGTGAGGTCTTCAGAAACGTTAACATAATTTAAACGAAACATTAACACTGGTCGTTCAAAGAATGCTAAATTTTATTACCATAGTTATTCTCGTAAAGCTCAAGTTTATCATACTAGAATCAGATTGGGATGCAGTAACCTGAACCAAGACCTTGTCACAAATCACCTTAAAGAGTCCCCGATGTGTCCTTGTGGTGGCTTTGAAATTGAATCTGCAATCTTGAAATGTCCATTATATACTCAAGCAAGAGCTGAAATGTTAGCTGATTTGCCACCAATTAGAATATCACCTGATGTACTTCTGTATGGGTCGCCTGAACTTGCTGATGATTTTAACATTAAAATTTTCGATGTTGTACAGAAGTTCATTATCTGTACTGTGCGTTTCTGACTAACGGGTAAGGTGGTTTAAGCCCAAACACGCGCGTTACTAATAAACTATATGTAAATGTCTTAAATTATAGTCACTGCGCGTGTTTTAGCCCAACCACCTCGCCCTCTATAATTGAATAATTAGTTATGGTACATACACACTTCGTCACTTATTAAATACTTATTAAATACATTAACTAAACAGCTCATTAATGGAATGGAAATAATTCTGATAACCCGCTATTTTTCGAATTCTCTCCAATTGGGTCGTAGCGTGATCAAATTTGTTTTGAATTTAGATTCTTCATTGGCTTGTGACAATAAATGGTGATCAATTTAACATCATACAATACTCTCCGTGACATATATTATCTTGATGTTAATGGTAAGTTTATCTACCCCTTTTCAACTACTACCTGCACTCCCTTTCCCTTTCTCTTTCCTATCCCTTCATCTATAAACTTTATTATTCGGACCATACAGAACAAAACCCGTCTGCTATACCCAAATGGTATCAATTGGGGTCTATACCCCAATGGTATCAATTGGGGTAACATTTATTTTCTGAGGATAGGACTTAACAAAATGCCCCAATCTTGTTGCTCAATCCTCTCTTGAACAATTTGAGATTATATGTTATGTATTTTTTGTTTGTATTTCTGTTCTGTTTAGTGTTCAAATAAAATATTGTTTAAACCAATGATACAGATAAGTATTTTGTTTACTTATAATATGTGGGCGAACGGTGTGAATGTTTGCAGATACAAATTCTCCCATCGGAAATATCTATGACAAGAAGTGTCATACATGTAGATAACTGTATTATTTTTCGACAGATAATATTTGCAAAAGGGTAGCACAAGACTCAGTACAGAGTGTTTTGAATTCCCGAAAATCGATAATGCGCTCATAGTGGCAATATTGTACAACGAATTGTGGCAGCACAACGATGGGTGCTTACTGGGAAGCACATTAATTCAATAGGTGGGAACCATCTGGGATGGAGCGACACCGCTGATTCCTAAAGACCCCCCGAAGAAAGATAGTTTTATGGGGGACAATAACGCGCAAGGATACAAAATGACCCAAAGATATGACATCAATGCTAAAAGTAGGATAATATATTGAGAGTGGAATAACACATTTGGTCTTCTGGGAGTGGGGATGCCGCGCTAGTGCATCATTAAATATCCTGTGCTAGTGCATTATGTCTCCCATAAGGAGCCTAGCACACCCATATACAAACGGTTTTACCATAGTAAACTACAATTTACCATGGTAAGAGCATATCGAATTGCTGGTTACCACGGTAAATTATATATTACGCATTTAAAACAAGGTACTTTACTAGTGACAAGGTAAATATACATTTACCATGGTAATACATGTACCACCGCTTAGCCATGGTAAATTACAGCTTACCATGGTAACACCATCGTTTACCGCGACAAGACCATGGTAAAATGTTGTTTGTGATGGTAAGTTATATATTACTATGTAGACCAAGCTACTGTACTATGCTCTCATCATGTATGGGCTTTAAAAAAAAAAGAGGATATTTCTGTCCCGGACATTTTTTCTACAATAATGGTGTAAATTGTTCATTACATTAGTAATTATTTATGTACCACAACGTCCCTGACTCATGACATGTAGCCATCTGACAAATGGAAATCTTTTTCCTAGATCTAAGGCTTATTATATGGTGGAAAATAGCGAAAATCTCATGTCTCTATTTTAAATTTCTATGTAAAAACCATCGCCTTTTGACAGATAATGAATTGTTTTTAATGATTCAAACGTTTTTGCATTGTCTGTCCACCCCACCGTGCCCAAAATCATGAAAATGAAGTAAAGCTATGCTGTAAACGGTAATGGTGGGCTCAGAATCGATGTCCCACGATATCGTGTCCCTACTGTTACCACACAGATAAACCACATAATACAATATGAATGGCCTTATGGAACAAGGAAGTACAACAGGGAACTGGTTCCAATAAGTAATCGCCAAGGCGGGAAGGAAAAAGATATTTTGCAGTGGATAGTCATGTTTTGTTAGTTCTAGTTGATGGAAAACGATACAAATGTGAGTATATTTGTAACCAATCCCCTCTGTTACCATAGATAGGGCTGCCATAAGTATGTTACCAACACATAGCAGTATGTTTATTTGTAGCCTCACGTGACCGGAATAGATAGGTTTAAAACAATAAATTTATTCCAAAGCATGTTCCCAAAGAACCCACTGATCCACATATATGTCCCATCTGTTACCGTCCCCTCTGTTACCATCAAAATAGTAACAGTAAGTAACAAAATGGTAACAGATGAGACAATAATGGGCAATGAGACGCATTATTACATTACGGTCGCATATTTTATAACTTTGGTAAGAGCAAACTTAGGACACACGCCTATACACAGTTATCTTGTATACATTATCGTTTTATTCTTTGTAATGTAGACCACTCGGGGAAATGGTAACAGATGGGACATCTTTGGTAACAGTGGGGACAAATTGCATTACATATATGTGCGTAGATATATTTTGTATATATTAACATATTTATGTTTCCTATTACATAGACACATTTGTAGGATGGGAACTGAGAAAATACATTAAAGTACATAAGTTAATATTGAATTTAATTAAAAGTAATTGTACAGAATATTGGTAACAGGAATGGTGTATCATTCATGTCATGTTGCTGCTTGGTGTAGATATTTGAATTCTCTGTGAAGCGGAATCATATATCAGAACACACAAACTAGTAACTGTTGGCAAAATTAATACTAAACATTCAAAGAAAATGCACACCAGCTCGCAGAATGCGGATATTTATATGGTAACATAATGGACACACCATGTTTGTATTTTAAGTTCCGGACAGTCATGTCAAGTTATCGGCACACCCCACCTCATATCAACCAAAATCAAATTACAGCCAAAATAAAATATTACAACGGTATGTAAAATGTCCCCATGTTTATCTCCGAACGTCGTGTGGGAGAGAAGAGGGTCATTGAGTGCGGGATTGGGTGGAGTTTGGTGAATAGAATCCAATTAGTTTCTTATACTTCCATGTTTGTAAATTATCCCATGCGATATCTATAGACTATATTATGTAATTGTCTTGTCAATTTCAGTGACATAATTATGGCCCTTACTCCAGCGGAGAAACAGCGGCGGTATCGTGAGAAGCGTGATGCCGACCCGGAAAGAAGGAGGACGTACTTGATCAAGGATAATCTGGCATACACAAAGAAGAAGGATGCCGGACAAATAAAATTGATCGCAAGTTTAAGTGAAAGAGAGCAGAGATATCAGAAAAAGACATGGAGAAAAAATAAACGGCGTCAAAGGCCAAAGAAGAAGAATGAAATTTTTAAATCCGATTAGAAACACCAGAGTTGTTGGTCCTGGAAATTCGCGTTGATCTGCTAACGACCGCAACTCCTCTGAAAGTATCCGACATTAAAAGCCGTATCACACGCTGGTGTGACCGGAATAAAGAGCGCAAGTGGTGCGCCAAAATCTGCCAGGTTCGGTTCAGTATTGTGGGTTTGGGGAGGGGGTGGTCCCAGGTCCCAATGTTTTTTTGTCTCAGAATCAGATGAAACTTGGAATATAACATATACCATACAAGCTGATTAGGAAACCTGAAAACAGATCGTTAATCCGTTGGAAAATGTCGGAGATTTTGTCCCTCAAAGTTTCAAATTGGGCACATATGCTTGTCAATTTCAAAAATGTTATTCGTCTCTGAATCAGATGAAATCCATACCATCGCATCGCTGAGAGCAGCAGATCACAAAACTGAAAACAGTTTTAAAATCCGTTGGTAAATAACGAAGCTACGAGCCCTCAAAGTTCGCATTTTGAGCCCAGGTTGACAATGTGCTTATCCCGTCACACAGTTTCGATGCAGGGGAGGGGTCACTCCCATACACTTCAGATGAAAATACAAAAGGCAGGATAACATATGGTCACACAACTGAATATTTTGTGTTACTAAACTGCGATTCTTTCATCTCAATATTTTCTCTATTATTATACTTCCATGGTGTAACCAAGGAAGTATATTGTTTTTCTATTGGGGCCGTTTTCCGTTTTATTGAAAATACTCAGAAACTAATTGGAGGAGGACCGTGAAATATTTAGGGAACGTAGGCATCTAAGGGATACTGAAAATGAAGGTATCGCGATGTCGCCAGAACGCTTCGCCACGGAATGAAATTAAAAAACAATTTTTTTTTCACTATTATTATTATTATTATACTCGACACTTTTGCAACGCCTTAATATCTGAACATATGGGGAGTACCGAACTGAAAGTTGGTACTTATGTTGGGGTTAATGAGTTCTGTGCCTTAGACGCATGACGAATATTGTCCGAGCTTTCTTCGCAGAGTTATCTCCCTGTATACCAAAACATGTCATTTTATTATCTCGGAAATTATAAGGAGCAGAGCATCGAAAATTGGACCGTATGCACAACTCGATATGCCCTACAAACCAACGGCATCAAAACTTGTGTCCGAGCTTTTCCTGAGGAGTTACCGCCCATAAAAATGGACACACTATTCACCAGGATGAATAAACCAATGTTTTTTTATTTTTTACAGAGCTCAAAATGTTTTATTGCATATTCCGAATTGGGCGAGAGATTCCGACTCGAACATACCGCTTAAAAATGTTTTTACCCAGTACTTTCCGCGTTACGGGGTACGGAAATATTGCAACTACTTTTCCCGCCAAATCCAATCCGCCTGGTTAAAGAGCAAGATAATGTCGTAGCATGTATGTTGACATACTTTATGTACGTCCCAGAAGTTTGACGGATATACTATAAATGTAACATGCCCAACGGAGAATGCGTGTCAGTGTGGGTTGAGACTTTAGGAAAATTCCACGAAAATTGCAAAGGGGGGAAAATTCAAACATCGAGATAATTTTTGTTGACGAGTACATCTGATGGCTAGTGTTCACGCGCATCCAGAGGTCGATTTTCTAATTTTCAGATGGAACGGTTTACTCGTGACAACGCTATATATCATAAATATGTATACTTCTATAGTCTATCACTAGCCGATTTTTAGCCCCAAACCCAAACGGGCTAATGTAAGAGCGAGTTTGTTGCGGTGGTACGTAAGGCGGTATACTGTAGGTATGCCTCCAAAATTTGACCTCTCTAATATAAACGCAACCTGCTCAAGGGAGTGTTTGTGTCGGGTGGGTTCAGATTTGGAAAATTCCACCGCAGATCAAATGGGGAAAATTACTCCGAAAATCATATATTGAGATAAAAACTTTTCGATGAGTGGATGTGATAAGTAGTATCTAAACGCAAGATTAGTACACTTTTTAATGATTTATATTGAACGGTTTAACCCTGGTAGCGTATAACGTTGTAACGGGTGATATATATTACTCAAATTCAAACCCTCTATTCATGACGCAAATTCAAACGGCAAGGCAAATGCATGAATATGCTCACCGATATACTATATAGGTATGTCCGCTCTACTGTAGAAGTAACCTATTATCACGATTTGACCTGTCCAAAACACTCCCCGGACAAAAGTTTTCCTAGGTATCAAATTTCGTCGAAATCCGTTCGTTTTACCCGATTTGACCTTGAACTGATAATTTCGAAGGTTAATGTCAGGTCAGGGTCTCGACTTGACCCGCCCAAAAGACTCCCCGGACAAAAGTATCCCTAGGTATCGAATTTCGTGTATATCCGTCTGTTTTACCCGATTTGACCTTTTTGAAGACCAATTTCAGGTCGGGGTCACGATTCGACCCGTCCAAAACACTCCCTCGACAAAAGTACCCACATTTATCAGATTTCGTCAAAATTCTTCCAGCAGTTTTCCCGGACATAGCTGACAGACAAACAAACAGACAGAAGTACCAAAATATATATTAAACTAGCCGATGAGCCCGACGTTGTCCGGGCTATTCAAAAAACAAATTTCAAGTCGATAGCTCCACCCGTTTCCGAGATCTGGTTTGCGCATGCGCGAAGCTGGCGTCGCACGGGCTCGTCGACCCGATAAAATTCGTATCCGGGGCATGATACATTCACATACCAAATTTCAAGTCGACAGCTCCACCCGTTTCCGAAATCTCGTCTGCGCATGCGCGAAGCTGGCGTCGCACGGGCTCGGCGACCCGATAAAATTCGTATCCGGGGCAAGATACGTTCACATAGCAAATTTCAAGTCGATAGCTCCACCCGTTTCCGAGATCTCGTCTGCGCATGCGCGAAGCGGGCGCCACACGGGCTCGCCAATACGACAACGTCGATCGCCTGGTCTAACTACACACACGTACCATGTTACGTCCCGATCGGTCGAGAATCGTAGATTTGTATAAATGACAGACAGACAAACAGAGGTCTTCAAAATATATATGCGATTTAGAAATGTCAATGCAAGTCCACAATCGGATCGTAAGGCACCAATATACATTCGCACGAAGAGGAACACACATATACGCATAACACTCAAATGGGATGGGATGGAATACCATGGAAGTATATCTGATTCCATGGAATCTGACCTCTAGTTTTGTATTGGTATTATCTTGGGGCCAACAGCTGCATATAATATTTAAGTTCTATTTTACCATTATGTAAACGATCCGTGAGTTAAGTGTTAGTAAACAGTGTGCAAATGGAAACTTTTGAATGTTGAGCCGTCCATTCTGTTACTGAAATTGTCTCTGCTGTTACCAAAATATTCCTAGATCTTAATGTCATAAATGCATGTCTTTTCTTTGCATTATATCGCTTGCATGGAAATGGGGAGGTAAAGCGGACCGAATATGTCCTTTTATTTTCATACTATAATGCAAAAGGAAATTAATCACAAAGCGAATTGATGTAAATGTTATTACTGTTACTTTGACGTTCCCCGCTGTTACCAATCATTTAGATTTTGATTTATAGATTGCCATACAATGTTTTTGTATTGATTTATTTGACTCGAATGGGAGCAGCTGGACCCTTTCAACATATTAAAATTATTCTTTATTTTAAGTTCAAATTATTTGATCCTATTGTTTGTTTAGAACAAAAATGTATCACTACTGTTACTTACCTTGTCCCTTCTGTTACAAACATGTCCCGCCTGTTACCACCCACATCTTCTATTATACCATGACTCATATCAACGGTATGTTGCTACGTTTGGTGTCTTTTCGAGGCCATATCGATCCATTTTAATATAATTATACAAAGTTCTTGTATAAGAGGACATTTTTGCTTAAATTCGTAAATTATTGTTTTGATATGTATAATATTTCAACATCACCAGCATATATTTCCAATTACCTTATTTTCAATTGAATAAGACAGTAATTCCAACGGAGTAACACGACATAGGTTTGTACATTGTGAACATGCCAGCATAATAATGCTTGTTTGAAATAATAAAATTTGAGAGTGGTAATTTGAGCGGTAACAGTGTGGACAGCCACCATACATACGTTTGGTTCAAGTCCGATATGTCACAAACAATGAGTGCCCAAGGTTGCATATTATTTTATTGTGATTCCCCAATATTGCCTAAGTGCATCTCGTTAGAAATTGTTGGTTTAAAGTGAAGTTGATTTTTCAAAATTCATGTGGACCAAATATCCCCCTTAAAAAAAAAGCCCATATAACTATTAAGTACTTGTTAAACGATCATAATACCATGGTCGATCAATGTATCCCTAATAAAAAATACAATGGTACTCTAACATGGCACTATCATGGTACTGACATGGTACTACCTTAACACCATGGTAGTGTTGTACTACTATGGTAATACCATGGGTCTCTACTAGGGTACTCTGACTTGGTGCTACATGACAGTATGATACTACCATAGTACTAACACGAAAAAATTAGATGTACCATGGTAGTATACCATGGCACTATACTAAGGTACTCTAACATGGTACAGGTGGAATATCTTTGTAGTATGGTACCACAATGGTACTCGACCCAAACAATTTTCGGCTCAAAAAGTTCCACCCAGGTGGCCATTTATGAATTTGGGACATTTGGCCACATTTTCCAAAATTTTCCCGACCGGGCAGAGCGAAAACTGAAATTCGATCCACTTTTTTGGACTAGACCCAAAATAATTGGCCGAGGTGGCCATTTATGACCCAGAACTTGTGTCGGACAATTTCCGGTTATTTTCGAAGGCATTTTTGAACTTTTAACCCGGATGTTTTTTCACAGGAAAATTCATCCCACCTTACTAAAGTCGTTGTCATGGTAAATTGCCACATTTCCCAAATTTTCCTGACCAAGCAGAGCGCGAATTTCTATTTGACCCACTTTTTCTGACTCGACTCAACACATTTTCGGCTCAAAACGTTCGGCCCAGGTGGCCATTTATGAATATGGGACATTTTGCCACAATTTCCGAAATTTTCCCCCACCGAGCAGAGCGAAAACTGATATTCGACCCACTTTTTTGGTGGTATAATTTCCTTCTGTTGATGGGGAACCTAGAATAATTATTTGTTTCGAAGTTTTGAAATTAAGGTTATTTTTGGTTGACCAATCGTTAAAGTCACCTAGGAATTGTTGAACGCATGCACAGTCCCAGAATATATGAGATGCTCTCATTACTATTTCTGCATCGATTACACTGGTCATCAGATCTTACTTTTATTATTTTAAGAAATCTATTAGTTGATAATATCCGAGAAGTAATCCTAAACTGTATCCAATGAAGCTTGAATCAGGCGTCGCGGAGAAAGGTCGGCGGTATAAAGTTGTCCAGTCAATTTCTGGCAACCCGGTTTCAATTGTCCATTTACTTTGGGGCTTGGGGGGGGGGGGGGATGTCATAGCATACAAATATTTTTGAAGTCTTGCCCACTCTTTGAATTTCGCAAAAGTGGAACCATTTTGCTGGGTTTTATGGGATTAGTACAACGAGTTAAGGTTTTCTCATACTTTTTTGCTAATGAATTAATTTGTCTGCGAATTGCGTTCAGGGTGATGAAGTCATTGGATACATTAAAAGGCGCGTAAAGACCTTCGGGTGTGTGTAATTTACCATTTGTATGTATCAAGTCATTGATACAATATATGCCATGTCTTCTCCATGTACCGAAGTTGATCAGTTTGTCGTGCAACTTTATGTTTTCATTATTCCACAAGCCCCATGTTCATATATTCCCGTTTGACTCATTCTTCTCGCTGAAATAGCTCCATGCTGTGAGTACATCACGCCAAAATGGATTTAATACATTTTGGGAGAAGTTTCGGAAGTGCATGCTGTCATAAAAAAGAAATAGTGAGTCATCGGCAACAGGAAGATCAGTTAAAGGGATCCATTTCGAGTTCATTGATACAAGACGTCTAACCCAAGTTAATTTCATTGACATTATAAAGTTTCTTACATCTACTATTTTCAAACCCCCATGTTGATAGTCTTGACATATGAGCTTTCTTTTTATTGTGTCCCTATTCGAGTTCCAAAGAAATTTGTAAAGAAGTGATTCGAGTTGTTTAATAAATGCTTTCCATGATCTGATAATGCTATGAATAGGCGGGTAAGTTTAGGTAGTATAAGAGATTTGAATCATTTGATCGCTGTTATTCTTCAGATTTGTGTTAATAGTCTATGTTTCCATGTTTCGATCATACGGCTTATGTCTACTAATGTTTTATCATAGTTGTGACTCATCTTGACTAGGTCTGTATTGAACTGTATACCCAATAAATCGAAGGTAGAAGAAAAGTTTAGATTTAGATCGGGACAAATACAATCCTTCCGACATGCGTATGATCCTATCCACGACGCCTGGCATATGCTCGGGTTGATTCCCAAGCCAGATATGTCTGCAAAGAAGTCTAGTAGTAAGCTTCTCGTAAACTATTTTCACTACCATCTAAGATAATAATAATAATATGGAATTTGTATGGCGCTTAATCCCTGGTGTAGCTCAGAGCGCCTTTGGCAAATAAACAATTCTATACAACATAGATATCCAAAGAATTTGGCCATTTATGACGACAAATGTTCCCACATGTCATATAGAATATGGATAAAATAGATCCATGCTGTGAGTAAATCACGCCAAAATGGATTTAATACATTTTGGGAGAAGTTTCGGAAGTACATGCTGTCATAAAAAGGAAATAGTAAGTCATCGGCAACAGGAAGATCAGTTAAAGGGATCCATTTCGAGTTCATTGATACAAGACGTCTAACCCAAGTTAATTTCATTGACATTATAAAGTTTCTTACTTGAAGGACAATAATTCCGACAAGATGGGCGGACTGAACCAAAATTGACCTGCAATTTCATTTGACCAATCCATTTACCAAATTTGGAAACTATCAGATACTAGTAACTCATAACTCATAACTCATCCTAAAAAAAAAAGGGGTGGCAGGAAGAGTCTGTATTGGACTAAGCCGTCCCCTCTCAATATACCACATAAATGTGTTATTGTTTATCTAGTTGTTTCTATGTTATGTATGTATATGTGTATATTGGAAATAAATTATCCTATCTTATCCTAACTCAGCTGCATACAATAACCAAAATTGAAAAAAAAACTCTTTAAGTCAAAATATAACCTCAAATTGGCACAAAATAAACAAAATTCTAAGTTGAAAAATTCGACAAGGGCAGTAGTAAGAATGTGCAGACCAAACCTAAATTAGAACTTTATCTTAACCAAAATAAGCAACAAATTATATGCCAACAACTTGAAGGACAATAATTCCGACAAGATGGGCGGACTGAACCAAAATTGACCTGCAATTTCATTTGACCAATCCATTTACCAAATTTGTAAACTATCAGATACTAGTAACTATAAATAAATCTAGAGTTATCATCTGGAAACCAAAATAATCAGCAAATTCTTAATCGACAAGGACCATAACTCTGGCAAAAATGGGCAGACCAAATCCAAACCCAAACTTGATTTTCACGTGGCTAATATGCATAGAAAATATGAAAACACTCAGATTATTAAAACTAAAGTTATCACCTTGGTCTTTTGGTCTTTTTTATAATTTATACACACTTTCAGGGCAGTTTTAGTGGCTATTTTGGAATAACCGAATATTTTGCAGCGGACACTCGCCTATATTAGAAATAAAGACTTTAAACCACAGTCGCCATATTTTCTATTGTTCTCCCTTGCACAATATCCAGCCGATTACCCGCTGGTAACAATAACTGTGCATTATTTAAACAATAACTGTGGATTATTTTAACAATAACTGTGGAATATTAAAATATTCCCCAGGTATTATCATAACAATCACAAGTCATTGTTTGTTGTGTTCTCCACTTGCTGACACACCGGCATGTCAAATTGGTGTGACTAATCAAGAAAACGAGAAACTGAACAGGCATGACTATATGTACACATAAACGTGTAATACTTGTACTTACCGATGTCCGTCTCTGGCTCGTAGGGCGAAATTTAATTCCAGTAAATAGAACAATGTTGCAACCATATATTCCTATATTCACGACCATTTTATAATTCAAACACGGTAAGTATACATTAGGCGATACCAACTCCAGTTTATTTTGTTTTCTATGCGAGATTTAATGGTTAAGACACAGTGCTTATCAACGAAGACGATTGCTGGGTCACAAACAATTGTTATTGTTGACACCTAGCAGAAAACGCGTGGGAGGGTGGACATGGGCCAAGTCAATCATTGCCCGATCGAAGAATCAAATGTGCTAACTGGGCTATGAAAATCCTGTAAATGCAACATAGAATGGGTGTAACAGGTAAACAAATTAACAGTTTTGATGGTATGAAAGGGTGGGTTTGGTGGGGGGTATACAACATAAACACTTGAGGTAATCCAAAAGAGAAAAGCTTCAATTTCACCGTTAATCCACTTATTATACAGTCACAATGCCACGGTATGATTGAATATTTGTTCGTCGATTGGGTAATTGTAAATACCACAGAATCACTGTTTCATCGAAAACAGTTTGGAATGGGAGAGAGAGTAACACATGAGAGTTATCCCAAATGGAAATATCCAGATTCACGTATACTCCATGGTCAGTGGTGTAAACCATTTGAACTAGGAAAATAATATAGTTTTAAACACCCTGGAAAAGACTATTCGCATTAATTGTTGACGCATTGTTAATTCACGTATTATATAACATAATCCACCCACATGCGATTATGGCCTACACATCGGACGACGAACTACGAAACGATGCAAATTTAAATGTCAGTGTCCCTTTAACTGAAGCTGTGTAGCAATCGACAGTTTGTAGTGTCCGTTCGTTTCCTTGAAATTACTGCCATTCGTGTCGTTGAAATTACTGACCTCGTGCACATGTATCCTATATATATATATATAGCTATTGAGTTCGAGGTTGCATCTATTTTAGAATCGTCAAAAGTATATTATCCATTTCGATATACTTTAACACCAGTCCAGTCAGAGCTGCCAACACACTTGAACACAGTCGCCCATTTGAACTATTGTGACCCGATTTTGGTCAATGGTATCGTCTAAATTGGTTAGATCGCACCAATCGTGTCTTCGCAATTAAGAGAGTTGAGTTTACAGGTAAATAGAGCTGATTAACTGCATGAAGTCTCATGCTGCGCACTCGAACAGCAAGCAGTTAATCAGCTCTAATTACCTGTGAACTTGGATTTGTGACAGCCAGAAATCACCCTACAGGCCAAGCAAATTAAATGTTTGTTGTAGCTGGAAGGTGTCCACGCTGTTAACATATGCACTGGTGTCAATAAACTTCCATCCATATGTTATCTGACATCTAACATCATGTGAGTCAGAAAAATTGTGTTAATTGGTTTATACATGCACAGCCAAGTAGGACATATCACATGATTGAACAGAATTCATGGGGCGGGGGGTCGATTGACACATATTTTTAATGACTATTTCAATCCCAAATCTCCGGATCACTATTTAGAGTGGCAACTGAACTTGCGTACAAATCTTTATTTGTCTGACAGACTCGGAACTTGTTTAATGGTTCTATTCACATTTTTCGTTAAATTTTTTATTGACTTTTAGTTAAATATATCATACATTGTAATATCATTGACAAATTTATAGTAAATTTATAGGGAAAAATTTAAATTTCGTCTCGTTATTCTTTAAATACTGTGGTTTAAGATAGATATAGCCCTCGCTGTCGGGCAAATAATGACCTCGGTTTCGCCTCGGTGAATTATTTTTCCGAATGCCCGACAGCTCGGGCAATATCCTATACATATTCTATTATGCCTTTATAAAATCTACCCAATATTGTTTATGTTTGAATCACAAACAGATATTTGTAGTCTTGAAATCGGGTTTTATAAAAATACTAGCAGGGTTACCCGGCGTTGTCGAGGTTAAAGAGAGTGAAACCCTCTGATATGACATTTGGTGTGAATAGCTGATATTCTTGCTCAAAGTGTTGCACATATTCTCATATATTGTATATCCAAATAGCATCACAAAACGTTGTTATAAATGGATTATAAGCAGTGGCTCATCTTGTCGGAGTGTCATCTTGTTTATCCCGATTAATTCGTCCAACCAATAAAGATGTATTTGTTTGTGTACAACTGCGCATACTCATTTAACGTTGTCATTTGTATTAATCAAACAGTGGATGTGTTTGGAATTAACATTTGTCTTAAATAGTTGTATGGACATCAAAACAAGAATATCATAAACATATTAGTTCGCAAAAATAAAAGACGACAATTGGGTTTTACATAGAAATATATAAATCAATCTAGTGGATTAGACTAAGATTTTGAGGACACATGGCTATGATATCTTCATGAATATACAGTTGTTCTCAGTTTATAAAGAAATGCTGCTATATATCCGCTACACAGAGCGATAGTTTATGTTGTTCATGTTAGGCTATGAGTCTGCTCTAAAAAGAATGAAGGAAATTTTCTGTAACGGGCAGATGTGCCCTAGCCAGATATCAGATCCTGAAATGTTATGTGATACTGACTGTGTTTTCGTTTATCGTTATTAACTTTCGTGGATATCGGCGACTAAAACATTCTTATCAATGTTAGTGCCCCTCCTCTCTCCCGTCCTGTCTGCATGCCTCTCACAAACGGCAACAAATGTGGGGCCTCTAACCCACTTGATTTGATTCATGATATCATTGAAGAAGAACGTCAATTACTTTGGTGGAAATTAATATGTATCAGCTTCGGTGCCCCTCCCACCCCCCCCCCCCATTTATGACTCGATCAGCACCACTTTTGATACAGTTAAACCAGTTCCATTAGACTCCTGATATCGTGGAGATGATTATATATTAGCGCCCCCCGATATTGCCCAAACGACACCAATTTTGGTGTCTTTAAATAACACGATCAGATACCGCGTATAACGGAGAAGAATATTTATCAGTGGATATGGGAATATTTATCAATAATGGAAATCGACGCTTAAAATAAATATGTATCAATATTGGTGCCCCTCTCTCACTTCCTGCACCCCTGACTCACACGGCGCAATATCAGAGATGTTTATGTATAAGTTTGTTGGACATATCATAAAGTTTTCTGCATGCCCATGACACCAACAGCGTCACTTTAGAACATTTTCCAGACTATGTTCTTCATCGTAAAACGTTATTATACCTGTTAGACCCCTTTGGTGCTATCTAGATTGTCCACATGAAGTCATGTAGAGCACAGACAGGCATTTGCAAATATAGGCACCAAATTTGGAGTCATTAAACCACGCGATTATATTCCTCGTATATGATTATAGACGAACGTGCATGAATTTAGTAGACATCGGCGCTAAACATTTTCATCAGTCTTGAAGACCCTCCCTGGCATCTCTCTGACTCAAGCGGTGCCATTTTTCACACATTTAAACCACATAATTAGACTCATTGTGAAAATGACTATATATAAAATCGGTGGCTACTGGTGACTAAACATATCTCATTAAATATAGTGTTCCCATCTCACATCCAAACGGCACCAATTTGGCATCTTAAATCACGTGATTAGATTCCTTGTGTCATGGAGAAGAATGTGTATTAATTTGGTGGAACTCGCCGCTAAAAATATGTTTGATCAATTTTGGTGTCTCCCCTCCCTGCACCTGACTTGAACAGTTTTGACATCTTTAAAACCATACAATTATCTGATATCATGGAAACGATTATGTATAAGTTTGGTGGCGATCGGCGAAGAAACACATTTTTATCAAATTTAGTGCCCCCCACCTCTCATCCAAACGGCAACCAATGTGGAGTCTTCAAATCACACGATTAGATACTTGGTATCATGGAGAAGAATACGTATCAATTTGGTGGAAATCGGAGCTAAAAATATATTTGAACAATGTTGGTGCCCCTCTCCCCTTTCGTGCACCCCTGACTCGAACCGTGCCACATTTGACATCTTTATTCAACACCATTTATTCCTCATATCATGGAGAAAAATGTTTATCAATTTCGTTTAAATAGGCGCCAAAATACCGCCACTTCGGTTCACCTCCGACTCGAATGACGCCACTTGTGGTAATCGTATGTATCAATTTGGTGAAAATTGGAGCTAAACATATTTCAATATTTGAAATATCAAGTTTGGTGCCTCTCCTCATTCCGTGCACCCCTGACTTGAACGGCGAGACTTTTTACATCTTTAAACCACACCATTAGTTTCCTCATAAATTCAATGAAAGTCAGCGAAAAAATGCTGCCCTGCCCCTGACAACACAGCGTCACGTTAGAACATTATAACCCGGACCATTATCTTTCTCCTAAAGAGATACACATGTTAGACCACTTTTGTGCAATCTATATGGTCCCCCGTGAATTGACATAGAACACAGACAAACAGACAGATTTCGCAAATACGGATATAAATATGTTGTTTTAATTGTGGCCTGGAGAGACACACTCTCTCAAAAGACCTAATTCCAAACTGCGTTATATATCGTGTGGAAAGTATACACCACGGGGATATTCACCCACGCATTATCACATAGACATGAGTATAGAAACTAAAACATAAGACAACATTTGTTTGAATGCTTTTATTTACCTAACCATTAATGCATGGAATACAAAGTGAAACTGAGGGGTGAGTGCTTTAGAATTATATGTCTAATTTGTTGATTTTTTTTTAAATTTTAACTGTGGGTATCGTTGGGTTCACAATTTGTTATTTTTAAATTCGCAATTTAACCAATATTAGTTACCGATAGCTGATTTTTTTTCGTTTTTGTTGGAACGGTCACCATGCCGATCATCTATCAAAGAAGAATAACTCTAAACTCTCGGTTTGCTTCACATATTCCCATAATTTTCAGAGATTCGGTAAATTAGTCTATTCTGGCCTGCTGGTTGGTGTAAAGCTTGACATAGCAGATGTACTAATACATCAGTTGTTAACATTATTTTTTCATGAAACTAAATAGGAAGAAAACAAAGACAAAACAAAAACAAAGCAAGGTCTAATATTGGTAAGAAATGTTTCATATTTATATAGTTTGAAGGCAGATATCTTACAACAAAAATACCCACATAATTCTATAGCGCTCAAGCAACAATATACACAGGGCTATGTACAATGTGACCAATTATGTATGTATATATAAATTCGTCGAATATGAACAGCTGATGTTTAACACAATTTGTCAGCGGGGCATCAAAACATGCATACATGATCAGGTTTCTCCCATATATCCGACCGAGGTGTACCTGGCGGCACTAACAGAGATGTTTTCCAAAAGACAGTTTACTAGTGTTAAAGGTATATGCAGGGTTCCAAGCTAAAAATTTAAAGAATATTTGACTGTTTAGTCCGGGAATTCCTATTGTACAGTTTTATAACTGAATATAGGAAAATCGATTCTGCAATCACAAGTGAACTCATTATATACTAAATTGATTCCCCCGTGTGTTCATAGAAATGTTATATTATTAGTTTGGCGGACGTAATATAAGCAGGCAGCCAAATATATCACACATGTGCATAATGTCTTGGTGGGAGATGCTCAGAAAATATTTTCAACAAACTGCGTATTGCCTATATGGCCGTTTGTTGAACTCATTACCTGAACATTACAAACGCCAATTATTCGTTAATGAATATTTAGCAAAATAAAGGGTTCATAATGCGAATTTCAAAATAAGTCTCGGTCAGGTCATCCAACATCCAATGGGAGTTTCTATTCTAGAAAGGCGCACTGTTATTATTGATAGAAGAAACCACGGCACAGCCAGTAGTTCTGTTGGTCGTCCGTGTCTTTGAACAGTGACTTTTGGTTGCTTCCGCTTTGAGCAAAGATCACCAGGTAATCCTTCTCTGATGTGGTTTGTGCCGTAGGATCCCACCAACCGCGTTCCACCAGATATGCATGCGTATATAAAAGCTGGTCGGTATAGTCTGATATGAAGTTGAGTTGTTGATTTGTTTGCACCTCGAAACCTGTGATCCAGAATTCCTCTGTGGAAGAAAAGATTTAACGTCAGATGACACAATTTCAACCAACCAACGTGCTACAGTCAAGTTCCACCGGCGAATGCATGTACAGTGTTAATATAACTTTCTAAAAAAAAGTTAAACAAAACTATATTATTTAAGAGAAAAATGTCTACATTTTGGCGTAAGGCGGAGTACATACTCCTCGCCGAGCTGCTATGGCAACTGCCATCACGATTTAGCAGGGATGTGTCAATTATTTTGCAATGTAATGCTGTTTCATTATAATTACTTGATATTTATTCATTACTATTACTTCCAAAATTAAATGTAAAACATTTCCATTACTTTAAATAGTAATGCATTACATTTGCATTACTTCTAGTTGTGTTGGATAAATTATGACAATCTGAATATTTATGTGAACTTTATTAAATCCACTCTGGTTTGCTCTCCAAAATACATATTTGCTTTTGAATTTTTCCCGGTATTGAAATAGGTTGATAAATAATTTAGTTACATTATATGTTCCACAAGAGCATAGTATAGTCATAACAATACAACTTTGAACAAGATGTTTGGTCAATTGGTCCCAAACAAAAACACAGATACATGCGCGGCATGAAACAGAGAAGAGCGTTCCGTTTTAGTATATTCCTGATAAGTATGGTAGACATAAAGAGCGTTTGTATTACGTGTGTGCTAAAATGGCTGTGATGCATGGTAAATCCTTTTAAGAGCACATGCAGCCGGTAAAGCGATATTTCGTATATTTGTCAACCTATCTTATACCTCTCGAAATTACACAGAATATTGTTTTCAAAGCTCGAATGAGCCATGTCTGTAATATAGCAGAATACACTAGCACTAAAAACCAAATCCAAAATAGTTAAATACAATATTACAGATAGTCTGTAACAAAGGAATTAGATAGCTGATAAACTGCACCTCGTGATATTGTTATCTATCCTAAAATATACTATGACCATCAATGAAATATTGATTATGGATGTATTACCACCTGTGTGTACAATAGACATCATACTGTCACCAATAGGCTAATTAACAACCATTGTTATTTTGTGGATAAATCAAGACAGAGAAACATATTTATCATGTTCATTTATCATCTGCACAAGCTTAAGCCAATGAGTTGATAAACCAAATATCAGGGAGATGCATGCAATGATTAATTTGTTATTGCATGTATGCTATTGATTATTTCTGTGACATGATTAACCCTTTACCCAACAAACCGGCCAAAACCGGCCAAATAAAGCTGCAACAGCCTAAATTATCTTGGGTCTGTCTCAATAAAACCATACAAATATGGATATCATTGGAACCGGCTCATTGACCACATTGTGATGGTTACAGTTATGCCCTGTGCCAATGCATATATAAGAGAATGCATTGGCCTTTTTTTAACACTTTTACCATTTTTTTCTTACATTCTTTAACAATTTTATAATTTTTAATGTGTTAAGCCAATGCATTCTCTTAATTATATATGCGAGGCGACCTATGGTCGACTCGCATATATACGAGAATGCATTGACACAGGGCCGTTCTGTTGGGTAAAGGGTTATAGCAGTATGAATGTTATGCTACAGCAGTTGACAATAAAGGAGCAAGTAATCAATTAATGCATAATATCCGACTTGAGATTGTGTTGTGAAATTTGAAGTCAGTCTTGAAGATGTTGATATGTTTACACATGTAATTGAAATGTAATGTATATGTAATACATATGTAATTGAATTACATGCCTTTTTGGTGAATTATCGCATTACTACGCATTACATGTTATGCGAGACATGTGCATTACAAATTACTTTGCATTACGTAATCCGTCACCATTACACATTGGCATTACCCCATCCCTGCTATGTAGAGTGTACGGATATTTGTGTTTAAAGGGGTACTGTACGCCAAATGTTGTTGTTGGTTTCTATAGTCTCCGAGTCGGAGAATAAGGTAACAATTTTTCCATTATTTGAAAGTATGTTGAGTACGAAGTCATGTTACGGATGACAAATTTACCGGAATGCAAAAATACAAATTGTCGTTGTCGAGTAATTTTTGTAAAGTTTTCAACCAAATGAATCAAATAAAAGTTTTATTATATGCATACTAGTCCCATATAATCATTTAAGTTATTGTATCATCGCTAGTCAGTGAGTGGCTTGAGTGTTCTCCCCGTATCATCATAATATTTTAAGCGATCGTGTGTGCGATCGGTTTAAAATCCAGCATCCCTCAATTACTGTTTTTGATTACGGTAATTCGTAATTTAATTGACGCCATTTTATGGCTCCAGTCATAAATTCAATTTATATCAAATTATTAACTTTTAAATTATTAAATTTTAAGATAGCCTATTAAAGGCACGTGAGGCCTTAGTTGTCGAAAATATTCATATTTGTTCCAATCACCGTAAACAGAAAAACATTAAAACGCATACGGTTTCGTTCATATATACCATGACCATCGCGTAAACAGCATGTTATCATACAGATTTACTATATTTTACCTAAGCAAGAGCCTGATTGTGTTACAGAAGACAACACAATGCTGCTGGCTAATCACACACAAATGGCATAAACGCTCTTTATTCGTTCCATATCAGGAATTCACCCACAAAGAACGCTCTTTATGTTTACCATCATAATATAAACAAACACCAGAAAAGTAACTTTTTATGCCTTTGTTTACATAACAATGGTCAAAAATATGACAATAACATACTGTTTATGCGATATTTCTTATTTGTATACGGACAAAGTTTGTCTACATTTTGTTGTTCTTTCTGTTTGTGGCGGTTTTTGACGGGTGGAAATATTTTCACAGGATACCCACCGCCAAGGCCAACCGTACCTTTAACCTGAGTGTTTACAGAATACATCTTCGACTCAAATTACTTATGTTTCTATATATTATCGATATTAGATCGTTGTTGTCACCGGAAATGTAATGAAAATGGCGTACAGTACCCCTTTAAGATGTTTGTAGAATATATTAGAAGTCTTATAAATAGTTGGATTTAGGCAATCACGTTAACGATTTGATCATTTTAAATTCAAAAGCGACGATAGATCAGCGAAGTAGATCCAGAAGTGTTACCGGAGATTACGATTGTTAAATGTTAAGGGTCAGACGCCCGTTTTGCCAAATTTCTTGGTATTTCAAAATGAATTTTTTAAAAATATGTCAGGAATTTCTTTGTGATTTTTGGTGACATATAATAATTAAGAACCATCAACCCATTGGATATTACAACCTCATTTACTTTACTTTTATGGCATGTAACCTATTTAAAATTCCACTGTTTTCCGGTACCAAGAACTTCTGCAAAATAGATTATTGTCAAAAGTGCAGTTCCTATATCCATTTTCATATCTGAAGAACACGAGGCAACTACCCATAACTAATTGTCTATATTTGAGAATGTTCATGTGATATATGTTGATCAGTGATATATTGGACTGAGGTGATTTCTGGGTCATGTGTTCATAACCAAGTTAAGCTGACTACCATATTTCTGAACATTGTGGCTTTGTTTCAGATTATAAAGATCGAATAAGAAGCGAGTTGTTAATGCGAAATAACGATGATGATAATGACTATGATGGATATGACTAGTGCTGTTATTGGTGACATTAATGCTGGCATTGTTGTTGTTGCTGCTGATGATGGCGAGGTGACGGTGTTGATGTCAACTGGATGATGAGGACGATGGTGATCATCATCATGCTGGTGACGATAAGGATGATGCCGGTAGTGGTGAGACGACGATGACGATGGTGATGATGGACGATGATGACGATGAGGATGACCACGCTGATGATTGTGATGATGATTATGGTTTTGCTGATGAGGAAGATTATGGTAATAATGACGACGATGTTGATGATGATAACGACGGTGATGATATATACGCTGGTGACCCTACATAATTATTATATGTAAATAGAGTTCATAACCAAGTTAAAGCTGACCACCATATCTCTTAACATTATGGCCTCATTCCAGTTGATTGCTTCCTGTTTGAGTGGACCAAACTGCATATCAACATTTGTCTTCATTGTGCTGGAATATTTGTGACTGTTTCATTCTCCATTATATATGATGAGATATTGTTCAATTAAAAATATAAACCAATATTATGATACAAATGAAGCATCCTCTCGTGGAGCCAATACAATACAATAAGCTATTTGGTGATTGGAGTGATGCCTGAAGTTATAAAATTATTCTAGCCGTTCTAGGTACCGAAAGTGACAAAACAAGACAATATTTTCAACATCCCACATGTATTAAACTCCATCGCTTTTTATCGTATCTTAATAATTGCTCAGATACAATGACGATGATGATATGTGAAATTCAACATTGTTCGCCTGATATATCCAGAGAAATTCTTTGTTGAAACTATTTGGCCATTTTTGTCTGGATTTAAAAACAAATTGTCTCCCTCTTAGCTCGACATTCGACACGAAGTCGTACATGCACATTGGGGTTTGAAATTTATCGAAAAGGTGTGCCAAAGAATCGTATTATGCATTATTAAACGAAACCGATATTAATACATTGCGGATTAATAAGGGCATTAAGTTAACTGAGCACATTAAGTAGTATTATACAGCTGTGACGAAGATGATGATACTGATGGTGATGACGACGATTATTACTATTAATATATAATGCCTATGATACAGATGACGTGCTGTTACTGGTGATGTTGTTTTTGTTGTTGTTGTTGTTGTTGTTGTTAATGTTTGCTCACGGTGATAATGATTATGGTACTGATACCAATATTTTGTTTTCGCATGGCAAAGAACAATGTGGCTCATGTATAGAACAAATATAATTAGCTGAGTGTAATGCAAAGAGTGATGACGACGGATGATGCTGATGACGACGATGGTGGTTACTATATGATACTACAGATTATGACGATGCAGACACGTATGATGATATGCCTAGAGTACTGGTGCTGGTGACGATAATGATGCTGCTTCTGATGATGAAGATGGTGACGACGATCATACATCTACTTTGATTTGACTGTATGAGATATGTGGTTCGTTTCTATATTATTCACGTTAGGTTCGTTTCTTTATTAGATTAGGCAATACCAACCTTTTCTTTGAATTAATCAGCTGGCTTTTCATATACACATTGTCAATTCTTGCCCAAGAGGGTGCTCATTAATTACCATTAATCGCACGTACCCTACGCTTTACTTTTAATAATTACTTATTTGTCAAACTGTTAATGCCACTGTGGTGATAGGATATTTTATAATTCAAATCTGTTAATCGAATCCCGAGTCGTCAATACACACATGTGCGCTTTGTATATAAGGATATGTTAATTTATGTGCCTGAAGTCCGCCGTTCAGTCACTTCCACGTATTACAACCGGAGTTCAGATTGTTGGATGGACCGATTCCAAATATACACGAATGTCCGTATGTTTCTATTGTAAAAATACATGCTAATTACCCAGAACGACTCCACATTCTTACGATACCAAAATCAGCTCTGCCAAACTAATTAACATTGTTCGTATCACACATTCATTGTGCACAAGCACAAAGAATCCATAAGATATTAGCTGAAAATTATCACAAAAGTTCACAATTGAGAACGCTCTTTATTATCTACCGCTTTTGGGCGACGGAGGCATGGACGCTCTTTATAAGAGGCGGTCATTTGATTTTTGCTAGGCTCTAACACATGGGCAAAACGTGTTAAAACTTCCTTTTTTGACAGTCATACAACATTGCAGGAATAACACTCATTCTGATTGGGTGGTAACGTAACTTACGTTGTGCTTGCCAATCACACAATATTTTAGCCTGTTGTAACCATGCACCAACGGCGTCAATGTTGCTGGCGTCGACAGTTAAGAGTTCTCCAAAGGAATCGTCACACAGCTGTTTAGCTTCGCTCCTTTTCTTCTTTTTTTTGTCGCATATCGAATATTTCGGACTTACATAGCATTGTCCATCAATTTCAATTTGGTCACCGTTGCATCCTGTACAATGTATGAACGAATGGATAATGTATGAACAAATGGATAATGTAATAGACATCTTTCACATAATGGAACTTTACGTACCAGAAATGTGAATAGCTAATGGTGGTCACAATTTTGTCGGACGGTCCAAAAACCTTTTCGCAGAATGGACGACTGTAATACAACTCCGTTTATATATCTTTATTTCAGACAGTCCATATTTATTATTTGTGTTCACATAAATGACTAAAGTATATATAGCAGGTACACTTTAGTGTGAATATGGCATCTTGCTGCAAACATTTGTTAGAGTGGATAATTCGTATATATATATACACACTAATTCATTCAATATGTTGGCAGGTCTGAAGTGTTTACTATGTTTGATGTCATTTACTCGACTTGCCCACAATCCCACAAAAACCACAAACCAACTTTCGTCTCAACATTGGCGTAGACAGCACTCGAACATACTAATGTACTAGCACTACATCTTTGTGTATAGCACACACATAGCCGATATGCATTATTGTAACACTGTACACATGGATGTAAATAATTTTGCTTAAATAAATTACTTCCCTTGACATTAGACCATAGCTAGCACAAATACAAAGGACAAATATGTATCTGTGGGGGGAAAAACTGAAGTTAACAGCTTGAGAACATTTGAGAAGTTTCTTAGTAATAAATTATAGTAATGTCCTAAGTAATCGACTCCTTAACCACAGCAGAATTATGGTTAACTTTTCAGGATTTAGTCAGAAATATGGCTTGTTGCCATTCATCGAAAAGCTCTCGGCGACAGCTTTCCGGTGAATGGCAACAAGCGGACTAAATCCGACTAAATCCTGAAAAGTTACCCATAATTCTGCTGTGGTTATGGAGTCGATTACTTAGGGCATTACTGTAGCTCTGAGTTATTAGCCCGAAATTGACGTTCTAGATCCTCATCGTCAGATAAGTCGTCGTGTATAACATGCCCGGGATATTTATAACAACATGGTTCCGTTCAAACTTCTTGCCACTCACAGTAAGGACCCAGCGACCCAGGACGCAGTGGATACATACACTTAATTATATTACCTCACTGGTAACATAATTGAGGGTGTCTATGCACTTTGGGTTGTTCAATCATATGACACCATATTATATAGTGTCAACGGAATTCACCTATGGCAAACAGGTATATTATTTATATTGTAAATACTGTTCATATATTATTATGTATATCATTTGAATATTTATTATGTAAGCTATGTACATACATGTATTATATGTTATCTTAATACCTATGTATGGGTCGACAAGATTAAACGAATTGAAATGAATTGACGTGGCTAGAGTGTCCCCATTGTGGTGTTTCCAACTGCACTCGCCTTGAACCAGACACCAAACTCCGAGGTTCACATACTTCCACTTGATTCCCGGTTGGTTGGAAGCTTTCCAACTGTTGGAAACTTATATAATGACACCCTTAATGTTGGAACTATTCCAACCTATATCTTGGGTAACATTTCCAACTGATAATGTGTCGGTATGAAATTACCAACTGTTGAACATTTTGACAAATTGTTTTTTTTGTGTGGGGGGAGGAAGTATAAATACAACAAAGTCCACCGTTACTACGTCACTGATTAAGGTGGCATATTTATGCTTGTTATATTGGGGGGGGGGTCTGGAAAAAAATTGCAGACACGAGCTCAAAACAATAGTTTCCGACATCAAGGTAACCACCACCCTCCTAAAAAATTGTTTTCCTCTGCAAAAAAATGGGACCCACCCTCCTTATCCGATATTTGACGTTTTTAAATATTTGTTTTACTAATTTTATTATTGGGAAATGTATTCCTTGTTCACACTTGTTTCCAATCTGTTCCACAGTCTATAGTACAAGTCGCTAAAATTGGCTATATATATGTGCATCCTACTATACCATTTAGTCTTCACTAATATTATTGACTATTGATAATAACTGGCGTGAAACAATTATATCCCAATCTGCTTCAATTATATTAATACAGGTAAGGGTACTTTATTCTCTAAAACAAACTATGCATAAACCTGCCTAAACACCAAAATCTAACCCCATGCCAACATAATTTGGAGCGTGATATTGTTGTAAAATCCAATGTTAAAACCAGGTGACTTCCAGGTACATGTGTATTGCGTAGCAACGTGGTGACTGATTGTGGGTCCAGAGCCAGTCATCGTGCTAGAAACTATGGTTTCATGTATGAAATGAAGAGATAGCATTACATGGCTTACTGTCTGTGTAGTACGCATGTTGCTACCACAGGGCTAATCGTTCTACGGGGCTAAAGCCATATTATACCAATGACATTCCATGACAATGACAACTGAGTCAGGCATATGCCTTTGTTATTAATTTAAAAAAAATATATCGCCACTTAAAATATAAAAGAAATCGTTAGGAAACCTTATGAAACCTATCTATTACACAGATATATGTGTCACTTCGAATCACGCATCTTTCGTAGCCCGATATAATGTACTCAACAACACCTTTGCTCTAACTGGCTCATATTTGAATTTTCATCTGCCAGACAATCTTCACATGAATGTTGACCATGCACGATATTGAGTTTTAACCCTTTACCCAACAGAAGGGCCCTGTGCCAATGCATTCTCTTATATATGTGAGTCGACCATAGGTCGCCTCGCATATATAAGAGAATGCATTGGCTTAACACATTAAAAATTATAAAATTGTTAAAGAATGTAAGAAAAAATTGTAAAAATTGTTAAAAAAAAGATTTTTTTTAGGCCAATGCATTCTCTTATATATGCGAGGCGACCTATGGTCGACTCGCATATATAAGAGAATGCATTGGCACAGGGCTAACTGTAACTATCACAATGTGGTCAAGGAGCCGGTTCCAATGATATCCATATTTGTATGGTTCTATTGAGACAGACCGAAGATATTTTAGGCTGTTGAAGCTTTATTTGGCCGGTTTTGGCCGGTTTGTTGGGTAAAGGGTTAACCCTGAAACAAGTTTGGAGCGTTGCCATGAGCATATAAAGGTACATGTCCCAACTATAATCTTATTATAATTAGGGTATAAAAATATAGCATAATCATTTGTGTAATCATGGAGTCCAACGACTGATAACAAGAAACCTACCATATTGACACGATCATGCCGACATAATATTAAAGTCCCATATAACCATTAGCCCGCGTTAGCAACAGTTGTAGTACACTAACAAAATAATGCAAACATAAGGTCGTTTTTGTTTCGGGAAATTTGTATTCAGTTTTATAGGCAAACATACTTATCAAGTGATTTAGCAAACACAAACTCTGGCTATTTCGAGTTATGACTGCCAGAAATCCCCTGCAATTGAACCGGTATTGGAAACTCGAACCATATATAGACCCCCTACAGGGATCTAAGGATATTATTAATGATATGTGTATGTAGATTAGAGTCTATGTACTGTTAATAGTGGACAAACATGAGTAAATATAGGACACATTTGCATTACTCATTTGTTCCAGCCCCCCTCCTACGGTTATGACAAAATATCAACTGATAGAAATAACCCAAAGTCTAGTGACGTAGAGCCGTGTTCGTAATTCTTATCATTATTATTCATTATGTCAAAGGTGTCCATTATAGTTAGATATAAACCTGAAAACATCCGTTTCAGATGGCGCGATAATACCTTAATTAAAATAGACATAGAACCACACTTCCAAAAAATATGTCCTTATTTTGATAAAAACAAACTTAAAACAAAAATTGTTTATCTCGGGAGTATACTTAAATTTAAACATTTTAGTTTTTAAATATTTAAATTCTAATTATGAGAATATTTTCTTACTAATTTCTAAGAAAGGATCAATGATTTTTTTCTCACGATTTCTTATTAAGAAATGATTCCTAAATTCAGTTTTTGTCTTATTATCCAGAAATAATTTAATCAATAATGTGAAGAGTAAATACATGTATGCGATACATTGGGCGGCTGAAATTACATTCGCGAAATGTGTCTTTTAAAGATGAAAGAGTGATACGCATTAGATCACTCATTGTTGTAAAATGACAACGGCTTAATTACCGTTCACAATTAACTTTTAAGGACAGCTCCACATAAAACCTATAGGTCAGGTATACAATTAGTTGACGCAAAATAACACGGAGGCCAATTCCATGGACACACTGGCGACCATGTGACAACTGAAGCCCAAGAACACTTACGTCCAGTTTATAATTGACCCCAACTACATAGTGTTCTAGTACGTGGGCTACACAAACACTTTTTGAGCGCCCACATTAACCCTTTACCCAACAAACCGGCCAAATAAAGCTTCAACAGCCTAAAATATCTTCGGTCTGTCTCAATAGAACCATACAAATATGGGTATCATTGGAACCGGCTCATTGACCACATTGTGATGGTTTCAGTTATACCCTGTGCCAATGCATTCTCTTATATATGCGAGTCGACCATAGGTCGCCTCGCATATATAAGAGAATGCATTGGCCTAAAACAAATCTTTTTTTAACACTTTTTACCATTTTTTCTTACATTCTTTAACAATTTTATAATTTTTAATGTGTTAAGCCAATGCATTCTCTTATATATGCGAGGCGACCTATGGTCGACTCGCATATATAAGAGAATGCATTGGCACATGGCCGTTCTGTTGGTTAAAGGGTTAACAGTTGGGGGACCTGGTTACACGACATAATGAAAGATTTTTCATTGGAAGCATAAACCCTAAGATTATCATATTACTCGTCTCGTGTCTCAGTTGCCAGGGTCAGCCAAGTGTACGTGTAACTTTGTAACATGTGTTACTATGACTGAAGGAGTCACTCTCACCAAAAAAAGTGCTGAAGGGTACACAGGGTTTGAAAATGTGCTGAAGGGTACACAGGGTTTGTGATCGGCATTAAAACCGTTACTTAAATTGTGTTTCTGGCGCCTATTAGAAGTTTGTTTTCAGTTCATTTTAATGTTCATTGAACGTAAACAATTATTCTCTAACAGAAATCATGGCAGATACGAAAACTAAACGTCATTTAGAATGACATTTCAAAACCTGTGTACCCTTCAGCACATTTTCAAAACATGTGTACCCTTCAGCACCTTTTTGGTGAGAGTGACCCCTCCAGCGTTACTATGCCATTGCTATGTAGATGCAAATGGCAGGAACATGCAGACGATTGTACGACACCAAACATACACGTTTGATATATGGACCAATTGGCGTGTTGCGAACTACGATAGATATAGTGCAGGAAATATGTGTCGACATATGCAACCCAGGGCTCAACTTCACCCCACTAATTGTCCCCCGATTTTTTTTGGCGACTATTAACATAGCCCGAGTCTCCGTCCGTCGGGGTGTTTATACAGTTGAGTCTCAGGTGGTCAGGGGAGGAGCCTAAGACAAAAGAAAGTTTGACACGATCGACCACCTAACGTCACCACCTATTGCCCGTAGTTTCGTACTATTTGGAGTTAAGTGGCAGTCTTTAAGTGTCCAGAACTGTCAAAAATAACAAATCCATTGCAAGACCAAATATTTGGGTGGTTATGCAGAAAGTTTCCAGATGAGAACTTTATTTTGGTCTATTGGATCGAAACCAGATTTTGTTTGTGAGTCTGTCAGCTCCAAACACAGGTCACGTTCGAATATGTGTTCGGTCCTACATTATTGCCGGAGTTATGGCCCCCTTTCGACTTAGATTTTTGTCGTTTTGAGGTTTCCGGATGATAACTTTAGTTTGTGTAATTGGATCTGAACCAAATTTGGTATGCGATGTTATCGGCTCCAAATACAAGTCAAGTTCGAATATGAGTTCGGTGCGAGTTAGAATTTGGTTCTTGTCGACTTAGAATTTGCCGTGTGTTTGTACTGGAATGCGCACAGTATACCTCTCACAGAGAAGAACATATTACTACCCTATATGTGACCCGCCATATCAAATCCAGTCGTAAGTCGGGATTTGTTTTACCCTGTGCCAATGCATTCTCTTATATATGCGAGTCGACCATAGGTCGCCTCGCATATATAAGAGAATGCATTGGCCTAACAATGTTTTACAATTTTAATAATTTTTTCTTGTATTCGTTAACAATTTTATAATTTCACCCATACGGAGCCCCAGACAAACATGAGCAGACGACACTCTTCTATATGCTTCTATATATGTGTGGGGCTCCCTGCGGGGTAATGGATGCTTATTTTATGTCCTAAAAATTGTAAGAAACATTTATTTTAAAAATATGATAAAAAATTGTTAGGCCAATGCATTCTCTTATATATGCGAGGCGACATATGGTCGACTCGCATATATAAGAGAATGCATTGGTACAAGGTAAAACAATCCCGACTTTCGACTGGATTTGATATGGCGGGTCACATATGATGTGACAATAACTAGTGAATTATTAGTACGAGGATCTGACGAATTGTCCTATGAAATGAATAAGCAAATAGTCATGGCAGCTGCGAAATTTATTATAGTCAGTAATCGCTTCCAATGTCGCTTTTCTTTAGCTGTGCCAAAACCATTGCATGTTGATCATACCGATATGTTCTTGGTCTCTAGCGTAGGTCGTCGGTTCAACGGACCAATTCAGAAGTTCACGTGGTTATTTTCTCGTTCATAAATATGTATAATTACTTTTTATTTCCTTGAAATATGCTATTATATATCGTTCTGGTTTCTATGAAATTAATGAGTATGCATGTTCATATATATAAGTTACACCTCAAACTCTGTACTTTCTGATCTTTTCTCTAAATTCTGACATCATCTTATGTCCCTCTGTTTCGCCTCCATTTTTTATTTAATATATTGCTTCTTTTATGGATCTTTACCTGCCTCTACCATTTAACCCCACTTGACTTGCAGTAAAGTAGGGCCGCGCCATTGTCCAGGGAGATGGCTTCAAATAAGCCTATGGCTTGTTGTCTAATCCCATTTTTCTTCTAAATGTGTTCCTATTATAACTATATATTTGAATGTCCATAGCGGGAACTAAATATTGCTTAAACTAGAATTTTAACTGTTATGTTGGTCCAGATGATAGCTTTACTTTTAGTTATCTGATTGTTTTTAAATTCAACTGAATCTCTTGATATTGTGTACGTGGTTCAAATTTCAGAAGACAAAAGGCCAAGTTTGAATTTGATCACGTCCGATGAATTTTACAGAGTTGAAACAGCTATCCTCACTAAAAAAAAACTACCCTTTCGGGGGACACGCGGTCGGCGACGTTTTATTTTCTTCCTTAATGTCTCCTCCTTTTTTTCGGTCAACAAGCAAGAAGTTGTCACATAGTCTCTATACAAGATAAACCTTTCTCAACGATACAAGTATTATAGTTCTGTGGTGTAAGCGTCTGAAGTTCGTGCTACGAAATTTCCTGGTATTTCAAAATGGATTTTCTCATATTTTCTTTGTGAAATTTGGTACAAGCAATTATGGTGACACTAATATTTAAGAACCATCGACCCATTGGATATTATAACTTCATTCACTTTAATTGTATTGCATGAACAATATTTAAAACTTTAGTTATCAGGTACCAAGAACTTCTGTAAAATCTATTTTTTTTTCAAAATTGCAGTCCATATATCCATGATATCATATCTCAAGATCACGAGAGGAGAATTAGTTATTACTGATTCGTGAAATGTAACTATTATTTTCATTTAGAAAGACAAATACCCATCAATAATTTTCTATATTTGAGAATTTCCATGTCATGCATATTGACCAATTGGGCTGAGATGATTGGTGGGTTAAAGATGACCACCATATCTCTGAACTCTGTGTCCTAATTCAAGTTGATTTCTCTTTGCTTTGAGCGGACCACAATGCATATCAACATTTGTTTTCATTGGGCTGGAATTTTTGTGACTGCTTTATACTTCATTACACATGCAGTATATGGGGCTATGATGCCATATTATGCAATTAAAAATCTAATTTAACATTATAATACAAATGAAGTCGCCTCTCATAGAGCCGAGACAATGAGCAATTTGGTGATTGGCTTAAACATTGACAACAGAAAATTGAACCATATATACAATGTTAGGTTACTTTTTAAAGCTAAACTGTGTGTCAAGTTATTGAATCACTCAGTGAGTATCCGAGAATGATCCAATCTGGAAGAATGTTACAATGATGTACGTTCGTTGAGAATTCCAACCACGTCGATTGCGCCATTCCAAACAAAACATAAATAACTAATCAAGCCTTGAAATAGTGAATCTGTCATTTGCAGAATGATGTTCCCAGCGGGTGAATTTAGTGATGCTACCCCGCATAGCGGGCTAGCATCACCAAATTCACCCTCTGTGATCCTCATTCTGCTGAGGTGTAAGCAGAATGAGGTCATCAGAGGGTGAATTTGGTGATGCTAGCCCGCTATGCGGAGTAGCATCACTAAATTCACCCACTGGGGACCTCATTCTGCAAATGACAGACACACCATTTCAAGGCTTGTAAATAATGTCCTAAGTACGCGCAGTTGTAACTATTTACTTATTTTCTCGGGACGAATTAATCGCGATAAACAAATGTCAATTATTCCGACAAGGTGAGCCGATGGTTATAATTCACGTATAAATGTGATATTGTTTATGCCCATTTGGGTATACAATTTATATATGAAAATGACTAATTTGAGCAAGAGCAATCCTGATTCAAAAATTTCGATACCGGAGGCTTCCACACAACTTTAACCTGGACAATGACGATTCACCCTGCTAGTCATATGATAGCATATATTCATTGCAGTATGTATCTGTTGTGGCAGTGGTCAGACTATCGTAGCGAGGGACTGAACTAATACTGCTTTCAGTGTGGTGGTGCGTATACTTTGAGAATATTACTTGGTTGTTGATATTATACCGATATCAGCCCGAGGTAACCTCATATCTGCCTGAGACCGAAGGTCGAACGCTGAGATGAAGTGAGAGGGCTGATATCGGGCGCGTAATATCAAACCAACCAAACAGTCTCTTACTTATTAACCCTTTACCCAACAAACCGGCCAAAACCGGCCAAATAAAGCTTCAACAGCCTAAAATATCTCCGGTCTGTCTCAATAGAACCATACAAATATGGATATCATTGGAACCGGCTCCTTGACCACATTGTGATAGTTACAGTAAGCCCTGTGCCAATGCATTCTCTTATATATGCGAGTCGACCATAGGTCGCCTCGCATATATAAGAGAATGCATTGGCCTAAAAAAAATCTTTTTTTAACACTTTTTACCATTTTTTCTTACATTCTTTAACAATTTTATAATTTTTAATGTGTTAAGCCAATGCATTCTCTTATATATGCGAGGCGACCTATGGTCGACTCGCATATATAAGAGAATGCATTGGCACAGGGCCGTTCTGTTGGGTAAAGGGTTAATTAGATCGCCTCTTAGTAACTGGCAACTTGTTCATATGAGTGACGCCATACAAATCAATATCTACACATTATTTATCGGTGATGTATATTACAGCATGTCGTAAACAAATATTACTCAGATTTGTGATGTCGTGAAATGATATTACTCGGATTGCTGATGTCATAAAATGATTATGCTCGGTCTAATGGCATATTGAAGCGATATTCACATAGTTCGATAACAGGCCGTTCTGGACAAAATGTCATATCTAATAATTAATAATAACTACATACTAACCAGCCTCTGTTTCGCATGTTTCCCCAGTCCACTCGGGAGCACAGGTGCACTTGAACTCATTAACCAGATCCTCACAAACACCGTCATTCAAACACGGGTTCGGCTTACACTCATTCAGATCTGCCATGAAAATCCAGGATCAATTTTAAGGATTTAACAATAAGGAAAATATTAATTGATTTGGAGAACAAACAACATTGTATGCAGTCAATTGATTACAATAACAGGGATAATTATTTTTCCTCCCAATAATTCGTGCAATTCACGGAGCATGTTAGTCACTTGGATAGATAGTCATTTAGCGGAGATAGCACACATAGTTACAGTATGGCGTATATTCGAATGAATTACGTTACTTCGATAGTGATCTTATATATTAATATATATGTATGTGCAAGATTGGGGCGAATATAAGGTAACCTGGCTGATTTCTTGAATTTCACTGTAAACGGGATCCAGTTATGAAGTTAGAATCCGACGTACGACACAGGCAGAAGCCGGCGTACAATACAGGAGGAATGCGGCGTACGAAAGAGGCGGAATCCGGCGTACGATATCGGCGTACGATACAGGCTGAATCCGGAATCCTGCGTACGATACAGGTGGAATCAGGCGTACGATTATCCCGGAATCCGGCGTACGATACAGACGGAATCCGGCGTACGATACAGACGGAATATGGCGTACGATAGAGATGGAATCCGGCGTACGATACAGACGGAATCCGGCGTACGATACAGACGGAATCCGGCGTACGATACAGACGGAATATGGCGTACGATACAGGTGGAATCCGGCGTAAGATACAGACGGAATCCGGCATACGTTACAGGTGGAATCCGGCGTACGATTATCCCGGAATCCGGTGTA
The DNA here is from genome assembly GCA_032622095.1 of Siphonodentalium dalli. Taxonomy (NCBI): domain Eukaryota; kingdom Metazoa; phylum Mollusca; class Scaphopoda; order Gadilida; family Siphonodentaliidae; genus Siphonodentalium; species Siphonodentalium dalli. The sequence continues at coordinate 228,435,314 of CP136063.1, forward strand.
CGATACAGGCGGAATCCGGCGTACGATACGGACGGAATATGGCGTACGATAGAGATGGAATCCGCCGTACGATACAGACGGAATCCGGCGTACGATACACCCGGAATCCGACGTACGATACAGGCGGAATCCAGAGTAAGAAAAAACAGACGGGTGGTACTCTCATATTATCAAACTTCAAGATCGCCGTATTCATGTCAGCCGCAACGTGAATTTACCTATTATAGAGTAATATTATATTCCTATGTGATTTTCTCGATAATTGCATTCAGATTAGCCAAACACTGCGAAAATGGCAATTTGAGATAATATATAACTGTACATTGTCTTAACAGCACCAGTTTGTGTTACCAGCATCATATCAGTTCAGCACCATAGAAAACTAGACGAGGGACTGTTCAAATGGGACTAGGATACCACCGCAGTTAAATTTGGCTGCATTAATATCTGGGTAGTCATATCAACATATTTTTGTTTGGGACAAAATTGTGCATGTTGCGAAAATTTCTAATCAAAAATCGCGTTAACTCCACTAAAATAGTCGGATAGAGTTCTGACCGCGGTCACACATGTTCGCATATTGCTAAACTATGTGAAAAGTGTAAACATAATTACCGGTATGTTTACATGGTACTAACACACTGTTAGAAAAATGCCCTTCGCTTTAACGTTGTCATACCGCGCAACATCGCTGCCACCCTTGGACCGTTAAACATACGGTCAGACTGTAGCATGTTCCACGGTACAAAACCGTTTAAGTTACTGGCAGACTGTAACCAGTAACTGTCAGACTGTTGCATTGTTTACGGTTCAAAACCGTTTAATTAATATCAAGACCGTAACAAATAAAGGTCAGACCAATGGCATTTCTACCGTAGAATAAGCCAAGTTCCCATGGTAACAATATGATTTCCCGGTAGGCATTACGATTCATATGTTTAGAATGGTCGAAACTAGTATTATTCGTAACTGAAAAATACATCTTAGTTCTTCTATTACGATCATATTTTTGATGAAACATAATTCCTCGGTGCATAAGGTGATACATGTAGACAATACTTATGAAACTTTGCAGTTTGCCGAGGATCAAACTTCTTATCTACGTCGTGGAATTTAATCCGGAAAAAGGCTGCGCACGCGTAATATGTTCATCTTTCACTGATTACTGTATAAATATGGTTGTAAATAAAAAACGATACTAGTAATAGCTGATAAGCCAACCCGTCACTATTCAGTTACGAGTAATAACAATTTCGACCATTCTAAAACATGAATCGCATGCCCTTTAAGACATAACAGAACAAAGCTACATGTAACACAGTTAAATCTCAAATTTATGTACATGTAATAGTAAAACATCTTAATGGCATACGTTTTGGTGACATGTAAGGCGTGAAATTGTCCAGTCCGTACATTACAATACAGTACCAGTCAGAAGAAGTGGTATATTGAGGCGCGCCTTTATTGCGGTATTGAGCACGCTTAATTTCGAAAAAGGCGCGATTATAGCACAATACCAAAAATCTGTCGCGCCTATTATTCCGATATTGAATGCAAAATATTACGATATTAAGCACGCTAAATTTCATACAGACCCGATAGTGTTATATTTATATTAGATATATACTGTGCATATAGTGTACTAAGTGTACATATAGCATGTACAACTATAATTATATACACATATAAAACATTGTCTCTATTTATGCAGTAAACAACATAGAAGAAGCAATAATTTGATTTAAATGTCACAATTTTGAGCGCAAGATGTCACAATATTAAGCGCGAAATATTGCGATATTAAGCGCAAAATATTGCAATAATATCGCAAGCGGCGCACTTATAAGCGTTTCCACTTGCGATATCATTGCGATATTGGGCGCGAAAATAGCACGCTTAATTTACCACTTCTTTTGACTGGTACTGTATATCAATAACAGCTAGTTGGGATTGAAACTTTCAAGACAACAGCAGGTTCCGTAATAATTGTGCGTGATGACCTGGCGACAATGTTCTCCTATAGTCGCAAAGTTTTCGATTAAATTTGACAGCATGATGCATCAAACTCTGTATACTGGTATCACGACAATTAGTATCCATATCAGTGAGTCAGACAAAGATAGCTTGATAAGAACATCCAACCAATAGTGCACTACCAGTCCATAAATTGTTTTGTAAATAACTTGGCTATAACAAGGCGAATGGCGACAATGTCTCATATATCCACACGTTTCAATGAAATTTGATGAACATGGGATGAATTGGTCCGTGTAATTGTAAAGTTGTACTTATAAGCTGGAACTGTATAGATATGTGATCATCCGTCACTGCGCGGCGTCAGTTCATTGTTTACGGTGTTGTTGTTGTTTCCGCGCATTTAGAACTTGCCCGGTTCACAAAGGAACCGAAGTCAGACCGTCTTAACAGTATTGCACAACTGTACGGGCCGCACCCCGCCCCAAAACAATAGTTTGTAGAGAGCCCACGATGAAAAAGGCAAAATGACAAACGAATAGTCGTGACTGATAAAGACACCGGGACGTAATTTAATTACGGACGCAAGATAAGACGGATCCGCATTGCACAGAATGAATACCGGATTACTGTACTGACTATAATTAAACAATTAATAATACATATTAAATATCAGCAGTCAGATTCGGTCATATATACTGTATGGAGTCACTGCCGTATATAATTTGGTCACCGATAAATATACTAATGAAATTTGACAGCATGAACTTTGAATAAGACCATTTTCAAAAGAACGGTGGTTCACCATACAGCTGATGAAACGGTATGGGACTGGCGGATTACGACGGTCCGGACACCATTAAACCGACAGTATATGTTCTACAGTGTTGATACCTGTGCCAAGTTTCAAATAAATCTCGGACAAAGTTGCGTCCACGGACGACGGACGCACTAATCCCCCGACAGACATTCGGACAAGCTGATTCCTATGTACCTCACATAACGCGAAACGGGATATAATTAGCAGGCTAGGGTCGCTTTGCCAGGTGTGATTTAAGGAAATGGAACGTTTTTGTTCTCATTAATCCAATCTTATATAAACGAAACCATGCATGACCACGCCAAATACACTTTAAAATATATCCACTCCTTCTGCACTTGTATTATTTGTCGTAAGCTTATTTTCCCTGAGAACCCTTCCAAGTGAATAATGGACCTTCCCATTGTATACTTTTATAACTTAATGGGAGAATCCATTCAGCACAGAACGGTTAATTATACTTCCATGGTGTAACCAAGGAAGTATATTGTTTTTCTATTGAGGCAGTTTTCCGTTTAATTGGAAATACTCAGAAACTAATTGCAGTAGGAACGCGAAATTTTCAGGGAATATAGGCATTTAAGGGACACTCAAAATGGTGATATCGCGATATCGGCCAAACATTTAATGGCGGAGAAAAAAGAAAAAAACGATTATTTTCATTATTATTATTATTATTATTATACTTAACCATTTTGCAACTCCTTATTCTCTGAAAGGATGAGGAGTAGCAAACTAAAATTTGGTACGTGTGTTGGAGTCAATGAGTTGTATGCCTTAGACGTATATCAGATATTGTCCGCGTTCACCTCCCTTTTATCTCCCTTTATATGAAAACATGTCATTTTATTATCTTGGAAATTATAAGGAGCAGAACATCGAAAATTGGACCGTATGCACACCTCGATGTGCCCTACTGACCACGGGCATCAAAACTTGTGTCCGCGCTTTCCCCGAGGGGTTACCGCCCATACATAGGCACACACTATACACCAGGATGAATAAACCAAGGTTTTTTTTTGTTTTGTTTTTTTTTAGTACAGAGCTCTTAATTTGTTATTGCATATTCCGAATTGGACGAGAGATTCGGACTCGAATATACTGCTTAAACATGTTTTTACCCAGGACTTTCCGCGTTACGGGGTACGAAAATATTGCAACTATTTTTCCCGCCAAATCCAAACCGGCTTGTTAAAGAGCAAGATAATGGCGTAGCATGTACGTTGACATACTTTATGTACGTCCCAGAAGTTTGACGGCTATACTATAAATGTAACATGCCCAACGGAGAATGCGTGTCAGTGTGGGTTGAGACTTTAGGAAAATTCCACGAAAATTGCAAAGGGGGGAATTTTTTTTACGCGTACATCTGATTGCTAGTATTCACGCGCATCCAGAGGGCGATTTTCTAATTTTCAGATGTAACGGTTTACTCGTGACAACGCTATATATCATAAATATGTATACTTATCTAGTCTATCACTAGCCGATTTTTTAGCCCCAAATCCAAACGGGCTAATGTAGGAGCGAGTTTCACGCTGGAGCATGTAAACCGGTATAATGTAGATATGCCTACAAAATTTGACCGCTGTACTATAAACGCAACTTGCTCAAAGAGTGTTTGTGTCGGGTGGGTTCATATTTGGCAAATTCCACCGAATATCACATGGGGAAAATTACTCCGAAATTCGGATATTGAGATAAAAACTTTTCGACGAGTGGATGTGATAAGTAGTATCTAAACGCAAGATTAGTACGCTTTTTAAACGGTTTAACCCTGGTAGCGTATAACGTAACGGGTGCTATATATTATTCAAATTCAAACCCTCTGTTCATGACGCAAATTCAAACGGATATACTATATAGGTATGTCCGTTGTACTATAAAAGTAACCTATTGTCACGATTCGACCTGTCCAAAACACTTCCCGGACAAAAGTTTTCCTAGGTATCAAATTTCGTCGAAATCCGTTCGTTTTACCCGATTTGACCTTGAACTAACCATTTCGAAGGTCAATTTCAGGTCGTGGTCACGGTTTGACCCACCAAACGACTCCCCTGACAAAAGTACCCCTAGGTGTCAAATTTCGTTGAAATCGGTCTGTTTTACCCGATTTTACCTAGGATTTACCTTTTTGAAGGTCAAGGTCAGGTCGGGGGTCACGATTTTACATGTCCAAAACACTCCCTGGACAAAATTACCCATATTTATCAAATGTTGTCAAAATCCGTCCAGCAGTTTCCCCGGTCATAGCTAACAGGCAAACAAACAAACAGACAGACAGAAGTCCCAAAATATATATTGAATCTAGAAATGTCAATGCAAGTGCGCCATCGGATCATAATGCACCAATATGCATTCGCATGAAGAGAAACACACATATACGCATAACACTCACATTGGATGGGATGGGATAGGATACCATGGAAGTATATCTGATTCCATGGAATCTGACCTCTAGTTGATGATTGTGTTTCGACTTACCGATGTCACAAAGCTCTCCGCCATATCCGGGTGTGCACTGGCATCCGCCGACACCGGGCGATACTGATTCACACGTCCCATGAACGCACGTCACCCCATCACACCCGTTAATCTCTGTTTAAGAATAAGAGATATATAGAATATCTACAAGAATACCTAAATATATCAAGAGTGTCTGGAAATAAATATCGAATGTTCAGGAGCGGCCTCAAGCGGCCAGTGAAAGTTCGATATTTCTTTCCAGACACGAATGAGATGTTTCAGTATTCAAACACAAATCTGTAGATATATATTCTTTTTATTATATGCCCGGATATTTCTCGGATACGATTCTCACCATCATGATATAACATACGACATACATAATGGAGAGCAGGTATATGTACATGTGCACATTATTTATACTTAAGAGGATATTATATGGTTGGTTTGATATTAGGCCCGAATATCAGCCAGAGGTAACCTCATGTAACCTCATATGAGGGCTGATATCAGGCCTATAATATCAAACCAAAAAGTAGTACTCAATTATATCGCCTCTTAGTAACATTGCATATAAGATCGACAACTATGTCCCGACAATCTGGCAGCGACGCAGAGTTATGGCAATTGGCGATGTCGTAAAACGTTATTACTCGGATTGGTGATGTCGTAAAACGATATTACTAGGATTGTGATGTCGTAAAACGATATTACTCGGATTGGTGATATCGGAGCACGACATCGCTCGGTTTAAAGGCACGTGAGGCCTTAGTTGTCGAAAATATTCATATTTGTTCCAATCACCGTAAACAGAAAAACATTAAAACGCATACGGTTTCGTTCATATATACCATGACCATCGCGTAAACAGCATGTTATCATAAAGATTTACTATATTTTAGCTAAGCAAGAGCCTGATTGTGTTACAGAAGACAACACAATGCTGCTGGCTAATCACACACAAATGGCATAAACGCTCTTTATTCGTTCCATATCAGGAATTCACCCACAAAGAACGCTCTTTATGTTTACCATCATAATATAAACAAACACCAGAAAAGTAACTTTTTATGCCTTTGTTTACATAACAATGGTCAAAAATATGACAATAACATACTGTTTATGCGATATTTCTTATTTGTATACGGACAAAGTCTGTCTACATTTTGTTGTTCTTTCTGTTTGTGGCGGTTTTTGACGGGTGGAAATATTTTCACAGGATACCCACCGCCAAGGCCAACCGTACCTTTAAGAGCAAATTGAAGCGATATTCGCATAGTTCTATAACAGGCCGTTCTGCGCAAAAAGGTCATATCGTATTAATAAATGATTATATTCGATGTCATGTACATCTATATAGTATTGTGGTGCGCCTGAAGAAAGAATGTAAACGGTAGCTCCGAAATGTCAATCTAAGCACCAGGAGTATGGCGAGTACACATGTGATTGTGGCTGTTTAAGAGGATGGCAGAGTTGCATCTGTGAATAGATAGCACACGTCCAGTACAAAACTGGGAGTATCTATTAGCAGGCACCATCGTATGGACATAGAGCCGTGGTATACTGCATGTGTGTTTGGCGCTTCCAAGACAAAATATTGTATATTTGCAGTGAACAAAGTGATATGAATATAATCGGCAAAGAATTTCGTTACATGTAATTTCCAATGTTTGTAGTTTTGTCAAACGGACCCAAAATGCCTTCACAGATGGTACATGTGAACAATCACATACCTTATTCGTATTTAAATTCGGGCAGTATTATTTTAACTCAATTCTAATATGGCATGAATTGTATGTTAGTGATGATTATTAATCGTTTCTGTAGGCATATTTAACATTGTCTATACTAAACACTCAGTGGCGAGTAGTTCCCTTATGACATTGTTTTTAATAACTGAACATCCATCCCTCCAAATGAATAATACATTTGGTCCCCATCGATAATCCTATATATCGACATTCGCACGAGTTTCAATGTGACAATCACTAACTCAGCCTCGTATATTAATGTTAATACAATGTTCAACCAAATTCAGTGTTATTGATATATTACGGAACTCCATAAGTTGGTAATTTATCAGCCCTTCAAGCCAGTTTATGTATTTTGCTAAGATATACCATTCATGTACTATGGAATAACAAAAAGATGGAGCTTTTAGGCACTCCATTCACCCCCCCCCCCCCCAATCGAGCAGCTGAAATGAATGCCAGTTAAAGATGATTCACCGGGAAGATCACATAAGTATGTATGATGTGAATAACAAGTAATGGACCATTCTTTAATTCCAATAAACAATGCAACTCATTTACAATTTATCGGGTACGACAGAACACAAGATTCGCTTTACAAGATTACACTGATAGAACAATGATGTCATACAACGCAACATCCATGCCTGCATTTTACCGTTAGACATACGGTCAGGCAGGGATGTGGCTAGAGGGTCTCCGCTGGGGGGGTATCCACCTTGGGAATTTCCAACTGCACCCCCCCCCCTTGAGTCGCAATCACACCAACACAACTTTTTGCATAATTCCACTTGCACCCCCCCCCCCCTTGAGTCGAAATCGCACCAACAACTGTTTGTTTGCATAATTCCATTTGCACCCCCCCCCTTGCACTTCATGCTCAAGCCTAATTTCCTATATATTCATAAGCCAGCTACCGACAACACACCAGGAAACACCGGGCCGACCATGGTTGTTTGGCCCGGTGTGAGAAAATTTTGAAAAGTATATACAAGAAAATCGCAAATCCTAGCATCTAGACTGGCCTCAACTGAAGCTTTCCTAGTGTTGGAAATTTCAAACCTCATGCTCCCCCTCAGGTTGGAAAATTCTTCAACTGATGACCATTTATGTCTACAAGTTTGACCAAATGTAGTAAAATATTGTTTTGCTAAACTAATTAGCAGTTTTGTATTGGCCATGTGGATGGGGCAATGACACACCGGGCCGACCATGGTTCGGCACGGTGTGCGAAAATTTTGAAATCTGAACAAGAAAATCGCAAAATCCTAACATCTAGACTAGCCTCAAGCCTTCCTACTGTTGGAAATTTCAAACCCTACACCCCCACTTAGTTTGGAAAATTTCCAACTGATGACAATTCCAATGACAATGTTGACCAATTGTATAACAATATTGTTTTCTTAAATTAACTAGAAGTTTTTGACTGGCCACGGGGGAGGGACCAGGACACAAGCTTTCCAAGTGTTGGAAATTTCCAACCTGTCACCCCCCTAAGGTTGGAAAATTTCCAACTGATGTCCATTTCTGTCCAAAATTTTGACAAAAAATAGGAACATATGCAAATATTGGTCGAAAAACAATAAATTCCCCCAATAAATTGTTTTATAATCAAACTACAAGAACATTTTCAACCTATTGTTGGTGTGAAATTTCGTCGTGGCAGGTATGAAATTTCCAACTATTGAAAATATAGCTCTCTGCTGGGGGGGGGGGGGGGTGAGACCCCCCCCCCACACCCCCCCTCTAGCCACATCCCTGCGGTCAGGCTGTAGCATGTTCCAGAACAAAACCGTTCAAATACTGGCAGACTAACCAGTAACTGTCAGACCTTTGTATTGTTTATGGTTCAACACCGTTTAATTAATATCAATACCGTAACTAAAAAATGTCAGAACAATGGTATTGTTCAGGGTCAAAACCATTGTTTGCTCTTAGTTAGCTAAATAAGGATTAACTGTCATGTGGACTGTTTTTATGGAGATGTAACGGTGAGGTAAGTGGACATAACTTGTGTAAAACCCGAAGGGTTTTCGGGTTTTACATACAAGTTATGACCACTTACCTCACCGTTACATCTCCATAAAAATAGTCCACATGACAGTTAATCCTTATATTTATATACATTTAGCGAAAAAGCCACTTTTGTAAATTTATTTAAATCGAAAAGTGTATCGTGACAAGATCAGCCCAAAATACCCAATAGCACCCTTGGCAAAAGTTAATAGGAACAATTTCTCTTCATATTGAAACCCGATGATGTATTAAGTCAGTCCTGCGCGAGTCCAAATGCGCCCAAAACATTACGCGTTCGTATTTCCAAACCTAATGACGTATCGATTGTGTTATTAGCTTGGTGTTATGAGGCGTTGCGCATTCACCGAGAAATAACTGCAACTAGCCACGTTGGCGCCGACCAATCAGAATGCTGGATTTAGTGATGACAACACTTAGTGTGTAAATATTTTGCCATAACATTAGCCAGGTTCCCATGGTGACAATATGATATCGCGGTAGGCATTACGATTCATATGTTTTTGAATGGTCGAAACTAGTATTATTCGTAACTGAAAAATACATCTTAGTTCGTCTATTTCGATCACAGTTTTGATGAAACGTAAATCCTAAATGTTTATAGTAATAGACAATACTTATGCAACTTTGCAGAGTATCAAACTTGTCATATGCCTCGTGTAATTTAATCCGGAAAAAAGGCTGCGCATGCGTGGTGTTTTCACCTTTCACTGACTACTGTAAAAATAATTAAATATGGCTGTAAATAAAAACAACGATACCAGTAATAGCCGGAAAGCCAACCCATCCCTATTCAGTTACGAGTATTATTAATGTCGACCATTTCTAAAACATACGTATTGACATGCCATTTTATGACATAAAAGAACAAAGCTACACATGTTAAATCTCAAATGTATGTACATGTTAAAGAGATAGTCGCAATTTCCCGTATGTTTGTATCATTTAAGCTTTTTCGAGTTCACCCCGACCCTCTTACATTGAAAAATAAAGCCCTCAGTAAACGATTATTCTGTTCCATCATTCCGGGCCGCGTAAATCGACCGGCAACAAAGCTACCCCGGAACACGTAAATTTTGGAGTCTCTTTTGGGCACTGACGTCGCTTGTGGACAACCCTCTGCACTGAAACAATGGCGTATGCTGATGATTTGTTTTGTAAACGTCCAAGCGATTCATTAGCCAGCGATGGTAGTGGGGACATCGTTACAGAAAGTGTATTAAATGAAGCTAATGTTAGCATTTATGTGCTCATTACTAACATTTAAGAAGATAATACCGGCGTTTAACCACTAAACGAAGAAATGTGATGGCTGGTCGATTTGTTGGCCAACTGTTCAACTTCAACAGAACAACGTTGGACTAGATAATAACCTGATAACAACGGTGAGTGAAACTGGAAAAGGAAATTTTCGAACTGACACGGACGTGCATATACATATCAATAATATCATATTATTCTAATTGAAGTGGAATTGAAAACAAGTGAACTCAAGTACTGGTTTTTTTTGTTTATAATTTTATTCATTTTTTAAATCTGATTAAAAAAAATAAAATAAAAATGAATTGTCAATGGAACAAATAATAATTGTATTTTCATCTCATCATTGCCATCAATGGTGTAATGACAGTTCGATCTACTCGGTACCTGTCTGCTCTAGTTTGTTTAGCTTCTAGTATATTTGAAGAGAATTAAAGTTTTATTAAACTGTTACAAAAATTTCAAGTTTGCCAGCTGAGTTTGCCTGAAAATTTTAATTTTCAAAATGCCTGGTGCACAGTGGGTATTGCGAGTAGGACCACCCGACCCGATTTACCCGGGACAACCCGACAATGGCCGACATGAACTAAGAATATATTATTAGTCTCATAATTTTGTTCTGTTTTTTTTTATAACCACAGGCACAACATAATTTTGCTGAAAATGTAAATATGAAAATTATCCCTTTGGCGATTGGCGTTAAAATCTCGGCACGCCAGCTGTGCTTTTTTTTACAATTCTGTTTCAATTGTCAATTACCGGTATGTGCGTCCAACATACACGTTACTGGTCAGTTTGAACATTATATTAATTTCTTTTCCCCCACGAAATTGTAGTAGGACTTACTTACTCATTGCCCACCCCCCCCCCCCCATGAAACAATGGAATTCTTATGTACTACGAGCTATATTTCGTCACTTTTCATGTAAACATACTTGTGGAAGTCCAAGCGACTGATTATAATCGTGAAATATACTGTTAGAACAGTTCTGCCAGGGGAATATTGAGGGAAGACCTTAGTCTTTCTATAATCTTTGCCAATTCCAGGTGTTCCTGTTCAAATTGCATGGTATAATCACCTACTGTACAACTAAGTGTCAGGATTGCTCAGAATAGGGCTCAGCATATCAAAAGGACTACAGTTGCACGACATAGATTGGTGCATTCAAATATGTTTCTGCTCAGCAACAATGTGGTCACCCTTTGAAGGTCCATTACATGATGCATGAAGTATAGGCATATACGTTATACTGGCAGTTCAACAGATGGTGCTGGGACATATATTCGACATCGCAATAGATGTATACATGTATTATGTACAGGGAAAGTCAGGAGTTTGCCTGTGCTATCTGTACAGCAGGTTCAGACTGACATACATGATAGATGATGTTTGCTTATTAAACATCAACTTTAACCAAAGCCTTTTTCACAACTTATCTACCCATGATGCAGTTGTCATGTTGCTATATCTTATTTTTATATATTTTTAAAGGCTGGAAAATGTAGCTGCTACCTGTCCTGAAAACAGTGAAATTTTGAAGGAATTCAATGTCTTTAATATCAATGGAAATAACAGGATTAAGTTCCCTAGTTTTCAGGTATTTGCTCATTCGTGGATTATATATTTCCATTTCAATATATTCAAGTCTAAAGTGATTTGATCGAAAAATTATTATATAAATTTAGAATATTAGAATTGTTCAGACAATTATAGAAAATCAGATATTTTGAATATATTCAATCATCCAGCTGCGCTCGAATGTGTGGGTATTACGACATGGCAGCTTGTATGGCTATAACATTGTTGTTATCGAGGGGATCAAATTATTGAACATGTTCAAATACCCCCTCCCTACCCATGTATATAACTAAATATTTTCGTCCAAAAGCTTAAGAGATGGACCATGGAAATGTCATGCCTGACAACACTACCGTATATGTTCCTACTAGGATTAAGGTCATGGTTAATTAATTTTGTGTTTACCGTCAATCGCGCATATCCTTTTGATACGCCCTTTTAGAAAAAGGTCGTATTATGTAATCAGTCTGTACGTCCGTCTGTCTGTCTGTCTGTCTGTCTAGTCGTCCGTTAACATTTTTGGTTTCCGACCGATAACTCCAGTTTGTATTATTTTATCTGAACCAAAGTTGGTATGTCAATTTCCCATCTAAACACAAAGGCCAAGTTCGAATATCAGTTCCGTCCAATTATGTTTACATGAATTATGGCCCTTTTTCGACTTAGAATTTGACAAATTTCATGAAATTTTGGTTTCCGACCAATAACTCCAGATTGGATTATTTGATCCGAACCGAAGCTGGTATGTCTATTTCCCAGCTAAAACTACAGACCAAGTTCAAATATAGGTTCTGTATAATTATTTTCAGATGAATTACACACATTTTTCAATCTTAGAATTTGACCGCATTTTGGCATTGAAATTAGGGGTATATCAGATATTCTTTGTAAGCTCAAATTATTATTTTATTTTGCGGTAGTACAGTTCGAAATGGCTAAAGGGCGTAATTTGCCAAGCCCTAGCGATGCTCTTGTTTATAATTAAATTTAATGCATTTCATATATTATTGGCACAATGCTCAATTTGATTGTTTGATATATCATTCACATATAAATAATGTAAACAAGATTGGTGTTAAAGGTACGGTTGGCCTTGGCGGTGGGTATCCTGTGAAAATATTTCCACCCGTCAAAAACCGCCACAAACAGAAAGAACAACAAAATGTAGACAGACTTTGTCCGTATACAAATAAGAAATATCGCTTAAACAGTATGTTATTGTCATATCTTTGACCATTGTTATGTAAACAAAATCATAAAAAGTTACTTTTCTGGTGTTTGTTTATATTATGATGGTAAACATAAAGAGCGTTCTTTGTTGGTGAATTCCTGATATGGAACGAATAAAGAGCGTTTATGCCATTTGTGTGTGATTAGCCAGCAGCATTGTGCTGTCTTCTGTAACACAATCAGGCTCTTGTTTAGGTAAAATATAGTAAATCTTTATGATAACATGCTGTTTACGCGATGGTCATGGTATATATGAACGAAACTGTATGCGTTTTAATGTTTTTTCTGTTTACGGTGATTGGAACAAATATGAATATTTTCGACAACTAAGGCCTCACGTGCCTTTAATGTTTATGTTATAATTACATTGTACTATATTATACACCGGTAAGTAATATCAGAAACCCATCAGGAATATAATTAATAATGAATAATCCCCTCGTTTCGCATTTAATTTTCAGAATCCTGGATGATGCTAAACATAAACAGTATTAACCATGGCCTAAACTTGGCATTGCTCAATAATTTGGGTAATAATGTAACTGCAAGAGCTGAGAGATTCGTGTGATGAAGCACTGTAAACAGAACATCCTTTATTATTAATTTATTGCTTTCGAAGTTTCGATCAATATTTTATCAGGGTGGAATTTCACAACAGTTATGTAACTGGGCGATAACATGGCAAATGACGACAATGTCTCATATCCACACGTTTCAATGAAAATTGATGAACATTGGATGAATCGGTCCGTGTAAATTACAATAGTAATAATAATTGTAATAGTTGTACGTGTAAGATGGAATTGTAGATATGTGAGCATTCGTCACTGTGCGGCGTCAGCTCAATTGTTTACTACGGTGTTGATGTTGACAATGAAGCTCTTATGAGTTATGCTGGTGCGTACATTATATCATATCATGTAAATGGACATGTATGTGCTTTGAAACAATCAGAACACTGTGAACTGGATTGAACAGGTCAAGTTAAAAACAACACTGTCAACATTCTTAGCGCTACGTTGTTATTATTGTCACTAGTGGTTGACATCGAAACTGGTGTTAATTCAATTGTACCTGTATCCCCGTGTGTCTGTAAATGTTCCAGTGTTTTGATAGTCACTGCACCGACAATTTCAACATCAAAACTGATTCGAATGAAGTCGGGTCACAGCCGACCTCTTTTCGAAGACCACGAACACGGCCGTGTTGTCAATTTAGTGGAAAATATCAATGATACAGCCGGTTTTCGCAAAATTGAAACTTGTCCGAAGACAGCCCGTCTTAACATTAGTCCACGACTTTCAACTGCATAGGTAACATTTGCCCCCCCCCCCCACAAAAAAAACAATAGTTTGTATAGCACCTGCGATCACATAGGCAAAATGACAAAAGAAAATTCGTGAGTGTTAAATAAAACGGACTTGAGAATAACGTAATTACGGACGCAAGATAAGACGGACCCGCATTACACATACTGAATATACCGGATCATTGTACTGAATACAAAAATTAGTAATACATAATGAACATCAGCAGAGTCAGATACAGTCAGATACAGTCAGATACAGTCATACTGTATGAGTCATTGCCATATGTAATTTGGTCGCCGATAAATATGCCATTGAATGTTGACGGCGTGAACTTTGAAACACTAAAATTGGTAACTTAAACCATTTTCATGGCCATATAAAACAACGGTGATTCGCCGTACAACTGATGAAATGGTATGGAACCGTCGAATTACGACGGCTCGACACCGTCAAACCGACCGTATTTACCAAGAGTGTAGGAAATAACCGATGAACGTTCTCCGCGACTCAAACACGTGGGTATTTTTGAATCTATAGTACAGGGACCGGGGCTCACCAAGAATCACCACGAACCACTAGGAATCACCGCAAAATACCGACAACTATATATATACTTGTAATATATTGCGCCATTTAGATTTATTTTATACGGCAGCGTATTAGTAAATTTTTAGGTTTTCATCTGGCGTTTAATTGTATAGTAGTGCACAATACAGTTAAGCTGTATATGCACGGTGGCGAATTTGTATATGTACACGATAGCTAAGTTGCCTATTAATATAGTAATCATGAACTTACCGGTATCGCAGTCACTCCCTGTGTAACCGAACTCGCAAATGCACGTGCGAGACGCAACCCCATCAATACAGCTGCCGTGTTCGCACGGTAAGGTTTCACACTCATCTATGTCTGAAATATCAAAAAACAATGTGATTCCTCGACCAACCGCATATATACGCTGTCAATGTTAGTTATCAAAGTGACAACACGTTAACAGGTCGGGCACGCACAACCTTTATTTAACTATTACAGTTATATCCAAATATATTATAAGTGAATGTGGATACCGGCCGTTTGTGAATTCGATACAAGAGGCATAACCCAATACCATATTACACAACACATTATTCAACAATACTAAATCGATCCGTGTTTGTTTTTGGTCGAAATAACATACATGTTCTGATTAATGGGAGTGATTAATCGAAATGGTGCATGTCAAGGAAGTCAATTAAAAATCAATTTGTCTAAATATTGGTGTAAACATATTATTTTCCAATCCTGATAGCATATATAAGTAAATAACATCAATTTAAACAAATGAATATATAACAGTGCATTTAAACGGTATTATGTGAAGAGCTATTAAGGGTTAGACGCACGTTTTGCCAAACTTTCCTGGTAATGGACAATGGATTATCTCAACATCTGTCAGGAATTTCTTTATGAAATTTGGTTCTAGCGCTTATTGTGACAAAATATTTAAGATGTTTTTCATGTCACAAACTATTGCTCTCATATTACCTTTGAGGGTTTTACATGTATCATCATACCATTTTCATTTCTTTTTCAACTTTTACTTATTACAATTAACACCCTTTGGTGCCATTTCGTTAATTTTTATCACAAGGGCTGTGAATTTCTCGACTGCCCTTTCAGTTCCGTTTTAATTTATTTGAACGTTTCTAGTCTGAATATCATCAATTTGTGTTGAATGTCACTGCTATTAAAAGCTGCAATAGCCTTATTTGAGCTTTCAGTTGTCCATGTTATAATTATATGTGTTACTTTTCGTGCACATTTACTGTCGAATAATATAGGTGCAGAGCCAACTGACTATGATGTGAATATTGATTTAGTGCAAAAATAAGTAACGTCTGAATAATATCGTTCAGAAATTAGTCAACAACGCTACATTCATTGTACATATGTACTGATAGCTCGAGAAATTGTCAAGAAGATCCCCCGTTGTTCTTCCATTTACAATACGCAAAGATGAAGATTTGCATAACGAGATAAGACGTCTACCTAATTAATTAATCTGTGCATCCAAATTTTCTCGAGGGATTACGTCATCTATTATATAATTTTTGGCAAAGTGACATACTCATCACTGTCATCTGCAACAAAGTCCATCATTTTTCATGTTCGCGCATTGAAGTCACCACTAAAAATGACCATGTCGATTTGCTGATATTTACCGAACAATAGATCAAGAGTCATAAACGTTGTTTCTTTTTGTTCACTATTTTTCAAATATGATGAGTTTATTGGAGGAATGTATGCTGCAATGAACACAACTTTAGATTGTATATTGACGATTTATCCATTGAATTCAACTGCTATAGCATAATCTCCCAAATTCTGATAGTTAATACGATGGTTTCCTGATATTTGGATCTCAAATGCATCTTTATGCCACTTTTCGGATGCAATCATATTTAAGTAATATTTCCAAACATTCAATATCTCTAGATTTATGAGCAAATCCTTATGCATTCCACGATGTAAACACAACTCTACGTTGCGGTTGGTGCATTGCCATTGACTCATGTTTCACATCAATCATCGCTTAGAACCTTAGAACTAAAACTTATAAATATCTTGGTGGACAGTCGGTATGAACAAGAAACGACAAGCAACACATTCCTAAATTATCACAAACGTACATGTACGAGCTCATATTGTTTAGCGAAATTTATTCCAACAGCCGACTGCAGTTATTTTCTAAACTGTTATGGATAAACACACACATATATAATACGTATGTATACACCCGTTATTTTGCATTTACCTTCAAACAGTTCACTATGGACTATTATTTAGACAATAATGACAAGCATCAAACTACACCTCCGTTTGTCTTAAAATCATTTATACACTGAAATGTATGATATCATTTGCTAACGCTGACACATTTGTGCAATACCAGATACAAAATAAACGCTGTATGAAATAACTCAATACCATATATAAATGTTAGTTACTAAACTTCCGTTATGAAGCTTGTCCAGTGTTACCATACGGCAGCATTATATTATATTTTAGGCTTCTTAGATTTCGCATTTCGGCTGCGTGAATGCATAAAGTTCTCGCAAACAACTGAGCTTTGATAAACCTTAATCAAAATACACACATGTAATATTACTAAATATTAACATTTGATATCAAGGACATGGAGGAACAATAATTACCAACAATTAATCTCCATATACATACTATGAAATTCAACGACGCATATACCTTGTGTGTATGTATCGAATTATTTCTGATAACTGGTGTCTGCAGAATACATGTTCATCATGCTCTCCAGAGCATACAGATACATATGTAACCTCCCCGAGGACCCAATACTGTTATCAGCGCCCAGCCGATAGTACAAACGATGGACCATTTTCATATATATATTGGCCGTCGAAGATGTTTAATGCAACTCATTTAGTATCGCTTACCATTTTCACAGTTGTCCCCGTCGTAGCCTGCGGCACACTCACACGTGTGAGAATTTACGTGATCAGAGCAAACCCCTCCGTTCTTGCACGGGTTAGGTGTACAGTCGTCGATATCTGTAATCAAGGAACAGAATATAATTAACCATATGTTTACTAAATCAGTTATTAACTAATACACGTTTATATATAGTTTATTCTCCCAGTCAATCTACATGGCACTGAGACAACATCATACATACAACAATACAAATCAGTTTCAAGTTAGTGTTACCGTCAGGACATGACATGGGTTTTGAACAATCAGGATATATTTTGTGTTATGGAAGTTAACAGGCTGTCGTCATGCGAGGGTGGTACCGGATTTAACCTGGAAACATAGGTAGCTGCGGCATTTTCAATCTCCTGGACCATGTTACAAGTTTTCTTTGAAACACATGCTCGTCAAAGTGATACATAGAGGATTTAAAACGCCCCCAGTTTATAGCGAAATTTATGAAACGAGTTCAGAAAATTAGGTCTGAACCAAGCCTTTGTAGCAATATCGTGAACTCGACACCGGAAATGGATCATTTGAAACGTTCTAATTAGAACGACCCTTCTCACATAATCTCCCAGAATGTGCAGAATAATTTGATGGTGCTATCGAGCTAGATAGATCAGACGAACAGATGGAAGCTTTTCCAGCTAATTGTTAGTGTGGCAAATCAAAGTCGGTCCTCATGTCACGACACACACAACCTTATATTAAGAGATGCTATTGACAATATGTCGAACATCCTTCATTCTGTCTCGAAAACGGAGAAAACTGTTACTTCATCGTTAGAACCAGACTTGTGGAACGAACTCAATGAAGTTAACTTAGAGAAAGCAGCTTTCAGGAGACGGAAGGAAATACAAGTGAGTTGGAAAAGTAACTTAAACAAAAGGAAACAAGCCTTCTGGAACTGGTACAAGTGCGAACAATACTTTAACATGCACACGGACTAGGTAAGTCGTGAGAAACCAATCATTCCTAACAAGTGTCTCATTAAAGAAATTAAGGGAGTACCGGAAGAAGAAACTGCAATAAGATTCAACATGGCCATACAAACATTCGAAACGGATATTCAACTTATTCAAAAAAGGAAACTAGGTTTCTGCAAGATATTTACGGACGTAGACTCTTGTATGCATGTTGAGATCGAGAAGATTTCTTCAAATAGAATATATGAAAAACTCAAAGAGATATGGACAAGGGATATGTCGCTCCAAGAAACCAAATCCATCGAGATGTGGCTGCCGAAACTCAAGTTCCTAAATGAATATGAAGAGAACTACGACAAGGATACCATTAGCGACACTAATACCAATAAAGGCAAGTTTCGTACCAAACAAATAATGCAAAATAAAATGGCTATGTCTGATGGACCAAAGAAACCGTTCATCAAAAATCGAAGATCCTCGTCTTCGCAAACAAGGATTAAACAATCATATGTCCGAAACATGAGGGCACCCATATTTCAAAGCAGATCAAGAAACAGATCAGCCGGTCCTGCAAGACAACCACAACGTGGGAGACCGAAATTTGTTGTGAAAAAACAAGGAAAGCCTCTATACTCGGACATAGTAAGAAACAAATCACCTAATCAGCCATTCAACTACAATAACAAGTTAATATATCCGAGAGGACATCAGTCACGAGACAAACAGAGGGTCAAAGAAAAGCAATTTCCACCTGCAAAAGCTACCAACACCCGTGCATCACACATGCTGGTACATTTTTTAGAGATAGGCCAGGCGAAGTCAACACGGGAAAAGGAGCTAACCACACAGGTAACGGAAACCGCGGAACAATAGGCACTAAGATAATAAATTTATCCAAACGATCTTTAGATCATAACGAGAAGAAACTTCTGGAACGTGGATTGAAATTCATGCCAACCCCGTCAAGTGACACCAGTGAATTGTGCGCTGATACAGAGGAATTCTGCAAGAGACTTCGCCTGAAGGAATTTTTCTTAGACAAAGAATCCACAGAAGATATCTCCCTTGTTCGAAATAAAAAGAACTTCACTCCTCGAAAAGACAGGAATCGATGCCTTGATGAATATATTTCTACACTCCAATCAGTTACTTCAAACACAAGTACACCCAAAGGCACCAAACACCGGGTACAGCAATGGGAACAAAAATGACCACAATTTACAGCATTTTGGTAATGGGTTATCTAGAAGACACGATGTACAAAAGAATCAAAGATGCTTCAAGAACATACCAGTAGGTATATAACAAACATGCGGAAACGTTACATTGATGACTGTTACATCACATGGACAGGAACTGAAGGTGAATTGTCGACATTTCACAGTATACTTAATTCACTTCACCCATCAATTCAGTTAACCCTAGAAAAAAGTACTGAACAATTACCATTCTTGGATGTTCTAATAAGAAAACTCGGAACTAAAATAGAAACGGATATATACTACAAAAATATTGACACACATCAATATCTTTTCATTCATGTCACCCAGCACACACAAAAAGGAACATCCTATTATGTTTAGCTAGGAGAGTGTGCGCGATAGTGAACAATCCAGAAACTCGATATAAGATTACGGGAATTTGAATCATTTCTCCAAAAGCAGCATTATCCGTTAAATCTCATCTTGGGTGGAACAAACAAAGCCAAACAAATACCAGTTGAGAATTTGCTTCAGGAGAAACAAACAGTATGTGAGGGTGAAAAAATCCCATATGTAACTACACACAACCCTCATCACCCTAACCAGGTGGGAATCGCAAAGAGCTTGTTACCAATTTTACATAAGGACACACGCATGCTGAAAGTATTCCCAGGCAACAATTTTTGGAGACTAAAAGACAGCCACGGAATATGAAAAAAACTGTTAACAAGAGCAAAATATAACAGAACAAAAACGTACACCACGTGTTCAAGTGTGGAGACCCGCGATGTAGAACATGCGGGGTTGGCTACGACTATCTGAACACAGGAACAGAACTCCAACTCAAAAACCGAAAAAAAATTGTGCCAAATGCAACATTAAATTGTAAATCACGCAATTTAATTTATTGCATCACATGTTAGGGATGTGGTGAATCATACGCCGGACAGACAGGTGATACCCTAGTCGAGAGAAATCGGATCCATCGACAACAAATTAGAGATCCCAGCACTAGGATGATCCCTCTAAGCGAACATATAGATGTATGTGGTAGAAGGATGTACACAATCTTCCCATTTTATAAGATGGCAAGTGATAGTGATTCGGAAAGACTGAGCGAGGAAGATTATTTCAAACTAAAATTCCGGACAAAACTCAATAGTTCTTAACTTTGACGTCAATAATTATCCCCCATGTTGCTATACGACGTCACAGTGTTATACACGTCATTCCTTGAAAATTGCCATGAAGGCATGAAAGGCCTAGGAATTAAAGACGTATTTTGATAGAACAAATCGTTGGATTAGTAGTATTCTTCAGTACTCCCAACTCAACTGCAAGCAGGAATGGAGCTGCCATGACAGCAACGCCCACTAATGTGAGAATGGAGGTTTTTGGGTAATTTTTAAAAATGTGTCCGCCATTTTTGGCGCCATTTGGTATTTGCGGTACTTTATACCGGTATTTGGAAAAAACGTGATAGTGAGCAAAAATATCGGTTTCACATTTCGACCGCCATCTTGGACGCCATATTTGATTTTGGTGTCGGATTTTGGGCTAGTTTGTAAATATTGTATGTTGGAATAACGAGTGGATAATAGTATTCTGTGTTATATGCTACGACATTATACATGTCGAAAATAATCAATTATATGCATTGAAACAAGAACCATAGATTCATTGTAGCTTTATAAAGAACCGGAATATAGCTTATTAATATATTATTCATGAACTTACCGTTATCGCAGTTAGTCCCATCATAACCAGGTTCGCAAATGCACTCGTAAGAAGCAATCCCATCAATACAGCGGCCATTGTCGCACTGTGAGGGGGAACAATCATCAATGTCTGAAATATCAATAAACAATGTGAAGCCCAACGCTGTCAATCGTTTAGTTATCAAAAAGTCAAGACGTTAAAGACATACTGTGGATTTATTTCATCGAATAATAACAATCAGTTCATGTCCAAACATCATGACCATATGCAGAGTGTAGCAATTAACTAAGAGTGTCGACAATTCCAAACATATCAAGTGTGCTTGTACCATTGTAGAGAACACAACGGTTAAACTATGTACACATGTGAATATTTATTAAGTATCCGCTCTAATATAATTTAGAAAGGTATACTTGCGCGATTATTAAATATAATACGGTGACGTAAATGCAAGGTTGCGACACGAATTTGAACTTACTATTGTCCATTGGCAACTGTGTTGTTAACGGTGGTGTATATATCATGGTCCCAAATTACCACAACATCATTTAATATATCCCGATTTCAATATATGTTTTTGTCCCCCGACGTTTCCGTCGGAGGACTATAGAAATGACCCTCGTCCGTGCGTCCGTGCGCCCGTCCGTCCGTGCGTCCGTGCGTCCGAGATTGGGTACCTTCATGGTGTAATCAACTCCTCCTACAGTTTTAAACGTAGAGATTTGAAACTCTGGGATGTTGTTACTAACATGTTGGTGATTTGCAACATCTATATAGCTAATCAAAAATATCATTTTTTCCATATTTTTGGGGGGGTTTTCGACTTAGAAAATTTGGAACATTTTTGCCTTTTGGATGAGATTGGGTACCTTCATGGTGTAATCAACTCCTCCTACAGTTTTAAATGTAGAGATTTGAAACTCTGGGATATTGTTCCTAACATGTTGGTGATTTGCAACATCTATATAGCTAATAAAAAATATTATATTTTCCATATTTTTGGGGGGTTTTCGACTTAGAAAATTTGGAACATTTTTGCCTTTTGGATGAGATTGGGTACCTTCATGGTGTAATCAACTCCTCCTACAGTTTTAAATGTAGAGATTTGAAACTCTGGGATATTTTTCCTAACATGTTGGTGATTTGCAACATCTATATAGCTAATACAAAAATATCATTTTTTTCGCGTTTGCATGCGTTTGTTCATCGGGTTGTTTTGTCCAAGAAATTTTGCAGTGGTTTGCAACATCTATATATTGTATAACATTGTTGCAAATAGTATCCTTCTAACAAATCCAATCATGAAGTTTACCCTCCAGTCGGGGGACATGTGGTCTGCGACCTTTTATCTTAATAATAATCAGATACAATTGAAGATTGGGTATATGATAATATCATTTTATTGCTATAAGGCCTTTATAGTTTAGACATATTATGTCTAATCTATAAAGGCCTTATCGCAATAAAATTTATACATATAAAGAGTGTGATATGTATGTATATCTGTTTCGATGTGCCTCTTGAACCCAATATATATATGAAAATGGTCCATCGTTTATACAATCGGCTGGGCGCTGATAAAAGTATTGGGTCCTCGGGGAGGTTACATATGTATCTATATGCTCTGGAGAGCATGATGGGCATGTATTCTGCAGACACCAGTTATCAGAAATAATGCGATACATAAACAGCATAAAGGCATATACGTCGTTGAATGTCATACTATGTATATATGTATATGGACATTAATTGTTGGTAATTATTGTTCCTCCATATCTTTGATATCAAATGTCAATAACGGCTCCTTCTGGAGACTGTCTCAGATAGTGATTTATAAGACACTAATCCGACCACTTGCTAAACTGTTGTGCCAGTGTTGGTAATCAGGTAATACTATCTTTATTATTGAGGAAAGCCTCTGAAAGCCCCATGAAAACCAGTGTTGTGCCGGTGTTTGTAATCAGGTAATGCTATCTTTATTATTGAGGAAAGCCATATGACAGCCCTATGAAAACTACCGTTCTTGAGTTTTTCAAATGTCCTTCAATGTTTAATAGGCTTATGAGATGCCGATTAGTCCAAGTGCCGTACTGTATACACAGGTGATGGTGGGGTATTGGTAATATACGTGTAATGCATTTCAGTGAATTACGGTTTATCAATACTGAAACGTAATTTGCCAACTGTCCTTTTCGGCATTATATGTAATTGTAATACGACCTTGCCAAAACCTACATACAAGACTACTGTAGTCCCATGGAGACTCGACCGTCGTTTTGTGGTACAATTCTAGATATTCTGAATTGTACCAAACAACAGTGTGCTAAAATAAGTGAAATGCTACCAGCGCCTCAAACTTTCAGAATTAAAACCACACAAGCATTGGTTAATGACATGATATAGACTGAAAAAGAGATATAAAATGAGTACCTACTGTACTATACTGAATTGTATTTAAGATAGAACAAACGTAAGACCTAACTGAAATTTGTTTGCCAAAAAGGGGTCGCCGTTCAATAGTGACGTCATGTTTGACGTTACAGTTCTAACAGAAGAACTGTTTGGTGGAAATTCATACCACGCAGGGCTAGAAACTGGGCTATTATATAGCAGGTTGATCAATTTCGACATAAACATACAGTCGAATTTTAAACGAAATAAATACATTGCGCATCGGCGTGTATAGTAGAATTTGACCACATAAACTGATTGTATGACTCCACTTCGCGTCGTCCAACAATCAGTTTCTTTGTGGTTAAATTCTACGATGCGCAGTGTATTTATTTCTTAATTAAAAGTAATGCAGTACTTCACAACAAAGTTAATCACAATTTCATTACTTTTTGAATTACGTTATGAAACCTTTCGTAAGGGTCTTTCGGGAAACATTGTTATCATACAAGCGGAACAGTACACATTCACCGAACCTATGAGTTTTCCTTTAGTTCACAAGGCGGTTTGCGCTCCAAGACACACTTAATAATATTCGCTTTTGAAATTGTCTCGGTATCGAATTAGGTCGATGGATACTTGAGCTACATTTTATACGGGCGTTATATGTTTGTTTGTTTGTTTGTTTTTTTTTTAGTTTTGTGATACCCATAACATATGAGCAGAGGGATGCTCGTATCCCGGTTCCACAGTAGAGGCACCCCTGTCTTGGATTCCGGTAGTGGAACATCACTAATGGTATCCAGAGCAGTCTACCTTGCGGCAGTTTACAAATGTCATGATAAGAGTAACAAAAACGTAGAATATACCAGTCTAGACTACCTTGGATTAATCGCCCTTTATCATATTCTCGTATAAAAACCAACTAAAAACGCAGACGCTCTTTATTCACGACGTGGCATATTCGCCGGAAACGAATCAACAAGGTGTATAACTCATGTTAAAATTGGTCGGGCGGATTCCAAATCCTAACTTTACCCGTTTACTAGTCCAGTAAATTTCCAGACCAAATTTCAGCCAATTCAGTTGAACCCACCAAACACCTCATAGGGAGATGAACAAGGGAGAGAATACCAACAAAATGGGGCCATAGCTATATATGGTCGAAGTTGGCCAGCGGTCCCAGAATATGGACCCGACCTGTCTCTGTATATAGTATACCCAAATACCAAAATTACATGTTATCCAGTTGATACTATATAAAGTTATTATCCATAAGTCAAAATCGAGTAGATGGATGGACAGACCGACAGACGGACAGATTAATAATATAATGCGTCCATATTCTTTTTAAATTTAAACATATGTTGCACGGGGAGTTTGAGTTTCCGATATTATGCATCACATATAATGGTATTAAACAATACATACACATGTTTATGTATGCATGCTTAGGGTGGAAATTCCAGATAATCGTAACAATCATGCTTAATATACATAATTTGCATATAAACCGTCGAAAAACGCTTTTTGGGTGGTATTGTATGATTATGGAGCCAATTATCAGAAAGTAACTACACTGTTACAAGAGGTAAACATTGCGTTGTTGATTACTCACACTATCGCGACTCTGTCAGAATGAGACTAACTGATATATACTCACAACAATGGAGAACCGCAATAGCTGTATCAAACAAATTTACCTTTTATAGAGTCGTGAAAGATAACTTTGTCCGCGAACAATATTTGTCATCCAGCGATACATCTATGATACACGCTCTCATGAGATTCCGGACAAGAAATCATAAATTACCAATCGAAGAAGGATCGTGGACAAATCGAGACTATTCGGAAAGAAAGTGCTCATTATGTAACGCAGAGTTAGGAGATGAATTCCACGTTATCTTGAAGTGTGAAAAATTAAAGGGATTGAGAATAAGATACATCAAACCATACTACTTCAATAGACCAAACACTTTGAAGTTGAACCAATTATTCAATCAAAATAGCGAGCGCAAAACAAAAAACCTTTCGGTATTTATTAAAAAGATTTTGGAAATGTTCAGAAACTCCTGAGGCTTACGCGCATGTGTGCGCATTCACATTTGTAGGTGCTCGAGTACACACATGTATATTAGTAAATATAAATTCGTTGATACACACCATATACCATATATTGGTAAATATATTATCTGATTATGATGAGTAAACAAGTATACACCCATTAAACGCGACATCGATGTATTATAATATTTATCATAATGATTTTATGTGTATGTATACATGTACATGTATTGATGATACGTAATTGTGTCATATGTATTGTCTCTGTAATGTCTTTCATGGTGACCAGAGTTACTATTAAATTGATTGATTGATTGGCAAGGTTGTTTTGGTATCTAGTCATCGGAGGTACCGTTGTTCATATGGGGAGGATAGCCCATATACTATACCTGTTATTGAAACATAGCATTTAAAGGATTAAGAACCGTTTGCATACAATGTTATATGGGGACAGACCCAAGAGAAAATATAAGTGTTAAAATATAGAAGGGACTTAATTTAGTTTGTCTATATATACATATACACATTAAACAACACAATGCAACGCTCTTTATCAATGGGTTTCCTTTATATTGTATATATAATTAATGTATTCTCTACAATTATATACTAGTAATAGGTTATAGATCTTAAACAATATCGTGATTTAGCCTAATGTTTGATTATCAGCGTGGCTTGATAACATGGAGGAAACATTAAATTATATAATTTGGAAAAGGTTTACTACGATCATGCCGAAAATGGTCTTTAGAATGTTGGGAATCAGAAAATAAATAACCAGCATGGGTCATCAAGGAGAGCATCTCTAGCTTAAACGAACTTCAAATACAGAACGTTTTTTGTGGTTTCGGTTCTATATGCTCCCGACCTGATATGATCACTAGAGAAAGAACCGTGCAGTTCAAAATTACCGAACTACACCCCAGCTGAAAATGGGCCAAAAGTAACCTCGCAATCAAGCACACCTTGACAAAGTGACAACACGTTAACAGGTCGGGCATGCACAACCTTTATTTAACTATTACAGTTATATCCAAATATATTATAAGTGAATGTGGATACCGGCCGTTTGTGAATTCGATACAAGAGGCATAACCCAATACCATATTACACAACGCATTATTCAACAATACTAAATCGATCCGTGTTTGTTTTTGGTCGAAATAAACATACATGTTCTGATTAATGGGAGTGATTAATCGAAATGGCGCATGTCAAGGAAGTCAATTAAAAATCAATTTGTCTAAATATTGGTGTAAACATATTATTTTCCAATCCTGATAGCATAAGTAAATAACATCAATTTAAACAAATGAATATATAACAGTGCATTTAAACGGTATTATGTGAAGAGCTATTACGGGTCAGACGCACGTTTTGCCAAACTTTCCTGGTAATTGACAATGGATTATCTCAACATCTGTCAGGAATTTCTTTATGAAATTTGGTTCTAGCGCTTATTGTGACAAAATATTTAAGATGTTTTTCATGTCACAAACTATTGCTCTCATATTACCTTTGAGGGTTTTACATGTATCATCATACCATTTTCATTTCTTTTTCAACTTTTTCTTATTACAATTAACACGCGTTGGTGCCATTTTGTTAATTTTTATCATAAGGGCTGTGAATTTCTCGACTGCCCTTTCAATTCCGTTTTAATGTATTTGAACGTTTCTAGTCTGAATATCATCAATTTGTGTTGAATGTCACTGATATTAAAAGCTGCAATAGCCTTATTTGAGCTTTCAGTTGTCCATTTCAGCGCATAATTCACTTTGTTATTATTATATGTGTTACTTTTCGTGCACATTTACTGTCGAATAATATAGGTGCAGAGCCAACTGACTATGATGTGAATATTGATTTAGTGCAAAAATAAGCAACGTCTGAATAATATCGTTCAGAAATTAGTCAACAACGCTACATTCATTGTACATATGTAATGATAGCTCGTGAAATTGTCAAGAAGATCCCCCGTTGTTCTTCCATTTACAATACGCAAAGATGAAGATTTTCATAACGAGATAAGACGTCGACCTGATTAATTAATCTGTGCATCCAAATTTTCTTGAGGGATTACGTCATCTATTTTATAATTTTTGGCAAAGTGACATACTCATCACTGTCATCTGCAACAAAGTCCATCATTTTTCATGTTCGCACATTGAAGTCACCACTAAAAATGACCATGTCGATTTGCTGATATTTACCGAACAATAGATCAAGAGTCATAAACGTTGTTTCTTTTTGTTCACTATTTTTCAAATATGATGAGTTTATTGGAGGAATGTATGCTGCAATGAACACAACTTTAGATTGTATATTGACGATTTATCCATTGAATTCAACTGCTATAGCATAATCGCCCAAATTATGATAGTTTCGATACGATGGTATCCTGATATTTGGATCTCAGATGCATCTTTATGCCACTTTTCGCATAGTGTAATGCAATCATATTTAAGTAATATTCCAAACATTCAATATCTCTATATTTATGAGCAACTCCTTATGCATTCCACGATGTAAACGCAACTCCACGTTGCGGTTGGTGCTTTGCCATTGACTCATGTTTCACATCAATCATAGTTTAGAACTAGAACTTATAAATATCTTGGTGGATAGTCGGTATGAACAAGAAACGACAAGCAACACATTCCTAAATTATCACAAACGTACATGTACGAGCTCATATTGTTTAGCGAAATTTATTCCAACAGCCGACTGCAGTTATTTTCTAAACTGTTATGGATAAACACACACATATATAATACGTATGTATACACCCGTTATTTTGCATTTATCTTCAAACAGTTCACTATGGACTATTATTTAGACAATAATGACAAGCATCAAACTACACCTCCGTTTTTCTTACAATCATTTATACACTGAAATGTATGATATCATTTGCTAACGCTGACACATTTGTGCAATACCAGATACAAAATAAACGCTGTATGAAATAACTCAATACCATATATAAATGTTAGTTACTAAACTTCCGTTATGAAGCTTGTCCAGTGTTACCATACGGCAGCATTATATTATATTTTAGGCTTCTTAGATTTCGCATTTCGGCTGCGTGAATGCATAAAGTTCTCGCAAACAACTGAGCTTTGATAAACCTTAATCAAAATACACACATGTACTATTACTAAATATTAACATTTGATATCAAGGACATGGAGGAACAATAATTACCAACAATTAATCTCCATATACATACTATGAAATTCAACGACGCATATGCCTTGTGTGTATGTATCGAATTATTTCTGATAACTGATGTCTGCAGAATACATGTTCAACATGCTCTCCATAGTACAAACGATGGACCATTTTCATATATATATTGGCCGTCGAAGATGTTTAATGCAACTCATTTAGTATCGCTTACCATTTTCACAGTTGTCCCCGTCGTAGCCTTCGGCACACACACACGTGTGATAATTTACGTGATCAGAGCAAAC
Source organism: Siphonodentalium dalli (assembly GCA_032622095.1). Classification (NCBI taxonomy): domain Eukaryota; kingdom Metazoa; phylum Mollusca; class Scaphopoda; order Gadilida; family Siphonodentaliidae; genus Siphonodentalium; species Siphonodentalium dalli. Next base: position 228,465,005 of record CP136063.1, read on the forward strand.
CCCTCCGTTCTTGCACGGGTTAGGTGTACAGTCGTCGATATCTGTAATCAAGGAACAGAATATAATTAACCATATGTTTACTAAATCAGTTATTAACTAATACACGTTTATATATAGTTTATTCTCCCAGTCAATCTACATGGCACTGAGACAACATCATACATACAACAATACATATCAGTTTCAAGTTAGTGTTACCGTCAGGACATGACATGGGTTTTGAACAATCAGGATATATTTTGTGTTATGGAAGTTAACAGGCTGTCGTCATGCGAGGGAGGTACCGGATTTAACCTGGATACATAGGTAGCTGCGGAATTTTGAATCTCCTGGACCATGTTACAAGTTTTCTTTGAAACATATGCTCGTCAAAGTGATACATACAGGATTTAAAACGCCCCCAGTTTATAGCGAAATTTATGAAACGAGTTCAGAAAATTAGGTCTGAACCAAGCCTTTGGAGCAATATCGTGAACTCGACACCGGAAATGGATCATTTGAAACGTTCTAATTAGAACGATCCTTCTCACATAATCTCCCAGAATGTGCATAATAATTTGATGATGCTATCGAGCTAGATAGATCAGACGAACAGATGGAAGCTTTTCCAGCTAATTGTTAGTGTGGCAAATCAAAGTCGGTCCTCATGTCACGACACACACAACCTTATATTAAGAGATGGTATTGACAATATGTCGAACATCCTTCATTCTGTCTCGAAAACGGAGAAAACTGTTACTTCATCGTTAGAACCAGACTTGTGGAACGAACTCAATGAAGTTAACTTAGAGAAAGCAGCTTTCAGGAGACGGAAGGAAATACAAGTGAGTTGGAAAAGTAACTTAAACAAAAGGAAACAAGCCTTCTGGAACTGTTACAAGTGTGAACAATACTTTAACATGCACACATGCATACATTGTAAATATATGTATATATGTTAATTATTTAATACTCTGTACTCGCCACTTAATTGTGACATTGAGTTAAATCAACAATCAATCAACAATCAACTAGGTAAGTCGTGAGAAACCAATTATTCCTAAAAAGTATCTCATTAAAGAAATTAAGGGAGTACCGGAAGAAGAAACTGCAATAAGATTCAACCTGGCCATACAAACATTCGAAACGGATATTCAACTTATTCAAAAAAGGAAACTAGGTTTCTGCAAGATATTTACGGACGTAGACTCTTGTGTGCATGTTGAGATCGAGAAGATTTCTTCAAATAGAATATCTGAAAAACTCAAAGAGATATGGACAAGGGATGTGTCGCTCCAAGAAACCAAATCCATCGAGATGTGGCTGCCGAAACTCAAGTTCCTAAATGAATATGAAGAGAACTACGACAAGGATACCATTAGCGACACTAATACCAATAAAGGCAAGTTTCGTACCAAACAAAAAATGCAAAATAAAATGGCTATGTCTGATGGACCAAAGAAACAGTTCATCAAAAATCGAAGATCCTCGTCTTCGCAAACAAGGATTAAACAACCATATGTCCGAAACATGAGGGCACCCATATTTCAAAGCAGATCAAGAAACAGATCAGCCGGTCCTGCAAGACAACCACAACGTGGGAGACCGAAATTTGTTGTGAAAAAACAAGGAAAGCCTCTATACTCGGACATAGTAAGAAACAAATCACCTAATCAGCCATTCAACTACCATAACAAGTTAATATATCCGAGAGGACATCAGTCACGAGACAAACAGAGGGTCAAAGAAAAGCAATTTCCACCTGCAAAAGCTACCAACACCCGTGCATCACACAGGCTGGTACAGGTGAAGTTGAATCAACACGGGAAACGGAGTTAACCACACAGGTAACGGAAACCGCGGAACAATAGGCACTAAGATAATAAATTTATCCAAACGATCTTTAGATCATAACGAGAAGAAACTTCTGGAACGTGGATTGAAATTCATGCCAACCCCGTCAAGTGACACCAGTGAATTTTGCGCTGATACGGAGGAATTCTGCAAGAGACTTCGCCTGAAGGAATTTTTCTTAGACAAAGAATCCACAGAAGATATCTCCCTTGTTCGAAATAAAAAGAACTTCACTCCTCGAAAAGACAGGAATCGATGCCTTGACGAATATATTTCTACACTCCAATCAGTTACTTCAAACACAAGTACATCCAAAGGCACCAAAAAACGGGTACAGCAATGGGAACAAAAATGACCACAATTTACAGCATTTTGGTAATGGGTTATCTAGAAGACACGATGTACAAAGATGCTTCAAGAACATACCAGTAGGTATATAACAAACATGTGGAAACTTTACATTGATGACTGTTACATCACATGGACAGGAACTGAATGTGAATTGTCGACATTTCACAGTATACTTAATTCACTTCACCCATCAATTCAGTTAACCCTAGAAAAAAGTACTGAACATTTACCATTCTTGGATGTTCTAATAAGAAAACTCGGAACTAAAATAGAAACGGATATATACTACAAAAACATTGACACACATCAATATCTCGATTTTCATTCATGTCACCCAGCACACACAAAAAGGAACATCCTATTATGTTTAGCTTGGAGAGTGTGCGCGATAGTGAACAATCCAGAAACTCGATATAAGATTACGGGAATTGGAATCATTTCTCCAAAAGCAGCATTATCCGTTAAATCTCATCTTGGGTGGAACAAACAAAGCCAAACAAATACCAGTTGAGAATTTGCTTCAGGAGAAACAAACAGTATGTGAGGGTGAAAAAATCCCATATGTAACTACACACAACCCTCATCACCCTAACCAGGTGGGAATCGCAAAGAGCTTGTTACCAATTTTACATAAGGACACACGCATGCTGAAAGTATTCCCAGGCAACAATTTTTGGAGAGTAAAAGACAGCCACGGAATATGAAAAAACTGTTAACAAGAGCAAAATATAACAGAACAAAAACGTACACCACGTGTTCAAGTGTGGAGACCCGCGTTGTAGAACATGCGGGGTTGGCTACGACTATCTGAACACAGGAACAGAACTCCAACTCAAAAACCGAAAAAAAATTGTGCCAAATGCAACATTAAATTGTAAATCACGCAATTTAATTATTGCATCACATGTTAGGGATGTGGTGAATCATACTCCGGACAGACAGGTGATACCCTAGTCGAGAGAAATCGGATCCATCGACAACAAATTAGAGATCCCAGCACTAGGATGATCCCTCTAAGTGAACATATAGATGTATGTGGTAGAGGGATGTACACAATCTTCCCATTTCATAAGATGGCAAGTGATAGTGATTCGGAAAGACTGAGCAAGGAAGATTATTTCAAACTAAAATTCCGGACAAAACTCAATAGTTCTTAACTTTGACGTCAAGAATTATCCCCCATGTTGCTATACGACGTCACAGTGTTATACACGTCATTCCTTGAAAATTGCCATGAAGGCATGAAAGGCCTAGGAATTATAGACGTATTTTGATAGAACAAATCGTTGGATTAGTAGTATTCTTCAGTACTCCCAACTCAACTGCAAGCAGGAATGGAGTTGCCATGACAGCAACGCCCACTAATGTGAGAATGGAGGTTTTTGGGTAATTTTTAAAAATGTGTCCGCCATTTTTGGCGCCATTTGATATTTGCGGTACTTATACCGGTATTTGGAAAAAACGTGATAGTGAGCAAAAATATCGGTTTCACATTTCGACCGCCATCTTGGACGCCATATTTGATTTTGGTGTCGGATTTTGGGCTAGTTTGTAAATATTGTATGTTGGAATAACGAGCGGATAATAGTATTCTGTGTTATCAAACAATTATATGCTACGACATTATACATGTCGAAAATAATCAATTCTATGCATTGAAACAAGAACCATAGATTCATTGTAGCTTTATAAAGAACCGGAATATAGCTTATTAATATATTATTCATGAACTTACCGTTATCGCAGTTAGTCCCATCATAACCGGGTTATTCTATGCGATGAAACAAGAACCATAGATTCATTGTATAGCTTTATGAAGAACCTGAATATAGCTATGTTGCTTATTAATATATTATTCATGAACTTACTGTTATCGCAGTTAGTCCCATCATAACCGGGTTCGCAAATGCACTCGTAAGAAGCAATCCCATCAATACAGCGGCCATTGTCGCACTGTGAGGGGGAACAATCATCAATGTCTGAAATATCAATAAACAATGTGAAGCCCGACGCTGTCAATCGTTTAGTTATCAAAAATTAGAGACGTTAAAGATATACTGTGGATTGATTTCATCGAATAATAACAATCAGTTCATGTCCAAACACCATGACCATATGCAGAGTGTAGCAATTAACTAAGAGTGTCGACAATTCCAAACATATCAAGTGTACATGTACCATTGTAGAGAACACAACGGTTAAACTATGTACACATGTGAATATTTATTAAGTATCCGCTATAATGTAATTTAGAAAGGTATACTTGCGCGATTATTAAATATAATACGGTGGCGTAAATGCAAGGTTGCGACACGAATTTGAACTTACTATTGTCCATTGGCAACTGTGTTGTTAACGGTGGTGTATATATCATGGTCCCAAATTACCACAACATCATTTAATATATCCCGATTTCAATATATGTTTTCTTAATAATAATCAGATACAATTGAAGATTGGGTATATGATAATATCATTTTATTGCTATAAGGCCTTTATAGTTTAGACATATTATGTCTAATCTATAAAGGCCTTACCGCAATAAAATTTATATATATAAAGAGTGTGATATGTATGTCTATCTGTCTGTCTGTATGTCTATTTGTATGTCTGTCTGCTGATTTTCTCAGACCACTGGAACGATTTCAACCAAATTTGGTGCGATAACTCGGGGTACCCTGGTGGTTATAACGGCATTAATTTTTCAATTGTTTTATTTACACAATTAAATAAATAAACAAAATCAATTATGAACTTAAATAAGCTCAATATGCGCCTATTTCAGATTCATTTAAGTCCCGTATGAACAAATGTGAATAGATAGGTCCAATATGAACCTAATTGCACGAGAATATGTTGCAGCAGCAGATGTTCGCTCTTTATATATGTGTTTTCACTGTGGCCCACACAATCCAACGAAATGACGGGTACATAAGTCCACTATGGGCTTATTCCAGAATCAACAAATCCAATATGAACCAATGTCAATATATAGGTCGAATATCACCATATGTGAACGAGGATATATTGAAGTAGCATCAATAGTATCTATATATATAAAAAAGAGTAGGACATATCTGTCCCAGGAAAGTAGGCCCCTCCGACGCTAAATAACGGCTCCTTCTGGAGACTGTCTCAGATAGTGATTTATAAGACACTAATCCGACCACTTGCTAAACTGTTGTGCCGGTGTTGGTAATCAGGTAATGCTATCTTTATTATTGAGGAAAGCCTCTGAAAGCCCCATGAAAACCAGTGTTGTGCCGGTGTTTGTAATCAGGTAATGCTATCTTTATTATTGCGGAAAGCCATCTGAAAGCCCCATGAAAACTACCGTTCTTGAGTTTTTCAAATGTCCTTCAATGTTTAATAGGCTTATGAGATGCCGATTAGTCCAAGTGCCGTACTGTAAACACAGGTGGTGGTGGGGTAATGGTAATGTACGTGAAATGCATTTCAGTGAATTACTGTTTATCAATACTCAAACGTAATTTGCCAACTGTCCTTTTCGGCATTATATGTAATTGTAATACGACCTTGCCTAAACCTACATACAAGACTACTGTAGTCCCGTGGAGACTCGACCGTCGTTTTGTGGTACAATTCTTGATATTCTGAATTGTACCAAACAAAAAAGGTGCTAAAATAAGTTAAATGCTACCAGTGCCTCAAACTTTCAGAAGTAAAACCACACGAGCATTGGTTAATGGCATGATATAGACTGAAAAGCAGATATATAATGAGTACCTACTGTATTATACTGAATTGTATTTAAGATAGAACAAACGTAAGACCTAACTGAAATTTGTTTGTCAAAAAGGGGTCGCCGTTCAATAGTGACGTCATGTTAATTAAAAGTAATGCTGTACTTCACAACAAAGTTAATCACATTTTCATTACTTTTTGAATTACGTTAAGGGAAACATGTTCTCATACAATACATATTCACCAAACCTATGAGTTTTCCTTTAGTTCACATGGCGGTTTGCGCCCCAAGACACACTTAATAATATTCGCTTTTGAAATTGCCTCGGTATCGAACACGTTGTTTGGGTCCCAAACAAGCAACAGTCATGCGGGCGGCATAATACAGACAAGCGCGTCCCATGTCAGTGTATTACTGATATGGTAGAAATAAAGAGCGCTTCTTTCACTTCTGTGCGAAAAATTTAAAACAATGGTAACATGGCTGTGAACATGACAATTAAGTATTGTTCAGAGGATACGAAGCCGGTAAATCAATATTTTGTGTATTTGTCAACCTATCTTATACCTCCTTCCAGACACAATTTCTTAAAATCATTTATACACTGAAATATATGATATCATTTGCTAACGCTGACACATTTGTGCAATACCAGATACAAAATAAACGCTGTATGAAATAACTCAATACCATATATAAATGTTAGTTACTAAACTTCCGCTATGAAGCTTGTCGAGTGTTACCATACGGCAACATTATATTATATTTTAGGCTTCTTAAATTTCGCATTTCGGCTGCGTGAATGTATAAAGTTCTCGCAAACAACTGAGCTTTGATAAACCTTAATTAAAATACATACATGTACTATTACTAAATATTGACATTTGATATCAAAGATATGGAGGAACAATAATTACCAACAATTAATGTCCATATACATATATACAACGACGCATATGCCTTTATGCTGTTTATGTATCGCATTATTTCTGATAACTGGTGTCTGCAGAATACATGTCCATCATGCTCTCCAGAGCATATAGATACATATGTAACCTCCCCGAGGACCCAATACTTTTATCAGCGCCCAGCCGATAGTACAAACGATGGACCATTTTCATATATATATTGGGTTCAAGGGGCACATCGATGTTTCAATTGGCACGATTAGGAGTTTCGGAAGGCGGCCACCGACGGTTCAAGGGGCACATCGTGGTTTCAATGGGCACGATTAGGAGTTTCGGAAGGCGGCCACCGAGGGTTCAAGGGGCAAATCGATGATTCGAAGGCGGCCATCGAGGATTCTAGCGTATTTATTTGTTTTTGTCAGTACAATGTGGTGCATGTAACTGTCGAAACTAGCGTTTTGGTTGATAATTATAGTCAGGTAAGTGTTCACATTTTGTCGTTTTTCCAGTGGATGGATGATTTTCATATCTGTACCGGTAGTCGAATGGGTGTAATTTCAATACTTTAGCATCACTTACTAGTTTCACAGATGGCACCAGTGAAGCCTATAACACAGCTACAAGTGAAACTATCTTCGCCGTCAGTGCAAAGTCCGTCGTTCAGGCATGGATTGGGTTTACAGTCGTCGATATCTGTAATGAAAGAACTGAAAGTACTAAACTCTTTGTTTACTAAATGGAATCTTACGTGCAGTTATAAAAATATACGTTGGCACAGTTTATTAATCATTGGGGGGGGGGGGGGGGGTCATGGTAATAAAACCAGCCGACGGACAGTTGAAAAGCTAATACGGGTGCGGCACATATTCATATTCGTTGGTTGTTGATCTTATTATCTGAGCATTTTAAAGGGATAAATCTATAGGTTACAAACAACTAACTAGTTTCCATAGGAGACATTGTTAACTATAAGTCCCGTTGGCGAAGGGTTAAGCCTGTTAAGCAAGTGGCCAATGTTCCCTTAGAACGTCATCCGATAAACCAGTCGGTGACAACAAACGCGCCCTTTTCTGTATTTTTTTCAAACGGTATTCTTGCATTTTCACAACTATACCCCATTTCTGCACAAAATTCAGCGGTATAAAAATACACACACCACCTCCATAACTTCGTAACCCCGCCGGACTCTTCCTGGCAATTTAAACAAAAATTATCGCCATATTTACGTAGGCGATGATTTGTTTTTTCAAAGATAACCGACCAATCAGCAGCCATATTTGTTTGTAATAGTATGTTGATTCGGAGTTTCCCTGCACAAATTCAAGAAGAGTAACTCTATATAATTAGTTGCTTGTAATCTATACCCGCCAACGAGTATTTGGTATAGAATGTTAATTTGCAGTATTAATTCAGTGGCATGATCTTTATACATGCATGATCATCCATAAAATGTGTATATCTTTCTACCTTATGGCTTAACTCTTCCATGACTGGAGCTTCCTGGAATTTTGCGAAAACCCTGTGCCAATTAATTAATGTTATTATATTTGCGAGACAATATTTACATTGACCCTGTAAGTCACTGTCGTGAACTACACCACCCCATATATACCCGCGTAGTCAACTAAAAGTCATTCACGCGTTAGTTGTTAAATAGTCTATATACAGACTGCATGTATTGTCCACATGTTTATTATACCCGTTCTATCGATTTGGTCACATGTTCAGTAAAGGCAATGTCTTATCCCTCAGTAAAGTGTGAAAGTGCTGACTACTATAATATTTATTTGTATAACTGACGGAAAAATCCATTTGGCAAATAAAGGGCTAAAGTGACCCATTTCAATCGAAGTGGATTTATGCGGAAAAAGATATACTTCTATAAAAAACAACCATCATCAACAAATCACATAGACTTTTTCTTATTTAAATTATTAGTAACTCTCCAATAATGAAATTTCGCATCTCAAAACCATATATGTAAACGTTACTGTTACAGTGACATTTCTGACCAATGTGTGCGCATATGACTAAGATGTGTGATAAATGTACAAAATACCACCAAAATGCCTATGTTTTCCCCAGAGACAAACGAGAAGTGGTGACATGTTGCAAAATTTATAAGTGTTTCACATTTCGGCCGCCATATTGGCCGCCATATTTGATTTTGATGTCGGAATTTGGGCCAGTTTGTAAGTATTCTATGTTTGTATATTACGAGCGGATAATATAGTTATCTGTGTTATCACACAATTATATGCTACGCCATTATACGTGTCGAAAATGATCTATTCTGTGCGATGAAACAAGAACCATAGATCCACGGTAGCTTAATGTAATGAACAACCTGAATATAGCTAAGTTGCATATTACGCCCCTCGGGTGTATACTAATGTAGAAATCCTTTATACCTATGGTTGCTGGGCGTTTTATTTATATATATGGGTTTTTTGGGGATGCATTAAAAGTTGTTGTGCGCCCCCCCCCCCGAGTCCGGTTGTTTTGGGACGCATTAAAAGTTGTAGTGCGACCCCGAGTCCGCTAGAAGGTGTAGTTGTTACGCCCCCCCCCCCCACCGGGTGTATACTAACGTAGAAATTGTTGTATCGGATAGGTGGGGGACACAATCATGAATGTCTGAAATAGTAATAAACAATGCGAAGCCCGACGCTTTCAATCGTTTAGTTATCAAAAAGTCAAGACGTTAAATATATACTGTGGATTTATTTCATCGAATAATAACAATCAGTTCATGTCCAAACACCATGACCATATGCAGCGTGTAGCAATTAACTAAGAGTGTCGACAATTCCAAACATATCAAGTGTACATGTACCATTGTAGAGAACACAACGGTTAAACTATGTACACATCTGAATATTTATTACTTTGTTACAAAAAGTCAAGACGTTAAAGACATACTGTGGATTTATTTAATTAAATAATATCAATCAGTTCACATATAAACACTACCTTCTCGAATGTAAAAAAAAATGACCAAAGCCCGGCGCAGATTGTTACCAATGTTAACTGGCCGACGCCCTAATACAATATTGATGAGTGATTTACTCAACGACGACAATGTAACACATCTCCGCAAGCTTGTAAATCGAGAAATGACCGAATAACTCAGCTAGACAATAAGTCGAACAAGCATTATCATAATTTATGCAAGAACAGTACCGATATACGCATACACATAGTTATTGATATATAATTATAAATATGTATTTGTAAGCATATACAATAAATTTATTTAGTTGTATATGCTTATATATATTTACAATATTCATATACATGTTACAGTAGTATACATCTATGTAGCGATGAAGGTTATGTAATATAACCCATGTATACAACATTTGTCACCCGGAAGCTCACATGTTTATGTACATATTGTATATATTTAAATTGTTATTATCTGTATATAGGTTCATGAGAAATAAACTGATTGATTGATCATAGGAAAAGTGTAGCAATGAACTAAGATTGCCGAAAATTCCAAACATATCAACTGACTATGGTACACGATTTATACAAACAAAGAACCGTTCGAAAATTTCAAATACTATTCATGTATGTATGTATGTTGATATGCATTCTCCAGAGTTGTTGGCCATTAAACATAAATATATATATTTTAACCTTTGAAAAATATATTTCGTATGATTTTCTTCGTGTTAAATGTCTGTAAATACTAATTATCCTTGTATTGTGTCCGATTAGGAGTTTCGGAAGGCGGCCACCGAGGGTTCAAGGGGCAAATCGATGATTCGAAGGCGGCCATCGAGGATTCTAGCGTATTTATTTGTTTTTGTCAGTACAATGTGGTGCATGTAACTGTCGAAACTAGCGTTTTGGTTGATAATTATAGTCAGGTAAGTGTTCACATTTTGTCGTTTTTCCAGTGGATGGATAATTTCATATATGTACCGGTAGTCGAATGGGTGTAATTTCAATAATTTAGCATCACTTACCAGTTTCACAGAGGGCACCAGTGAAGCCTGTAACACAGCAACAAACGAAACTATCTACGCCGTCAGTGCAAACTCCATTGTTCTCGCACGGATTGGGATCACAGTCGTCGATATCTGTAATGGAAGAACTGAAAGTACTAAACTCTTTGTTTACTAAATGGAATCTTACGTGCAGTTATACAAATATACGTTGGCACAGTCTAGTACTCATGGGGGCGGTATGTCATGGTAATAAAACCATCCGACGGACAGTTGAACAGCTAATACGGGTGCGGCAGGATTCATATTCGTTGGTTGTCTGTTGATCTTATTATCTGAGCATTTCTAAGGGATAAATCTATAGGTTTCAAACAACTAACTAGTTTCCATAGGAGACATTGTTTACTATAAATCCCGTTGGCGATGGGTTAAGCCTGTTTGAACTGCAAGTGGTCAATCTTCCCCCAGAACGTAATCCGTAACACTAGTCGTTGACAACAAACGCGCCCTTTTCGGTATTTTTTTCAAACGGTATTCTTGCATTTTCACAACTACCCCATTTCTGCACAAAAATTAGCGGTATAAAAATACACACACCACCTCCATAACTTCGTAACCCCGCCGGACTCTTCCTGGCCATTTAAACAAAAATTATCGCCACATTTACGTAGGCGATGATTTGTTTTTTCAAAGATAACCGACCAATCAGCAGCCATATTTGTTTGTAATAGTATGTTGATTCTGAGTTTCCCTGCACAAATTCAAGAAGAGTAACTCTATATAATTAGTTGCTTGTAATCTATACCCGCCAACAAGTATTTGGTGTAGAATGTTAATTTGCAGTATTAATTCAGTGGCATGATCTTTATACATGATCATCCATAAAATATAGTATATCTTTCTACCTTATGGCTTAACTCTTCCATGACTGGAGCTTCCTGGAATTTTGCGAAAATCCTGTGCCAATTAATTAATGTTATTATATTTGCGAGACAATATTTACATTGACCCTGTAAGTCACTGTCGTGAACTACACCACCCCATATATACCCGCATAGTCAACTAAAAGTCATGCACGCGTTAGTTGTTAAATAGTCTATATACAGACTGCATGTATTGTCCACATGTTTATTATACCCGTTCTATCGATTTGGTCACATGTTCAGTAAAGGCAATGTCTTATCCCTCTGTAAAGTGTGAAAGTTCTGACTACTATAATATTTATTTGTATAACTGACGGAAAAATTCATTTGGCAAATAAAGGGCTAAAGTGACCCATTTCAATCGAAGTGTATTTATGCGGAAAAAGATATACTTCTATAAAAAAACAACCATCATCAACAAGTCACATTGACTTTTCTTATTTCAATTATTAGTAACTCTCCAATAATGAAATTTCGTATCTCAAAACCATATATGTAAACGTTACTGTTACAGTGACATTTCTGACCAATGTGTGTGCATAGGACTAAGATGTGTGATAAATGTACAAAATACCACCAAAATGCCTATGTTTCCCCAGAAACAAACGATATAAGTGGTGACATGTTGCAAAATTTATAAGTGTTTCACATTTCGGCCGCCATCATGGCCGCCATATTTGATTTTGATGTCGGATTTTGGGCCAGTTTGTAAGTATTCTATGTTTGTATATTACGAGCGGATAATATAGTTATCTGTGTTATCACACAATTATATGCTACGACATTATACGTGTCGAAAATGATCTATTCTGTGCGATGAAACAAGAACCATAGATCCACGGTAGCTTAATTTAATGAACAACCTGAATATAGCTAAGTTGCATATTACGCCCCTCGGGTGTATACTAATGTAGAAATCCTTTATACCTATGGTTGCTGGGCGTTTTATTTATATATATGGGTTTTTTGGGATGCATTAAAAGTTGTAGTGCGACCCCCCGAGTCCGGTTGTTTTGGGACGCATTAAAAGTTGTAGCGCGACCCCGAGTCCGATAGAAGGTGTAGTTGTTACGCCCCCCCCCCCCATCGGGTGTATACTAACGTAGAAATTGTTGTATCGGATAGGTGGGGGGACAAAATCATCAATGTCTGAAATAGTAATAAACAATGCGAAGCCCGACGCTTTCAATCGTTTAGTTATCAAAAAGTCAAGACGTTAAAGATATAATGTGGATTTATTTCATCGAATAATAACAATCAGTTCATGTCCAAACACCATGACCATATGCAGCGTGTAGCAATTGACTAAGAGTGTCGAAAAATTCCAAACATATCAAGTGTACATGTACCATTGTAGAGAACACAACGGTTAAACTATGTACACATCTGAATATTTATTACCTTGTTACAAAAAGTCAAGACGTTACAGACATACTGTGGATTGATTTAATTAAATAATATCAATCAGTTCACATATAAACACTACCTTCTCGAATGTAAAAGAAAAATTACCAAAGCCCGGCGCAGATTGTTACCAATAGAGACCTTTCGCAAAACTCACGTTTACGATTACGGATACGGATAGGGTACTACGTCACCAACCTTTGTGTACTTTCTAATCGTTCTCGTATTTTACTATCCGTAATAACGGTTACGATTTCATGGTTTCTAATAAGCTCAAATAACACCTGAAATTTATTTTCTGCAATATATCACTTTACTCCGTTCGAGACTGTATATGTATATCATGTAAACCATCCAGTTGTATTGAGCTACGACCTCGATGTGCTGTTTAGATTGTCAATCACTGTACTCGTCGTCGTGAATCACGAGCTTCCCGCGAAATAAGATCGCTATTCACAACGGATAGCCATCGCTGGCTGCGACAGAAAACTTTACAGTAAGAGGAGTGAACTATGAAACCAGTCGCCAAAAATACAGTATATAGTGTGCGATGCATGGGGAGTTTTGAGTGATTATTATGTGCAAGATAGTACACAATATATAGTGAAATTCAACAATTATTTAATTCAACAACCCATGGTGGTGTCCTAACGTGTGCAGTTATAGAATGCCTCAGGAGAGCCTAAAGAATGGCATAACCCTATTAATGAATAGTGAACGATTTTGTGTTCTCTTCCCCGTTCCCGAATTGAATAGTTCATTCAATTTAATAATATTCGGTTTTCGGTAGAAGTTGGGTTTTATATATCTCTCTCGTAGAGTCTGTAATGCAGGGCATTTTAAAATTACATGGAATTCATAACCGATTTTAAATTTATATGTAATTCATAACCGAGTTATAAGTTACATAAAGTACTCTGTCTGAGTAATCTGAACCTACCCTGGATCCCGATTCAACTGGTAAGTAGTGATTTCTGCTCCTGAACCGTAACTAAAAGAATATTTGGCACACCCACCGACATCACCAGAGCTCAGCAGTCTCTGTCAGGTTTGTTCTTTGCATTTATTTTTAATTAAAAAAACATGCACAAATGCGGCATTTAAAGGTACTCAATCCGATTAGATGTCCCCATATCATCAGATTCCAACAACAAGTTTTGTTAAATGCCGCTTCTGTTATTAGAATCGAGTAATTGCTCAAAATTAATGCTATATTAAAACTATATTATAAAATTGCCCAAAACCTGTTATTTATCAACATTTTGTTCAACGAAATTTTGCCGGTTTGTCAAATATCTGACAAAAAAGCAACTTGATGCACATCGCTTCTACCGTGTCGACTTTGTTTCGATTTGGTAGTAACAAATCAGAAGTGATGCACATCAGCGAGCTCACCAACCTTATGTCGGATTTCCTAAACCCAAAGAGGTGAAGCCGAAATAGCATTGAAATCAAATCGCGGACTTGAAGGGGCTTGAACGATGGCGTCGTGGTTGATGTGAGGTCCAAATCCAGGAACCCCTCTTCCCCATCAGCATAACGTCTATCTGGTCATCCATGCTAACAACGAACTGAATTTCCACCACATATGACCTGGCATTTATACCTGTATTGCCTCAATATATTATGAGAATCCCGGGTCGTACGTTGTGACTGGTCGAATTATTGACAATATTAACAGGTCGTGATTATCGCATTGTTGCAAATGAGACGATAAGCGAAGTATTAAGGGACTTTATACCAAAACACGCTTTGAGTTGTAAAAGTTGTACGAAATAATGATCGTACGTGTTCGTCAAAACTCTTACGCGTAATCGTTTTGCGAAAGGACTTTTTGGCCATACGGATAGACTTACGACTACGAATAGCTATCCGTATTCGTAATCGTAAACGTGAGGATGCGAAAGGTCTCTAATGTTAACTGGCCGACGCCCTAATACAATATTGATGAGTGATTTACTCAACGACGACAATGTAACACATCTCCGCAAGTTGTGCGAATTTATTAAGCTTGTAAATCGAGAAATGACCGAATAACTCAGCTATACAATAAGTCGAACAAGCATTATCATAATTTATGCAAGAACAGTACCGATATACGCATACACATAGTTATTGATATATAATTATAAATATGTATATGTAAGCATATACAATCAATTTATTTAGTTGTATATGCTTATATATATTTACAATATTCATATACATGTTACAGTATTATACATCTATGAAGCGATGAAGGTTATGTAATATAATCCATGTATACAACATTTGTCACCCGGAAGCTCACATGTTTATGTACATATTGTATATATTTAAATTGTTATTATCTCCATCACTATGTATGTATAGGTTCATGAGAAATAAACTGATTGATTGATCATAGGAAAAGTGTAGCAATGAACTAAGATTGTCGAAAATTCCAAACATATCAACTGACTATGGTACACGATTTATACAAACAAAGAACCGTTCGAAAATTTCAAATACTATTCATGTACGTATGTATGTATGTTGATATGCATTCTCCAGAGTTGTTGGCCATTAAACATAAATATATATATTTTAACCTTTGAAAAATATATTTCGTTTGATTTTCTTCGTGTTAAATGCCTGTAAATACTAATTATCCTTGTATTGTGTTCGTGTTCATTATATGTAAGCTCTCTGTATTACGGAGGAAATAAAGCTATATATATATGTACTCTGAACAGTACAAAACATTCCTTTGGGGAGATACAACATTTGCGATCGTAATAATAGTCAGGATTTGCTCACAACCACACTAATATTTATTTGTGATATCCCCTAAATATCATGTTCAAGATAGAGTTTTATATATTATTATAGTCTGCACGCGTAGATACGAAATACATTCCATCTAATCAATTTATAGTATAGTGATACTTAAACATAGTTCATACTCTTTTAGAATTTCTGAGGCTCTGGAACTGCCATCACATGATACTACTACTTTCGGTTTAAGCTCGTTTAGATTCATGGCACCTAAAGTGTTCAATTCTCTTCCAGAGGCATGCAGAACCACAGAGACGATGAAAGACTTTGAATGTATGTTAGAAACCTGGAATGGTTTTAAATGTAAATGCAGTGCCTGTAGAATATCCTAATTATATGTATATGTTTGTATGTTAATCGTCACTTTCTGGTCTGGTGTATCTAACAAAACGTGTTATACAGGAATGAAATATGGACGTTTTGTGCACATTACTGTGCTGTATATGAATAATATACATATTTGTGTCTTACGCTTTTGGTCGAGTCAGGGCTACCCGTCCTCAGTGATGTTATCCGTCCTCAGTGATTTTATTCGTCTTTTACAATGTTTTAGCTAATATACATGTAATTTATTTTGCAGATAGGTTGTGTTTTATTCACGTTACTGTTTATGTACATTTTAATTAGTTTACAAGTCAGATATAAGAGCTCAATGCTCATGTTTGTAATTTAAATGCCTGACTTTATAAATAAAGCTTTTGAACTTGTACTTTGAACGTTTTAGTTGGTGGGAGGAATACAGCCCCCGACAGGGCTAGGTTACCACCACACATATACAGCATTACCTTGTTATGTGTTGCTGTCGTTGTTTTATTCATGCACGTGTGTATTGTAAATCAATTATCCTATGCTACGATGAAATAGCATAAATTTAAACAAGGGTAAATATAATAGTACATGTATAAATAGAGGATCTCACATGAGTTTCTATTTTATACGGAATTTATCAACCGAGTTCACTAAATTCGATTTGAGCCGAGGTTTACCGAGGCTCAAATAGAATTTAGAGGACGAGGTTGATAAATTACGTATAAAATAGGACGAGTGTGAGATACTTTTTATCACATGATCAAATAAACCCGAAGCAACGCGAAATATTCATCGAAAACAACAATCATAAACTACAGCGATCGCAAGTTATTTGAAGAACGCCGTGACGTCATCGCACGCGCTGATATTAAACGTGTCTATTACCGATAATTATGAAACTGCTTTTATGACCAAATTATGTGATAAGTACAAGTATGATAGGAAAGGGGGATAACACAAATAAATGGGCCTATGTTAAGTTTGTTCCCCTTTTGTTACGCTCACCCCACCCAGCAAGATTATGGATGAACGATTAAGTATCCGCTATAATTAAGAAATAAATACACGGTGTAGAGGTGTGTATGGTCAAGTTGTACCACAAAAAACTGATTGTAGGACGACGCGTAGCGGAGTCCTACAATCAGTTTTTTGTGGTACAACTTGACCATACACACCGATACACCGTGTATTTATTTCTTTTGTAATACGACTGAAAGTTTATGGTCACAATTCGACTGAATAGTCAACGAAATACTGCGCTTTTTCGGTCTCAGGTGAGAAAACATTTCGTGGTGTAATTCGTATTGGGCGTACTCGATTTCTTTGCATGAAGTACTCCGGTAATCTTGTCTTGTTATGAAATTCCCCCGTTGACTTTTCGAGGCACCTCTTCTAGAAAATAATCGTTGTGATTGGCTAAAAAACAATGTGTTTTCAGCGGCGCCCGTGCCTTTCATTTAAATTGTACAGGAAATACGAATTGCGGTCATTTCTGTGTTGAACGTTGTTGGGACAACATGAATATGATCATCGACTATGGACCATTTTCCTTACACAAAACGATCTAAATGATCTAGTTTACTAAACTAATCTTATCCCCCTTCTGTACTGGTGAACAAACGCTTTCATTTTCAACTTTATTCCGAAATATCGAATATGATCGAGATTCGAATCGACGAATGCACAGCCCGGCCCCATGGATTTATTTTGTCATTTAATATACTTATTAAGTAACTTTCTTTGGTCGTAACATATATCAATATACCATAACATCATTTGGACCATATTCATTGGCAACCAAACTGGTTTCAAGCGACAAATCGCTTGAAAATTCGCAAGATTGTCAAGATGTAGCAAAATTCAAAGGGTTACGGGTGCGGGTGTACTCTGTTGATGCCCCGTTTGCGCGGAGTTAGAAAAGACGGGAAAAGTCGTGTGCGCGATCTGAATAAACCGATTTTTTTCGTGGTACAATCGGAAAAAGTAGAATTGTACCACAAAACTGGAACGAGATAGCCATGGTAACTCGGGCCACTGGCCAATCAGAACATGGCTTTTAAGCATAGTTAGGCAGGGTCGTATTACAATGTAATTTAGAAAGGTATACTTGCGCGATTATTAAATATAATACGGTGGCGTAAATGCAAGGTTGCGGCACGAATTTGATCTTACTATTGTCCATTGGCAACTGTGTTGTTAACGGTGGTGTATATCTCATGGTCCCAAATTACCACAACATCATTTAAGATATCCCAATTTCCATATATGTTTTCTTAATAATAATCAGATACAATTGAAGATTGGGTATAACATAACATAACATTTTTATTGACATAATACACCCACGCGGGGCAGTTGTCATAATACAGATAATTTAACCACAAGTGAAGACAATTTCATATAAAAAATATATATAACATGTATTTGTATATGATATGTCGAAACTCAAAAGGCCTTATCGCAATACAATTTATCACGCGGCGGTATGAGACCGACTGTTATTATAACGAAATAAGTTATATATATATAAAGAGTGTGATATGTTTGTCTATCTGCCTGTCTGTCTGTCTGTCTATTTGTCTGTCTGCCCGGATTTTCTCAGACCGCTGGAACGATTTCAACCAAATTTGGTGCGATAACTCGGGGTACCCTGGTGGTTATAACAGCATTAATTTTTCAATTGTTTTATTTACACAATTAAATAAATAAATAAAATCAAAAACGAATTTAAATAAGCTCACTATGCGCCTATTTCAGAATCGTTTAAGTCCCATATGAACCAATGTGAATAGTTAGGTCCAATATGAACCTAATTGCACGAGGATATGTTGCAGCAGCAGATGTACGCTCTTTAAATATGTGTTTTCACTGTGGCCCGCACAATCCAACGGAATAACGGGTACATAAGTCCACCATGGGCTTATTCCAGAATCAACAAATCCAATATGAACCAATGTCAATATGTAGGTCCAATATCACCATATTTGAACGAGGATATATTGAAGTAGCATCAATAGTATCTATATATATAAAAAAAAGAGTAGGACATGTCTGTCCGAGGAAAGTAGGCCCCTCCGACGCTAAATAACGGCTCCTTCTGGAGCCTGTCTCAGATAGTGATTTATATGACACTAATCCGACCACTTGCTAAACTGTTGTGCCGGTGTTTGTAATCAGGTAATGCTATCTTTATTATTGAGGAAAGCCTCTGAAAGCCCCATGAAAACCAGTGTTGTGCCGGTGTTTGTAATCAGGAAATGCTATCTTTATTATTGAGGAAAGCCATATGAAAGCCCTATGAAAACTACCGTTCTTGAGTTTTTCAAATGTCCTTCAATGTTTAATAGGCTTATGAGATGCCGATTAGTCAAAGTGCCGTACTGTATACACAGGTGATGGTGGGGTAATGGTAATGTACGTGTAATGCATTTCAGTGAATTACGGTTTATCAATACTGAAACGTAATTTGCCAACTGTCCTTGTCGGCATTATATGTAATTGTAATACGACCTTGCCAAAACCTACATACAAGACTACTGTAGTCCCATGGAGATTCGACCGTCGTTTTGGGGTACAATTCTAGATATTCTGAATTGTACCAAACAAAAATGTGCTAAAATAAGTGAAATGCTACCAGCGCCTCAAACTTTCAGAATTAAAACCACACGAGCATTGGTTAATGACATGATATAGACTGAAAAAGAGATATATAATGACTACCTACTGTACTATACTGACTTTTATTTAAGATAGAACAAAAATAAGTCCTAACTGAAATTTGTTTGCCAAAAAGGGGTCGCCGTTCAATAGTGACGTCATTTAAGATATCCCAATTTCCAATGACGTCTAACAGAAGAACTATTTAGTGGAAATTCATACCACGCAGAGCTAGAAACTGGGCTATTATATAGCAGGTTGATCAATTTCGACATAAACATACAGTCGAATTTCAAAAGAAATAAATACATTGCGCATCGGCGTGTATAGTAGAATTTGACCACAGAAACTGATTGTATGACTCCACTTAGCGTCGTCCAGTATGGAAGCGTATTGGTGCCACATAAAAATAAAAATTTGGGTCCCAGTATGTCCTAATTAGGAGATCGTAAGTCCTAATTAGGAGATAGTAACTCCTAATTAGGAGATAGCTATGTCCTAATTAGGAGATAGTAAGTCCTAATTAGGAGATAGTAACTCCTAATTAGGAGATAGCTATGTCCTAATTAGGAGATAGTAAGTCCTAATTAGGAGATAGTATCTCCTAATTAGGACTTACTATCTCCTAATTAGGATATAGTATCTCCTAATTAGGAGATAGTATCTCCTAATTAGGACTTAGTTTCTCCTAATTAGGAGATATAGTATCTCGTAATTAGGAGATACTTCTCCTAATTAGGAGATAGTATCTCCTAATTAGGACTTAGTATCTCCTAATTAGGAGATACTATCTCCTAATTAGGACTTAGTATCTCCTAATTAGAAGATAGTATCTCCTAATTAGGACTTAGTATCTCCTAATTAGGAGATATTATCTCCTAATTAGGACTTAGTATCTCCTAATTAGGAGATATTATCTCCTAATTAGGAGATAACACACATATAAAGAACTCAACATGTTCGTGGTCAGATTCATATCGTCTCCGGATCACTCGGCTGACGGTCGCATCGCTCCGTTCGTTATCATGCCTTTCGCCCTTGTTTTCAAAATTAAAGGCTTAAAATGAGGGGTTAGGGAAAGGGCCTATGGGCCCTTTCGAGAATCCCGGAGTTAGCCACCCCATACCCAGATCCGCCGCTGTTATGTTAAAGGGCCAGATATGTGTATCATATAGTTAATCCACGACATAGAGTATATGTACATACCAGTGACTATCCAGAGATAATTTGATGACACCTGTTTATATGCCAAAATAATTTCATTTCATTTTCAGTTTACGCTTAACAGTACGTAGAGATATGTGCAAATTCCGTGTAAATTAGACAAACATTGGACGATGTATTTATAACTCAGCCCCAAATTGAAGTTGAGTTGCAACGCTTCATCCATTGCAAACGAATGAATACAATAATTATGTGAGTGGGTCTAAATGACCGCGAACCGTTTATTGGGAATTTGGGATTGGGGCCCGGGAGGATTTGGAAGGGCAGTATGTCCTCCCCCACGACCCACTTAGGAATGATGTTGGGTGTTAGTGATATAACAATGAAAAATGATGGGAAAATGATCTAAACTTTTTTTACTTCTTCTTTTTCGCTTTTCCCCCTAATTCTGTATAGTGTTTCTGTGTTTCACTTGTACTTTTTATTCTTCCCTCGAGTGGTATTGATGCCCCCCTGAGGGTGGTTTCCTGTTGGCCCTACCAGAGGTATATCATACCCTATCAGGCCACTTCCAGTAACTGTTGATACTGGTGTCACCTGTTACTGCAAAACCACTTCAAGTCAGCCTGCATTTGTACGTATGGTCACGATTGGTCCATGGACACAATGCACCGACTGGAAAGAGTTCACCTCGTGCGAGACATGGCTGGGGATTAAAGGGTACTGTACACTAAATCCAGCTATTTATGAGACCATCTCCTTTTATACTCAACATAATATATATGAATGAATGAATTTGAGCCATTGATTAGCGCAAAGTACACTCGTGTGTTCTACGAATGATGCAAACAACATGGTAATTATAATGGAAATTAATAAACGGCTGGAGTCATAAATAAATTTTCATTATAATTACCATGTTATTTTATTCGTTCATAGAGCACACGAGTGTATTTTGCACTAATACATGTCTCAAATTCATTCATTTATTGCATAAACTCTGTTGAGTATAAACGGAGATGGTCACACAAATTGTCGGATTTAGTGTACAGTCCCCTTTAAGCTATCCATGTCCAGCCAAGCCCGACAGAAAAATCAACCGTCACTCAAAGAGGGCATGTCCTTTCTCAGGGCGGCGACTCTGAGCGATGAATGGGAATGAAAATTACCGCTAACTGGTGTTGAGTTCTTTATATCTATATTATCTCCTAATTAGGAGATACTATCTCCTAATTAGGAGATACTAAGTCCTAATTAGGAGATACTAGGTCCTAATTAGGAGATATTATCTCCTAATTAGGAGATACTATATCCTAATTAGGAGATAATATCTCCTAATTAGGAGATACTAAGTCCTAATTAGGAGATAGCTATCTCCTAATTAGGAGTTACTATCTCCTAATTAGGACTTACTATCTCCTAATTAGGACTTACTATCTCCTAATTAGGACTTACTATCTCCTAATTAGGACATAGCTATCTCCTAATTAGGACTTACTATCTCCTAATTAGGACTTACTATCTCCTAATTAGGACATACTGTGACCCAAATTTTTATTTTTATGTGGCACCAATACGCTTCCATAGTCCAGCAATCAGTTTCTTTGTGGTTAAATTCTACGATGCGCAGTGTATTTATTTCTTAATTAAAAGTAATGCAGTACTTCACCACAAAGTTAATCACAATTTCATTACTTTTTGAATTACGTTATGAAACCTTTCGTAAGGGTCTTTCGGGAAACATTGTTATCATATAAGCGGAACAGTACACATTCACAAGGCGGTTTGCGCTCCAAGACACACTTAATAATATTCGCTTTTGAAATTGTCTCGGTATCGAAATAGGTCGATGGATACTTGAGCTACATTTATACGGGCGTTATATGTCACAGACAGATGCATTGGAGTCATAAAAATACAACTTCGAACACGTTGTTTGGGTCCAAAATGAGCAACAGTCATGCGCACGGCATAACACAGACAAGTGCGTCCCATGTCAGTGTATTCCTGATATGGTAGACATAAAGAGCGTTTCTTTCACTTCTGTGCGAAAAATTGAAAACAATGTATCCCGATTTCATGGCTGTGAACATGACAATTAAGTATTGTTCAGAGGATACGAAGCCGGTAAATCAATATTTCGTGTATTTGTCAACCTATCTTATACCTCCTTCCAGACACAAGTTGGAAGGTACACGTAGAACGAGCCATGTCCGTATTTATCAACAACAAGAATTGCGAAGCCACATTGAGTGTATTCTTACAGGGTATCATGGTTATATTTCTCTAATCGTTTTCTGAGAATATAGCATTATCCAATGGTCAAGCATTACTTCTAATTATGAAAGTAATGGTAATTGAAATGCAGAGTAATGTAATGTGAACCCATGTACCGAAACGCTTAATTGCGAAACGCCCAAATGCCGAGACCTCCAACATTCATCGACTATTCAAAGGGCTCATCGAGTTTGCAATGGGCACGAATCGGTGGGCGGCCATCTGGGATTCGAGGATTCGAGCCTTAATATGCGCTTTTATTTTCTTCATTAAAATGTGGTACATGTAACTGCTGCAGTTAGCGTTCCATTGATAGTATAGACACGTAAGTGTTCATATTGTGATGCTTGTCCAAATTTACGCCGTCGGTGCAAATCAATTCGAGGGGCACATCGGGGATTCGAGGGGCACATCGGGGATTATAGGGGCACACCGAGGGTTCAAGAGGCACATCGGTGGTTAAAGGGGCACGTCGAGGGTTCAAGGGGCACATCGAGGGTTCAAGGGGCACGAATTCAAGGGGCACATCGGGGATTCAAGGGGCACATCAAGGGTTCAAGGGGCACATCGAGGGTTCAAGGGGTGCATCGGTGATTCTACGGCTCAAGGGGCACATCCGGGATTCAAGGGGCACATCTGGGATTCGAGGGGCACATCGAGGATTCATGGTGCACATCGAGGGTTCAAGGAGCACATCGATGAAGGTGCACATATAGGGTTCAACGGGCACATCGATGATTCGAGGGGCACATAGAGGATTCATGGGGAACATCGATGAAGGGGCACATCGAGGGTTCACGGGGCACATCGGGGATCCAAGGGACACATCGAGGATTCGAGAGGCTCAGTGGTGATTTTTAGGAGCGCATCGATGGTTCAAGGGCCACACATATGGTTCAATGGGCACATCGGGGATTCTACGTGCACATCGAAGGTCCAAGGGGCACATGTGGGATTCGAGGGGAACATAGGGAATTCGAGGGGCTCGGTGGTGATTTTTAGGAGCACATCGAGGGTTCAAGGGGCACATATATGTTTCAATGGGCACATCGGGGATTCTAGGGGCACATCGAGTTTCATGGGCACATCGGGGATTCAAAGGCACATCTAGGATCCAAGGAGCAGATCGACGAAGGGGCACATATAGGGTTCAAGGGGCACATCGGGGTTCAAGCGGCACATCGAGGATTGGAGGAGCACATCGCGGATTCGTGGGGCACATCGATGATTCGAGGGTTGAAGGGGCTCATATATGTTTCAAAGGGCACATCGGGATTAAAGGGGAACATCGACGATTCGAGGGGTACATAGAGGATTCAATGGGCACACCGATGGTTCAGTGGGCACATCAAGGGTTCAGTGGGAACATCGATGGTGCCAGTGACGCATCAGGGATTCATGGGGCACTCGGGATACAAGTGGCACACCAAGGGTTCAAGTGGCACATTTAGATATTCAAGGGGAGCAAACAGGGTTCAAGGGGCACATCGAGGTTTCAATGGGCACGATTAGGAGTTTCAGAAGGCGGCCACCGATGGTTCAAGGGGCACATCGAGGTTTCAATTGGCACGATTAGGAGTTTCGGAAGGCGACCACCGAGGGTTGAAGGGGTAAATCGATAATTCGATGGCGGCCATCGAGGATTCTAGCGTATATATTTGTTTTTGTCAGTACAATGTGGTGCATGTAACTGTCGAAACTAGCGTTTTGGTTGATAATTATAGTCAGGTAAGTGTTCACATTTTGTCGTTTTTCCAGTGGATGGATGATTTTCATATATGTACCGGTAGTCGAATGGGTGTAATTTCAATACTTTAGCATCACTTACTAGTTTCACAGATGGCACCAGTGAAGCCTGTAACACAGCTACAAGTGAAAGTATCTACGCCGTCAGTGCAAACTCCTTCGTTCAGGCACGAATTGGGTTTACAGTCGTTGATATCTGTAATGAAAGAACTGAAAGTACTAAACTCTTTGTTTACTAAATGGAATCTTACGTGCAGTTATAAAAATATACGTTGGCACAGTTTATCACTCATTGGGGGGGGGGGGGGGGTGTCATGGTAATAAAACCATCCGACGGACAGTTGAAAAGCTAATACGGGTGCGGCACGGATTCATATTCGTTGGTTGTCTGTTGATCTTATTATCTGAGTATTTTAAAGGGATAAATCTATAGGTTACAAACAACTAACTAGTTTTCATAGGAGACATTGTTAACTATAAGTCCCGTTGGCGAAGGGTTGAGCCCGTTAAGCAAGTGGCCAATGTTCCCTTAGAACGTCATCTGATACACCAGTCGTTGACAACAAACGCGCCCTTTTCTGTATTGTTTTCAAACTATAATCTTACATTTCCACAACTACCCCGTTTTCTGCACACAAATCTGCGGAATAAAATTACCCACACCACCTCCATAACTTCGGAACCCCACCAGACTCTTCCTGGCCTTTTAAACAAAAATGATCGCCATATCTGTTTAGGCGATGATTTTGTTTTTCAAAGATAATCGACCAATCAGCAGCCATATTTGTTAGTACTAGTATGTTGATTCGGAGTTTCCCTACACAAATTGAAGAAGCGTAACTCTATATAATTAGTTGCTTGTAATCTGTACTCGCCAACGAGTATTTGGAATAGAATGTTGATTTGCAGTATTAATTCAGTGGCATGATCATTATACATGATCATCCTTAAAATATAGTATATCTTTCCCCGTATGGCTTAACTCTTCCATGACTGGAACTTCTTGGAATTTGCGAAAACCCTGTGCCAATTAATGTTGCCATATTTGATTTTGGTGTCGGATTTAGGCCAGTTTGTAAGTATTCTATGTTGGCATATAACGAGCGGATAATAGTATTCTGTGTTATTATACACATTATACGTGTCGAAAATAATCTATTATATGCGATGAAACAAGAACCATAGATTAACTGTAGCTTTAATGAAGAACCTGAATATAGCTAAGTGGCTTATTCCGCGCTCCGCGTGTATAATGTTTCCCTGTTTCTTTGTATACAGTGGGCGCATGGGCGTTTTATTTATAGAATGGGGATTGTTGTACGGATTAAAAGTCGAACTGCGATCCGAAGGCCGAGTCCGGCAAAAGGTGTAGCTGGGAATTTCAATTGTTATTCGGATGCCAAGAAGTGCAATGCGATTAATTATATGAGTTGGTCATCCGTGAAACCAATATATTTTATATTCTATAATTACAATCATGGGTATATAATATATGATCTTGAGCGCGTTACCATTTCTGACTATGGTTTTCTTGTTAACATATTAGTCATGAACTTACCGTTCTCGCAGTGAGTCCCATCATAACCGGGTTATTCTATGCGATGAAACAAGAACCATAGATTCATTGTATAGCTTTATGAAGAACCTTACTATAGCTATGTTGCTTATTAATATATTATTCATGAACTTACCGTTATCGCAGTTAGTCCCATCATAACCAGGGTCGCAAATGCACTCGTAAGAAGCAATCCCATCAATACAGCGGCCATTGTCGCACTGTGAAGCGGCACAATCATCAATGTCTGAAATATCAATAAACAATGTGAAGCCCGACGCTGTCAATCGTTTAGTTATCAAAAAGTCAAGACGTTAAAGATATACCGTGGATTTATTTCATCGAATAATAACAATCAGTTCATGTCCAAACACCATGACCATATGCAGAGTGTAGTAATTAACTAAGAGTGTCGACAATTCCAAACATATCAAGTGTACATGTACCATTGTAGAGAACACAACGGTTAAACTATGTACACATGTGAATATTTATTACTTTGTTTATGGACTCGTTAATGGGCCCAAACATTACCACAATGATTGTGCCAATAGCACATGCTATGTTTACGTTGTTTTTAACAATGACGCTGCTTCTGACTATTTGGACATATGCGGCAATACTATATGAATATCGCCGGTTTATGAATTCGATATAAGAGGGTAGCCCAATATCATATTTCAAGATACATGATTTGACACCAGTGCCGTACTTAATTGGTACCATGTTTGTGTCGAAATAACATGTTTATGTCCATACGAATGATTACACACGGGGCTGCGGGTCATGAATATGGGGCATGATAAGTAAATCGACATTACGGTTTGAGTGTCGTGTCTAGTTCTCTCGTAAATCAAGGTTAAACCTCTTATTTTCGTGCTAAAAACACGTCACGTTTGCGATCAAAAGCACATTTTTCAAACTATACGATGTCTTATTTTATAACAAAGACATGTTTTGGATGCCTTAATATCCCATTGAAAGTCACGCTTAGCGATTGTCCCCTGTTTCCTGTGTTTTCTCGACTTACGAGCCCGATTACAAAGCGTGGTGCTCCAACATAATTGAACGCGGGTAAAATCTGACAAAATGCATTGGACGCCCTGTATTGTTTTTATTATTTGTATTGAACTCCTTGTACACTATCGATTACACCCTGTAAAATGCCTTTTATGACCGGTTAGCATCATATTGCACGTTTCTAACTTGAGTTTCACATGCCACAAATGTACATTTTTACATCTCCAAAGCCAATATTTCTACTTGTGATAACAAATGTTATTAAAATGGTCCAATGTCACAGTCAATATATGAGATCATTAGATCATCCTACAAATAGTCCTCGAATGTCCAATGTTTGAGATTTTCCCTCGTTTGTTATCTTAACTGGCACTTTAGCTACCATGAGTAACCATGAAAACCCCACACTCTTTTGTCAGTGGTAGTCTTTTATATTTTAAAACACTATAGATTAACTATATCTTACAATGTGCTTGAATTTATCCAAAATACGACAAATTGTATCTTGTTTTAGTGGCAACAAGTCACATGATAGCATGTTCTAGAAAATAATACATCCGAGATTCAGTGGGTACACCGGGGATTCAAGCGGCACATCGATGATTCAACTGGCACATCGGGGATTCAAGGTGTACATCGGGAATTCAAATAGCACATCGAGGGTTCATGGGGCCCATCGGGGATTCAGGGGGCACATCGGGGATTCAAGGGGCACATCGGTGATTAAAGGGGAACATCGGGGGTTCAATGGGCACATCGAGGGTTTAATGAGCACATCGGTGATTAAAGGGGAACATCGGGGATTCAAGGGGCACATCGAGGGTTTAATGAGCACATCGGTGATTCAAGAGCCACACCGATGATTCGAGGGGCACATCCAGGATTCTAGGGGCGCATCGAGGATTCGAGGGGCACATAGAAAATACATGGGGCACTTCGAGGGATCAATGAGCACATCGGTGATTCAAGGGGCACAACGAGGATTCGAGGGACACATCGGGGGTACAAGGGGCACATAGATGATTCATGGGACACACCTGGGATTCTATGGGTTCTAGGGGCACATATATTGCTCATGGGGCACATCGATGGTTCAAAGAGCACGTCAGTTATTCAATGGGCACATCGATGGTTCAAGGGACACAGGCACATCGATGGTACAAGGGGCAAATCGGGATTCAAGGGGCACATCGAGGGTACATGGGGCATATATACAATTCAATGGGCACATCGAGGGTTCAAGGGGCGCATCTAGAGTACAAAGGGCACATATAATTATTCATGGGACACATCTGGGATTCTAGGGGCACATAGATTGTTAATGGGGCACATCGAGGGTACAAGGGGCACATCGAGGGTTCATGGGCACATCGGAGATTCAATGGGCACATCGCAGATTCTGGTTCACATCGACGATTCGAGGTGCACATAGAGTATTCGTGGGGCACATCGACGATTCCATGGGCTGATTAAGGATTTTTAGGGGCACGTCGACGGTTTAAGGTGCACATATATGGTTCAAAAGGCACATCATTGATTCGATGGACACAGAGAGGATTCGCGGGGCACATCGAGGGTTCAAGGAGCACATCGGTGATTAAAGGTGCACATCGGGGATTCAAGGGGCACATAGAGGGTTCAAGGGGCACATCGAGGGTTCCAGCGTGTTTATTCATTTGTTTTTATCAGTACAATGTGGTGCATGTGACCGTCGAAACAAGCATTTTCGTTGATAATAATCAGGTAATTGTTTACATTTTGTCGGTTTTTCCAGTGGATGGTTCATTTCACACATGTACCGGTAGTCGAATGGGTGTAATTTCAATACTTTAGCATCACTTACTAGTTTCACAGATGGCACCAGTGAAGCCTGTAACACAGCTACAAGTGAAACTATCTACGGCGTCAGTGCAAACTCCTCCGTTCTCGCACGGATTGGGATCACATTCGTTGATATCTGTAATGGAAGAACTGAATGTACTAAACTCTTTGTTTACTAAATGGAATCTTACGTGCAGCAGGATTCATATTCATTGGTTGTCTGTTGAACTTATTACCTAAGGAGTATACCTATAGGTTACAAACAACTAACTAGTTTCCATAGGATACAATGTTAACTATAAGTCCTGTTGGCAATGGGTTAAGCCTATACTTGAACTTCAAGTGGTCAACTTCCCCTCATAACGTCATCCGATACACCAATCGGTGACAACAAACGCGCCCTTTTCGATATTTTTTCAAACGAGAATCTTGCATTTCCACAACTACCCCAATTTCTGCACACAAATCGCGGTATAAAAATACACACACCACTTCCATAACTTCAGAAACCCCACCGACTCTTCCTGGCCATTTAATTAAAACTTATCGCCATATTTACGTATATGCTATGATTTGTTTTTCCTTCGAAGATAATCGACCAATCAACAGCCATATTTGTTTGTACTATTATGCTGATTCGTAGTGTCCCTACACAAATTCAAGAAGCGTAACTCTATATAATTAGTTGTGTGTAACCTGTATTCGCCAATGAGTATATATTAAGTACAGAATGTTGATTTGCAGTATTAATTCAGTTATATGATCATTATACACGATCACGCATGCATAAAATATAGTATATCTCTCCCCTTATGGCTTAACCCTTCCATGACTGGAACTTCCTCGAATTTTGCGGACAACTGTGCCAATTAATTGTCTTAAAATGCGAGACTCGCATATATATGAGAATACATTGGCCTGACAATATTTACATTGATCCTGTAAGCCAGTGTTGTGAACTATACCCACCACATACGGCACTATATCCGCGTAGTCAACTGCAAGTCATGCCTTATCTAGTTGTTAAATGGTCTATAAGATGTATTGTACACATGTATAATATACACGTTCCCCGCATTTGTCACATGTTCAGTAAATTCAATGTCTTAACCCTCTGCAGCGTGTGAAAGTGCAGACTACTATAATGTTTATTTGTATACATGTAACTGACGGAAAATCCATTTGCTCTAACACGCTTGGTACGATATTACCCCAGCCATTTGTACAAGCCAACCAATGAACCGGCTGCAGCCATTGCAGGCACTGCTCTAGTTTGATCAGAACATGCTCTGATACTCATCAGTATATGACAAGCTGACTCGTACTCTTTTAACGCACGATTGATGCGAGCCCGACACAATAGGAGCGACCTTGCTCAAGGGTCACAATTTGGCGCGGGTTTTGAAACAGCGAGCATTCCGACTAGTATGTTGTGTTAATTTTGTAACAGCAATATTTTTTATACGCAGAAACTTGTACTCGATGGAAATTTTATTTTATTTTAAGGGTAAGAGTTGTCTTCCCTGAAAAATATATTTTGGGACACATTCTGAGGCGGGCAACAAGCAAAATCGGTTGCGTCATATTATGCCCATTAATTTTATATATAAAAACCCTTGTTGGAGGGGGGTGCAGCCAACTTTTAAACTAAAGGCTATATGAGTATTGGCCCACGGACTAGACAATTGTCGCTCAAATCGGCCAAGTCACTGCTATGGGGAGTCTTAACGATCGGCGACGCGCTGCGATCTCATATCGATGTGTTTACAGCGAATGCAAGTCCGACACGCTAACAACTGGACCACGGATCACCACACAATCATATTCAGACCGAAATAATTGAACTTACTACACGATAAGCGATGTTTTGACAATTCAATGAATAGTTTTGTTTACAAAACACTGGTTTAAAGCCACATGGCGGTTTGCGCTCCAAAATACACATAATATTATTCGCTTTTGAATTTTTCTCAGGATCAAAATAGGTCGATAAATATCTAAACTACCTGTCTACGAGCATTGTGTAACCCAAAAAGACGCATTGAAGTAATGAAAAATACAACAGCGAATACGGTGTTTGGGCCCCAAACACAAAACAGCCATTTGCACGACATGGAGCAGAAAAGAGCGTTCCGTTGTAGTCCAGTTCTGGTATGGTAACAATAAAGAGCGTTTTATGACTTCTGGCGAAAAGTTGAAAAGGGCTGAATTACGGCTGTATCGTTGGCATGTGTTTTTTTCAGAGCACGTGCAGCCGGTATATCAATAGTTCGTTTATTATCGATAATAATAATAATTGTAATGATAGGGGAGAGAGAGAGAGAGAGAGAGAGAGAGAGAGAGAGAGGAGAGAGAGAGAGAGAGAGAGAGAGGAGAGAGAGAGAGAGAGAGAGAGAGAGAGAGAAAGAGAGAGAGAGCGAGAGAGAGAGCGAGAGAGAGAGAGAGAGAGAGAGAGAGAGAGAGAGAGAGAGAGAGAGAGAGAGAGAGAGAGAGAGAGAGAGAAAGAGAGAGAGAGAGAAGAGAAGAGAGAGAGAGAGAAGAGAGAGAGAGAGAGAGGGGAGGCGGGAGAGATGGGAGGGAGGGGGGAGAGAGGGGGGAGGAGAGAGAGAGGGGGGAGAGAGAGGTCCATTTAAAGGGCCGTATGACACTTACCTGTTTCACAATAATCTCCCTCAAAGCCTGGATCACAACAGCAAGAGAAGTCGCCTGAGAACGTCTGGCCTTCAATACAGTGTCCGTTTTCACCACACGAATCAACCCTACAAGCTGGGAAAACAAATACCAGCCTGACAATATGTAAGAGATAATCCGCTTCTTGGGATTGTACGGCGTGTATAGGGTGTCTTTACGTGTGTCTCCTTGGTAACTCTGGATTGGGCTATATAATAACTGATTCATTGATCAACATGCATGACGTGAACATTCTTAATATAGAAACTGATAGGTGGGTATAGTTGATTTTTTATATCAAAATAAAAAATCATTAAATTTCTCAAATACAGAATTATTAAGTCTCCTCTCGTGAGCTTCAGATATGATATCATGGATATATGAACTGCTCTTTTGAAAACAACTATTCTACAGAAGTTCTTTGTACCTGAAAACTGTGAAATTTTAATTATTTTTCTGGGCATAAAAGTAATGTAAATAAGGTTTTAATACCCAATGGGTAGACGGTTCTTAAGTATTGTGTCACAATAGATCTTTTGTACCAAATTTCACAAAGAAATTACAGACAAATTTCGAGAAAGTGCATTTTGAAATACCAGGAAATTTTGGCAAACGAACGTTTGACCCTTATGGCGCTGCAATAAAATGTCAAGTTTGCCCATGCGACTTGGGTGACCATTGGACAAATAATACGAGAAACTATTTCACTGAAACAGTACACTGGAATTGTATTGCTATAGTGGGTGATTCCTGTTCACATTGTTTGGTGGTCATCGTTATCGGTTAAATAATCTCGCAGGGTAGCTGGTCGATAAAAGGTATGACCTATAACAAATATGGACTAAGTTGGTTTAGATACCATTCTGAAGAGGAATATATCCTCTATCATATCCAAATTCCGCTAAAATCGGCTTTGAGGATTTTTTTGTAATTCAAGACGGCGTCCAAGATGGCTGCCATTTTCGGTTAAGTCAGTTTGATGCAACTATAGTGAGAATATATTGTCATTTATATAAATGTGCATATATTTTAGTGAAGCTAAAACATAACGCCACCTATTTGTACCAAAATTGGAACTCTCCGTCCAAAATGGCGGCCTGAAGTGGAATTTTCTAAGTGTTTTACTAATATGTTTAAGGTAAGTTTCTGCTGTTTGGAATTGGTTGAAAATTGTGCCATTATTTTGTAGTTAGCATGCTAACTGACCATTGGAGCAATGGAATATGCCAATCATGAGGTCCCCACCCATTGCGATCACACAAAAAATCGGTTTCACAGAACGCGGTTTAACATTTCACACAAAAATCACCATTGGGATTCTAGTCATATTTCATCAAGAAATTGGAAGAACTGTGCAAGATACGTGATGCTGCACTGATGAATTCTATGTTTTATTGATACTCCAACTCAATAGTGCCAAAATTGTCAAGTTGGCTCAAAATGGCGGCCAAAATATGAACAACGGTAAATATTGTGCCAGCGTGTCATGCAACCGCTTATACAGGTTGTGGATGATGCACACAATTGACTTTCTGTCTTATATGCATTGAATACTAACGTCTCTGGTGCACGTTGATTAATTGTTTTAACATCTGAAATTACCAGAATTATTCGAAATTTTCTGTCAAAAACTTGACATCAACATCGGCAAAAATTCACTGTTCAGGTGTGAACCATTTTTTTCAAAAGTAAGATATAACCATATTTTGCTCTAAAGTGTTTGTTGTATTGGTATGTGTTAAATGTGTCACACTGAGGTGTTTTAGACAAAATTACTCAAGATGGCTTGCAAAATGGAAACCAAATTTGGTAAAAAGTTGATATTCCGAATATTATTCTCCGAAAAGATAGTAAATTGTGACTCACTTGGTTATAAAACATGCTACTTAATCAACTAAATGTTCTATTGTGGTTGTCCTAGTACCGTATGCAGCATGACAAGTTCATTTTAAGATATGCAGTGTGGATTTTGCCGTACACTTCTTCTTGGGATTATATCCATGTTTCTGAACGGAAATGGGCATAATGATGTAGCGGAACTGAGAGCACATGGTGTGGCTACTCTGGCACATTAGCATCAACTTTGTTCAACTTAATACAATGTGTATGACTGTTGGCTGTATCGACATGTGTGGGGTGAACATGTATACAGGGAGTGGCTGTATGTTCACTGCAGTGGTGCATGGTGAATAGCTACATTGTCCACAATGCATGTGTGTTGCTTATGTATATATGGAGTGACTGTGTGGTCATAGTGGGATGTGCACATGTACAATGGGTAGCTGTATTGTCGTGGGTGAGTGTATATATATACATGTGTTGGCTGTATATGGATGGGGTGTATGGATATATAAGGAGTATTTGTATGGGCAATGTGTATATCTGTAAATGAAATGACTGCAAGTCTTGAGTGTGCGAATGGCCGTGTGTGCGGGGGTACTAGAATATCTAGAAGGGCTATATGGCCAATGGTGAGTCTGGAGTGACTCTATGGTCATGGGCGAAGTGTATATGTATATTTTGAGTGATTATATGGCCATGGTGTGGCCAATATATATATCGGGAGTGACAGTATGGCAAAATTAATGGTGAGGTCAATTGGTAGACAAAGAGAATTCGCGGTGAATTGCGTTAGTTGAAACGAAATTTCTTTTTGATTGAGGAAGATAACGAAATAGAGTTATCCCTCTTGGTATGCACCAGGTACGATCCGAACGTTTTCCGGAGATCGCCTAAAGTTTCCGTTCCAAAAATAGCCTGTTAAAATGTCCCAAAAGGTTGTATGTATTACACCAGACAAAACGAAATATAATAAATATTAAAGTGATGTGAAACACTCCGGTATGGTGATCAAATAGAAAGGGAGGATACTCTTGCTCAAAGGAGTTATTTTTTACAAATCTTAAATCCAAACTGACAACACACACCGCCATTGTTATATATTAATTAAAGTCAGTGACTCCCGATGGCGAAATCGTTTTCGTTACTTTATCGCCGATAGTTGCGACCCGAATCGTGAAGTAAATATTTACAATTGAGCCTAGTTCAGATGATATTTTCTATGGAGTGGTATGGTCGATTTTCTTGATATTTTCGGCGATGTAGTGGAATGCTACACTTCCACAGTTGGCATACTGTCGGAATACTAACTTAACAGTTTAACGCACCCGAACAAGTCCATATGTCTTTAATCGATCGAAGCGTTTCCAGACAGGAAATGTTTGTTATGTAATAACCCGGATACTATATAAACTAGTTAGGAAGAGACACACCATCTTTAACTCGTGACATTACATCAATATACATATTATGTCGATGATTCCATGGCAATCCATGCATATCATTTATCACACGCTGGCAAATATGTATGGTATGTTGTGCTGCAGTCCTTTCGTCACTAAAAATCACCTAATGTCAGACTATGAACGACGACAACAGAACAATTCAGCTTTACTAAATTAAATGCCAACTACACGAGAGGTAACATTCCTGCAGTTGCACGTGTAACGGTGATACTAATGTTAAATTCGCCTTCAAGTTCCTGTATGATTTATTCTTGCGAGATAATTGTATGTTATTTACGGGGACATTTCAGTAGTATCGCCACAATCATATAACACTGCAGATTGTTTTAGAGTTCATGTTGCATTTAATTTATAAGCATGTATGTGATCGCTTTCTGTTTTTTGTTTTTAGTCTTTGTCTATTGTTTATTTAGTTTTTTCTTTCTTCTGTCCGAAGCATCCACTTGATTAATGTTGCGCTCACACGGTTGTGAGATATTATGGTAAACGTTATTGGCAGTACTTATATAGTACGGTATGCACGATTATGTATTTATGTATTGAAACTATTATGTAAATATTGTACATAAATCATCTCCACAATTGGAGGCAATACAGATATATATTCCATTGAGTTCTTATAGTTCGTTTCAAAACAACTCATTAAAACATAGTTCGTTTCATAAGTTATTTTCAAAATATCAGAACAGCGGTACCGATTTTTCTTTCACGCACCCTAATGACTGCTTAAAACAATACATACTAACAATTAAACGGCATAGCACCGATATCCCATGGAATTCTTATATTTCGATTCAAAACAGTTCGTTTCTAAACAACACATTTAAAAATAGTTCGTTTCATAAATTAGCTTAAAATTTTTCAAAACAGTGGTACCCACTCTCCATATTACCTTCCTAAGCTTATCCTTTCAATTTTACACATATTGTAAACTCGTCTGCATAATTACATAATATACCATAATTTCTTAAACCTTTTGTTTCTCGAACTGGGCCACTTCGCGCTTTCTTTATTTCTACAATCTTTCTACTTGCCTGGAGAGATGGACCAACAGCCGCGGACATATGCTTGCTGCTCGGTTCTCTTCCTACTTTTCTATTCTACTCATGCTTTCATCATCAAAATGTTGTTCATCATAATTGTAATATTAATTGGGGCAAATAAATGTTCTTTAAATCAATGACTGCTTACCTGGACAGATATGCGGATTTGCGCCTTTGCATTCACAAATGTTGTTTTTGCAGTATACATTATAATGGTTGACGCAGTCCTGGTTGTGTGTGCACGATTCACCGAGTGTCTTGTCTGAAAGTGACAAAACACACATTGTTATACATAGAGAGTCAACAGAGGAGAATACTGTCTTTTGATTGGATGAAGCGCTATCACGAGTCAGAGAATTGTGTTGGCCATTGCCCGGCGTCATTTAAAACTCTTATGAACTCAAGAAATATGGTATAAGCCTTACACCAGCTCTGCGAATTTGCGATAAATTTACGAACCTAATCGAACTCTTTCAACGCCCACCTTATCTCATGTTTTCTGATTTTATCCTTTATACACTATGCTTAATATTATGAAATCCTCTGTTATGTATACACATATCTAGCATTGACAACCTGCAATAACTGGCATCAACGACTGGAGACTATAAATTCTCAGTTTATTTCTCACATCATAAACATGTTTAAGATGGTGAATATATTAATCTGAATCTGCAAGCGAACTATCGCACAGGCCACATCCTTCGAACTACATGTATTACCCGCCTTCTGACGTCACGAATAACATACAAACGAATTTCAGATCAATCGCTGTTATGGCGCGCGTGAAATTGTCTTCAAATTATCTGCAAACGAGTGTTAAAGCGTGTTAACAGGTTACCACTGGTATCATATAACATTGTAAGGATCAGGTATTAGCGTTGACATGGACACATGTTTTAACAAGTTACCACTGGTATCATATAACATTGTAAGGATCAGGTTTTAGCGTTGACATGGACACTCGTTTTAACAGGTTACCACTGGTATCATATAACATTGTAAGGATCAGGTTTTAGCGCTGACATGGACACACGTTGTAACAGGTTACCACTGTATCATATATCATTGTAAGGATCAGGTTTTAGCGTTGACGTGGACACACGTTTTAACAGGTCAAAGTTAGCACTGGTATCATATATACCATTGTAAGGATAAGGTTTTAACGCTGACATGGACACCCGTTTTAACAGGTTAGCACTGGTATCATATACCATTGTAAGGATCAGGTTTTAGCGTTGACATGGACACACATTTTAACAGGTTAACACTGGTATCATATATCATTGTAAGGATCAGGTTGTATCGTTGACATGGACACACGTTTTAACAGGTTAACACTGGTATTATATACCATTGTAAGGATCAGGTTTTAGCGTTGACGTGGACACATGTTTTAACATGTTTTAACTGGTATCATATACCATTGTAAGGATCAGGTTTTAGCGCTGACATGGATACATGTTTTAACAGGTTAGCACTGGTATCATATATAGAGGATCTCACATTCTATTTTGTACGGAATATATCAACAGAGTTCAATATATTGCATTTGAGCCCAGGTTTACCGAGGCTCAAATAGCATTTAGTGGACGATGTTGATTACGTATACAATAGAACGAGTTTGAGATACCTTTTATCACATGATCAGATAAACGCGATGCAACGCAAATTAAGTATGTAGCGAAAACAACAATCATAAACTTGAGCAATCGCAAGTCATTTAAATAATGGCGTGACGTCATCGCGCGCGCTAATATTACACGTGTGTGTTACCAATAATTATGAAGCTGGTTTTGTGGGTTAATTGTGTGATAAAACATAACAGAATCGGGTGTTCGCGTTGATATGGACACACGTTTTAACAATGTAAACACTGGTATCATATCACATTGTAAGGATCGGGAGTTAGCGGTGACGTTGACACACGTTTTAACAGGTTAACCCTGGTATCATATAACACTGTATGAATCGGGTGTTATCGCTGACATCGACAACTGTTTTAACAGGTTAGCACTGGTATCGTTTAACATTCTAATGCTCAGGTGTGTGTGGGCGATTCGTGGTATACGTACTTTGGAAAATTTGGTTTTGATTTCCCGGTTGAGCAACATTATTGGCTCCGTTCCCTTTGGGTGCGGCGGCCACCATGCCCGCCAACGCCATAATTGCAACAGTTGCAATAAAGGTCTTCATCTTCAAGGACGATAGAGGATTTACGATGAATTACCTAAAAAAAGAAGCATATAAATTCAGACAAGATGGGCATATTTGGGTCAGTGTTAACGCTTATTTTACAATTATGATTTTATTTCGGAACTTTTTCCTAGAAACTTTCACCTAATTGAAAACTATAAAATATGGGATTATTATGAGAAAACCGAAACTAAACAGGAAGAAATATATCAGAATAACTGCTATATTTAGAGTTCGACATATATAGGTTACAGTAAAACTGTGCACGAATGGGAACTGAAAAACCTGAACTAGGTCTAACCGTTGACGCATATCAACATAAATGGTCACTAATTTTCCAACAGTTTCCGATGATTTGTTTGTGTAGTATTCACCATCTGTACCACGATTGTGTTTTATGTGCATTGACAATTGGACTTGACATGACTCTTATTTCAAAGTCAAAAAGCACACGAAGTACAGTATTGTCACGTGATTAATCCGTTCCATACTAAATGGATTTTCCCAGTCAGTTAAAAAGTGCACATCGGAATGATCTATTATTGATTTGGAGGGATGGTAAGGTGATACAAGCAGACGATATATACATTAACATGCAGAAGGAACAACATATAAAACATGGCTATGACGTCACTCCTTTGTTCATCGAGTCCAGTTTATAGGATAATGGATAGTTATTGTCGAGGTCGTACATTATTTTACAAACAACGATCCATTATTTTAATAACGGACGCTCAATATCCAATTTTATGAATGGTTATTTTACTGTGGGCCACTTCATTTTATATGACTTGCATGTGTGATACCATAATTGATGTATGCACGTAGCTATCTATAGGCTGTAGTTTTCGCTCTTGTTGATTGCTAGAACACGACAGAAGGGATAGACCAATACATAGAGCCTCGTCACTCGGGTTGGGGTTGGGGGGGGGGGGCGTATAACTTCAAATTCCAGGCATGTCGTTTCACGAATAGGCATTGAATTTTCAACTGTAAAAATTTCTCGAATCTTATTCCGTTACCGGGTGGCATGTTGCAGCACCCCTCATGATAAAACCTAAATTAATATAGTAATTTACATGGAAATGTAGTCCTTCGATCTTTGACTCAGTATTACCAGCGATCTCAAACTGCAAGATCGCCAATTCTCCGATTATGCATACCGCTCGCACCAATTTGCCATTCAATGTATAATTCTCCACAAAATCCGAAATCTGCCGCATAAATAATTTAATACAAATGCCGAAATGTGACGGCAAAACTCATGATGATATTCGTATATCGCAGAAGGAGCTCATTGTCGGTACGTCGTGTTCATTCAACGGTCGGAAACGCAACGGGGTACTGTCTGTCCAATAAGTTGACAATGGGTTAAACTGTCACGCCATCCGTGCAGCCAACGAACGAGTGGATAGGGCCGAACCCAAGGTACAAATCAGGTGTCTTGACCCAATTTCGGGTTATTTCATTCTGATAAGAGGTGACGCATCAATCAAATGGACTCGGCCATGTTTTAAGTCAGATAATAGCTTCAAACTGTACATTATTTCAGCCATTCTCCTATATGTAATGATCGAAATGTTTAGATAATAAGTTGTTAAATTATTATCTGAACATTTCCTTTGTGATAACTACTCATCAATTATGCCTCAATTAGTATATAAAGGCTTAAAGGGGGAATGTACTCCAATGTTGTTGTTTGTTTCTATATGTTCTTCTGCATAGAATTATATAGTACGAAGTACCGGTGAGAATAAGAATATGCTATAGATGACAGATAAGCCGGAATGCAAAAATAAAACTTTTGTCATCGAGATATTTTGTACAGTTTTCAGGCGATTGTATCAATTAAATTATATGCATAATAGTCCTATACTAATTAATTGTATTGTACAGTTAGCGAATGGCTTATGCGCGCGTACCTGTATCAATATATTGTACACGATGTGATCCACACGCTGCCCAATCCACTTTCAGTCAATTAATTGCATTATGTCTTGCGTGTACATGGAAACTCGTAACTTAATTTATGGCAGCAGCCATAAATCAATTAATAAAAAATTCGATTTTAACATGTTAACATGAATGAGAAAGGTTTGCTGACTCTAGTCATGAAACTTTTTGGCCAAATTAAATTATCTTCGTCCAATTTCAAAAAACTATTGGCCAGATAGCGTGAACCCTGGTATCGTTGTTGCTCACCCAGGTAGTCTATGACATCTTGGTCGATCTATGCACCCAAATGACTCAAATTCGGTCGCCAGTCTCTTTCTAACGTCTCTTTTTCGTCTAACTTTTTCGCACGTTAACAAGAACAAAATGGCCGCACAGACTTCAAACAATATGACGTCCATCGTGGTGGCCATTTTGCTTGATATCCATTATCTTTTATGATCGCGTTATAGTAAAGATAATATCATGTGCGGTCTTGTGCTCAACTCTATTCGTTATTGTACCATTAGAGGTGAGCCAAAATCCCGCCACCAAAATAATTTACATGGTCGTTTTGTTTGGAAGTGCGTTTTTGTTAAACGTATTTCAGATATGTGTGCCCAAATATAGGGACAATAGAACTGTATAAAGTTTTCACATAAGGTTTTTAAAAAATGTCAAAGCCATTTTCCATCCGTTTGACCCTATAAATGTTAGGTTCTGCTCGGATGCGGCGACACGCTTGACGATTACGTTGATAAATTATCAAATTCAAGTGAATAATATGAAAAAACAGGCAAGAAAACAATTTGAAAACAATCTTCAGCATAATCTAACATTAGCAGACTCCCCGAGGTATTTTTGGAAAATGGTTAATAATATTCTAAACCGAACCAAAAACGGATCCATACCCCCGCTTAAGTTACCAACTGGGAACGATTCCTATGAAATTATTGTCGACGATTTTTCAAAGGCAACTCTGTTAAATGACAGTTTATCGGCAACTCCACGCTGCCCACCGCCAAACCAAACATTATTAAGGCTGTACCACCCCCACCGTTAGTAATATGCCTGTAAAGACGGAAGATATATTGGAAGCTATTTCATCTCTTAAACCTAACAAGGCTCAGGGTCACGATGGAATAAGTGCAAGAATGCTTCTTGAAACAAAATATGCCATCGTTCAGCCCCTCAAAATTATTTTCGAATTATGTCTCAAAGAGTGTAAATTCCCCGATGAATGGAAAAAAGCTAATGTGATTCCAATATCTAAAAATGACGATCGCTCAAATCCTAAGAATTATAGACCGATCTCTTTACTGCCGACACTGGCGAAAGTTTTTGAAAAAGTTGTTCTTAAATATCTTTTTAAGCATTTCGAGACCAAAGGCTTCTTTTACGATTTCCAATCTGGTTTCCTTCCTGGGCATTCAACTATTTTTCCAACCGTTAGAACTTAACCATTCCCTTAGCCAGGCCCTCGATAATAAACTGCATACATGTGCTGTATTTTGTGATATATCTAAGGCATTCCAGAGGGTCTGGCACGAGGGACTGGTATATAAACTTGAGCGATATGAAATTTCCGGACCACTTCTTGCTTTCATTAATGATCGAAAACAAAGGGTGATGGTAAATAACACGTCTTCAGAATATAAAAAGATACTCGCTGGTGTCCCCCAGGGATTGATTCTTGGCCCTTTCTTATTCTTGGTATATATTAATGATCTCGCTAAAAAAATTAAATATTTCACTAGAATGTATGCGGATGATACTTGCCTCACTGCTAGCAATGAAAGTCTTCAGGACCTTGAGGATGGTGTAAATACTGATCTTGAAGCCATAAATAAATGGTCAAAACAATGGCTAGTAAAATTCAATAGTAGTACAACTAAATCCATGACATTTTCTTATACCGGTGCCCAGCCTGACATACATCTTTTTCTCAGTGGTGAACCTATAACCCAAGTAGAATCACACAAGCACCTTGGCTTGAACATACAGAGTGACCTAAACTGGGACAAACATATCAATGAGTTATCAAAGAAAATATATGGCCGCCTTGCATATTTAAGACAATTGAAATATTCTTTAAATAGGAAAACCTTAGACACAATTTATCGAGCTTACATATTGTCCCTAACGGTTTATGCTGATGTTGTCTGGGACTCCGCCCCAGCAAATGTAATTTCAAAATTAGATCGCATCCAAGCAGACGCGGGTCGAATTGTTACAGGTCTCACGCGATCCCTTACTGTGAAAAACTTGCTAGTAGAATTGGGGTGGCAAACGTTAACACACGGAAGGAAATCTCATATAATGAATATCATGTACAGAATAACTAATAACAAGACCCCTAAATATCTCAACAATCTCTTACCACCCGCCCGAATCAGCTGCTAGATATGATTTTAGAGATAATCAAGTTTTCCTCCATACTCGTTCAAAAGAACGGTGCATTTTGAACACACATTTTCCCCAAATACAACTAGGGAATGGAATACCCTGTCAAATAATACAACTAGGGAATGGAATACCCTGTCAAATAATACAACTAGGGAATGGAATACCCTGTCAAATAAAATAAAAGAATCATCTTCCCTTCGTAT
This sequence comes from Siphonodentalium dalli, assembly GCA_032622095.1. Classification (NCBI taxonomy): domain Eukaryota; kingdom Metazoa; phylum Mollusca; class Scaphopoda; order Gadilida; family Siphonodentaliidae; genus Siphonodentalium; species Siphonodentalium dalli. The sequence continues at coordinate 228,508,186 of CP136063.1, forward strand.
ATTTAAAACAAAATACCTAACGACTGATCCAGTTCTTGGGCCACCAGACTATTTTAATTTCGGAAATCGCGCGATAAACATCATTCATTGTAAACTTCGAAATTACTGTAGCGATTGAAACGCTGACAAATTTTCTAACTTCATATCGGACAATCCAATCTGTCGTTGTGGTCACCCGGCCGAAAAAGCAAATCATTATTTTTGTATTTGTCCATTGTACACAAATCAACGATGTTTGTTGTTTCACCAACTCGCTACCCTGGGTGTACAAAATATTAATCTCGAGAAGCTCCTCCTTGGAGATACTAATCTGAATAGTACACAAAACCGGAACATATTTATGGCTGTTCAATTATACATAACCTCGAAATCGCGGTTCAAACTTTATTAAACACCTTAATGTGCAAACCTATGCTGCAAAAGTAACTACATGTTGTGTTATCACTACATAGAAGGCGAAGACTCACATGAGCCACGGACCCATGAGACGAACCCCCCCCCATAAAGTGAAATATCCACCGTTATGGTCACACTCAAGATTATATCATTATATTGTTATAAGTGAAAAGATGTCGTACACATGAATTATGTTTGTGTGTAATTAAATTTTATGTTCATTTTGTGTAATACAATTATGTGGGGAGAGAGACCCTTTGTAAGTTGTAAAACTTGTGTCTCAATCCCGCTGCGATATTATGCAATAAAATATGTTTACACTAAATTCAAGTGAACAACATAGCCGATTCGAATCGCCTTCATTTATCGCGCTAAAGTACCGTATAACAGCGGAGTAAACACGACATAGCACTCGGCTTTAATCTTTTATTTGGAGCCGACTTCGGTCTCGACTTACAGGTACACTTTTAGTGTGGCCTATACGGCTATATTGTACCATAACTTGGTGTTTTCAGAACAAACGATTCCGCGACATGCTAAATATTTTTATTTTGGACAATTTGGGTGAAATAGGATCAAATAGTTAGTTACTTCTTGTATTGTAGAAGTTCTGGATTAATGTCAACACTGTCTGATTTTGGTCTGCGTGTGAACCTGACAATATGTTAATCTACGAAAACCGGCCAATGTCTGTACACTTTGATATTTTCGAGTGGTTGATTCGACTGTTCCACGGTGTTCCATGCCAAGGCTGTTACACTTGCCAGTGTTGTGGCTGTTTCATAAGTTACACACGTCGAGTATAACTATAAACGCATCAGAATAATTCGCAAGAGCTTTGATGTCAACCACTAGTGACTACTGCAGGACAATATCAACAACAAAAACAACAGCAACGTAGACTGTTTTGTCGGAATTGGTTGGTCACATCTTGGTGTGTCAATTGTGTCTTCTTCGGAATTAATTATTGCGAACTGACGTGTGAACACAGATCAGTCACTCATGAATATGAATAGATTCCAAAAACGACATTTTTTTAATTGCCGCTTCAGCTACCAGAATCGATTTATTGCCCAACAATAATGCTAACCACTGTCAACTATAGTATACAATTGCCCGAAATTTATTTATTTATCAACATGTTGTTCGAGGAAATTTGGCCTTATTATCAACACAAAGACTCTTGATTTTAGAGTTATCCATCCTCATCCGAAATTTGGTCCGAGACCATCGGCTAGTCGACTTTTTATTGGGCCACTATTAAGTCTCGATGGTGAAAAATAGAAGATTTCAAACATCGATATCTAATAACTCTGAGCTTCGATAGTTGGGTTCCTCGACTCGATCAAAATATTGTTCCCCCCCCCCCAAATCTAAATCAATAAAAATTATGCATCCCTGATTTTAAAGCCGGAACAGAGTTAACGGAATTAACGATTGTTAATAATTTTCACTTAATGAGATAAAGTATTACCTTGGGGTTTGAAGGCATGATGGAATATTTTCGTTAAAATAATTTCAAACGACACGAATAACAATCATTTGGATCGGGTGTCTGCATTTAGTGGCGGCGACATATTCATATATGTTCATCGAAACATAATGTATTATGTGGCTTTGAGTTGAGAACCGTGTCGCAAATTCATCGTCCAGTTACGGAATCTGCTGTTGTTTTGAATGTTTCCTTGGAGTCTGCGAAGGTACTGCTAGGCCTGCTGAGTGGTAGTGTTGTGATATACGCATTTACTGGTTGCAAGGTTGTATGCCGTTAATGACCTCATTTGTACCGCCATTCAACCACGGTCAAGTGGTATCACAGCGTTTTCGAGCAGTTATTTGACATGTGGTATGTTAGTTACTCTTACTGTGGTACTAGTATTATTTGTTTATCCAAAGTACCAAGTAAATTACATATGTGTTATTTGTTGCGACTGCCGTACACCATCTTGATGTGTCTAATTCATGACTGCTATTCACCCAGTTCATTTGTTCGTGAGCGACATGCACCACGTTAATTCTTTTCACACAAACCTAATTTGTTTTATGTCAACTAGACACTTAATAAATGTTAATCAGTTATATTATATATAGTGCATATGTATTTTTACAGCGATGAGATTAACTTAGTAAACAATTCGATGTCGCTTTCGGTGCGCAACCAATGTTGCATGTGTTGTCGCTTTCGGTGCGCACCAGAAGTGCCACTAGGAAGTGGTCCGAATAGAATTCCAATGACCATATATTCTATATTGGCTTCTACTGCTTTATCTACGGTATCGTCTTTTGTCGTAGCTAATTTCGAGGGCTGCGTTACACTATACACAAAGCAATATATCAATTACTAAATTGTTTACGATTTATTCAACAAGATGGTCACTGGCCGTCATTCGCGATTGCATTATCAATTAAAAAAAAAAACTCATATAAAAATTGCATGAAAAATGCGGTCTAACCGCGAACGAGGTGGTGGTACCACGGTGGCCAAACTCTATAAGGCGGGTCGATTAATAGAGAGCACAGGCGTATGTGGACCAATGCATTGTGTTGTTATCGAAACATGGGTGACTATGAGAATTTGGTCAAGTCATCGACCAATCATTACGGAGTTTGCTATAACTGTCTTGATTGTTTCAACCCAACTGTCTGGCTGTTACTGACTGTGTTCTGATACATCCACATGTATACGGATGTGATGTGCACCCACTAGTGACTGGCCAATTTTACGTATGTCACTCTGGCTGGACAATTTCATACCAAAACAAGTATGTCAATTCAAATGTTTTACGTTTACAAACATTTGAGTGATAGGCTATATGTCTTAAAATGAGAGACCCGATTCCTATTATTTAATTTGGTCGAAATTAGTATTACTCGTAATTGAAATACGCTATCAAAGGGTACACAACCATGATCATAGTTACGCACCTTTATCTTTTGTATATTACATAGGTTGTACATGCACTACCCTTTCGTTATTACATTCTAAATGATGAATAGTTCCCGTCGGAAATGTTCAGATAATAGGATAACCCTTTACCCAACAGAAGGGCCCTGTGCCAATGCATTCTCTTATATATGCGAGTCGACCATAGGTCGCCTCGCATATATAAGAGAATGCATTGGCTTAACACATTACAAATTATAAAATTGTTAAAGAATGTAAGAAAAAATGGTAAAAAGTGTTTTAGGCCAATGCATTCTCTTATATATGCGAGGCGACCTATGGTCGACTCGCATATATAAGAGAATGCATTGGCACAGGGCTAACTGTAACTATCACAATGTGGTCAAGGAGCCGGTTCCAATGATATCCATATTTGTATGGTTCTATTGAGACAGACCGAAGATATTTTAGGCTGTTGAAGCTTTATTTGGCCGGTTTTGGCCGTTTTGTTGGGTAAAGGGTTAAACAAACGACCATGTTGTTTGTTGAACTTATTACATGTATCTGAACATTTCTTTCCAATAAATATAATTCCTTCTGTTTATACTTAAATTATCTGCCGTCTTCTTGATTGTCTTGAACACCCCTCCATGTGAATAATATTACAATACGCTAGCGTAATTATCTAATCACAGCTAAACCACATTCATAAGTGTATTTGTGGATTTTCTTTTTGTTGGTTTTATCAAAAATCAGTTCATAGATACGTATTCCCGTCAAATAAGATTCACATAGCCTTATTTCGTGTAGTGCTTATGATTATACACTCCGCATACACGAGTTCGTCGAAAGAGTGGACGCTAATTGTAGTTTCGTGTATACATTTGGTATCTGATAATCCAAGATTCACAATGTAAACACACTCCCAGTTTTATAAAACAGTAATACCATATTTAAACTATTTTATTTCATTTCGCACGGTAGTCAATGCAGTAAAAAAAACAAGTGCACTGAGTTGACTGGAAAATAACGTTTGATGTACACGAAGATCGTGTTGTCGATTTGATGCATCTCCAAACCGCGCGAAAACAAACATGATGCTTAAAGGCACGGGCGGCGTTAGTTACAGAACTATTCACATTTGTTCAAATCGTCATCAACAGAAGGAATATTAAAATATATATAGTTTTGTTCATATGCCAAACATAATCAGCGCGTAAATATTATATTGTCGTCAATACGTACCATGGTGTACGTAAACAAGAGCCTGCTCGTATTACAGAAGTGTTGCTTCTGTTTACATAACACAGCGAAATTATATTGGTTAATCACACACAGATGATATAAACGCACTTTATCGTTTCCATATCAAGAAAACAGTAACAAATAACGCTCTTTATGTTTACCATATCCGGATCTAAACAAAAGCCAGGAAATTTAACGTTTTTTGCTTTTGTTTACATAACAAGTGAAAAACATATAACGATAACTTACTGTTTATGTCATACTTCTGATTGGTATAAGAACAAAGTCTGTCTATATTTTACTATTATTTCTGTTCATGGCGGTTTTTGATGGAGGTGAATATTTTAACAGCAAACCCACCGCTAACGCCACCCGTATATTTAATCATTCTGTGTTTGTATGGTTATAGAAAAATGTCGATAAATTTATTTTAATTTATTTCAAATACCAACATATTTGGGACATACCCCAGTTATCATGAAAATTAAGAATGCCAAGCTATATTGTGCAACTGGCAAGTTTAGAGTCGATTAATTTATATGTTCTGCCCAAATTCTTAATAGAGTGAGACATTTTTCAGTTGAATAATTCAGTCTCCTTTATTCAGACCCACATATACCGTTAACGTTAACGTTTTCGACCAGGTACCGAGCTAATAAAGGGACATATAAGTCCAGACTCCGATCGATAGAACCACAAGATCGGTGAAAAGTGGAAAAATAATTTGCACCACAATGTATACTGGCTATCGACAATGGATGTGTAAAATCGGCTATTGAAAATATCGAAAATATATATTCCCAATTGTGCTAGCAATCTGAACTCAACTGCGTAACACACATTTGATACATCAGCCGCACGTACTTATGGATACAATCGCGAGACAAATGAAAAGTAAGAGCAAATGGAAGAAAATACATGAACTGAGGGGAAGGGAAAAGCAATATAAATAAATGTCTCCAAACGTCGATTAAATATCACATAATGAGTGCAAAAATTGTCTGAATCGATACAAATTTGATTAGATGTCAATCAGTCGACCGGAATAAATACCCCATTCACAGGTAAGTTGAGATATCCGAGTGAATTAAGCGGGAGGTAAAGTGGGCAAGTTGGAGCAAAAGTACAGAGTTGCACATACTTCTGAATGTGACGTGATGTAGTATTGGAAACAACTGGTATTTATCTGGTGGCTCCGCTTGGAACTTGTTCCATTATAATGTTATGGTGTTCATTTTTGAATTGTATAATGATTTTTTAAATGTAAACCATGTGATGGAATTCCATAAAAAAAATTCTCAAATTCTTTTTATAATTTAAATAGTGCACATGCCGGTTAGATATTAAGACTTTTCAATGATATGCCTGCTTTTATTTCCGGGCATAACTGCTGTATGTATAACCTTTGCTCCGGAGATTTGCATGGACACCCCCGTTCAAGATTGTTCACTGGACCTCCTCTTAAGGGGGATACGCACGTTTTGCATAAATCCAGCCAAAAATGGCAATAGATTTTCAACAAAGAATTTCTCTGGATCTATCTGGCGAAAAATCGTGAACTTCACATATCATCATCTTCATTGCATGTAGATTTGCGCAATTATTAAGAGAACAAAAACAATGGATTGTAAAACATTTGAGAGGCTGAACAGATTATCTTATTTTTTGTCCATTTCAGTACCAAGAACTGCTGGAATAATTTATAATTTCGCACAACACTCAAATCACCAAATAGCGTATTGTCTTGGCTGTATGAGAGGAGGCTTCATTTGTATCATAATATTGAGTTATACTTTTAATTGCATAATATAGCATCATACCCCCATATACTATAATGAAGAAAATAGCAGTCACAAATATCCCAACCCAATAAAATCAAATGTTAAAGTGCAGTGTGGTCAACTCAAGCAGGGAGAAATCAACTGAATGTAGGCCACCGTGAGATATGGTGGTTAGCTTTAACTTGGTTATGAACCCATGATCCAGAAATAATATCAGCGCAATTTTTCATTGATCAACAGGCATGACACGAACGTTCTCAAATATAGACAATTATTTATAGGTAGTTGCCTTTCTGAATGAAAATAATCATTAAATTTAACGAATCAAGAATAATTAAGTCTCATCTCATGATCTTCAGATATAACATCATGGATATATGAACTACACTTTTGAAAACAATATATTTACAGAAGTTCTGGATACCTGAAACAGTGAAAGTTTGAATATTGTTCATGCCCTGAAAGTTAAGTAAATGAGGGTATAATATCCAATGGTTCGATGGATCTTAAATATTGTGTCACAATAATCGGTTGTACCAAATTTCTCAAAGAAATTTATGACAGATATTGAGAAAATCCATTGTGAATACCGGTAAATTTTGGCAAAACGTGCGTCTGACCCTCAAATCACCGAACACATATAAAGCAACATCCGATGCAAACAATAATGAGCTATGCATATCTCATTTATCCGATGAAAATGATGATGAACTATGTATATATCATTTATCCGATGCAAACAATGACCAACTATGTATATCCCATTTATCCGATGCAACAATGATGAGCTACATGTATGTATATTTGATTTAAACGAGCAAACAGTGATGAACTATATAAGTATACGTCATTTATCTGATGCAAACAATGATGAGCTAAGTATATCTCATTTATCCGATGAAAATGATGATGAGCTGTGTATATCTCATTTATCCGATGCAAAAATGATGATGAACTATGTATATATAATTTATCCGTTACAAACAATGATGAGCTATGTATATCTCATGTATCCGATGAAAATGGTGATGAGCTATGTATATCTCATTTATCCGTTACAAACAATGTTGAGCTATGTATATCTCATTTATCCGTTACAATCAATGATGAACTATATAAGTATATCTCATTTATCCGATGCAAACAATGATGAGCTATGTATATCTCATTTATCCGATGAAAATGATGATGTGTGTTCGGCTCCTGATAGTGAAGCAATTAAGTACTAAAATGCTTACCTTTTTGATTGTATAAATTATAGATTGAGAAAGACGAATTCGTCTCAAATCACCCACAAGTATCGTCCACAAGAGAACGTCGTAATAAACTCAAATGCCTTGGTATGGTACATGGATAGCAGCTGTGAGTGCATTTTAATTTATAGCATCTTCATATATCATGCACGCACTACTTGTTTCACCAAAGGGGGTTTGGTTTTGATGCGCCAATCATATGTATTAATCTACACATACAGCACAATGGAAAGCTGTCGTTTGTGCGAACACACACCACAAAGAAGCGCCAAGCAATGAACAAGTTCTGAATGCATATTATCCCTTTACCCAACAGAACAGCCCTGTGCCAATGCATTCTCTTTTTTTAGGCCAATGCATTCTCTTATATATGCGAGGCGACCTATGGTCGACTCGCATATATAAGAGAATGCATTGGCACAGGGCATAACTGTAACCATCACAATGTGGCCAATGAACCGGTTCCAATGATATCCATATTTGTATGGTGTTATTGAGACAGACCGAAGATATTTTAGACTGTTGAAGCTTTATTTGGGCGTTTTTGGCCGGTTTGTTGGGTAAACGGTTAATTGATAACACTAGTGTAATCATGTAGTGAATCAATGCACTACCTTTCAATACAATCAATTCGTGTGCATCATTATAGTAGATCTGAAAATTCAAGATATATGTGGCATCGTATATTAGACCAGACAAAAGTTGACATAAGCTTCGCCTGGAGATGGATTTTATTTGACCTATGCATGTTCAGTCGCATCGACATTTTTTACTCATAGTGCAGCGGACACAAACAATTTCAGAATAGTTAGTTCATCTGCACCACACACAGGCTTATGCTACACCATTTTGAAGGTTATAGCGTTGTGCACCAGATAGATATCGATGTGAATATGCAAAAGATGATTTTGAGAGGTTAAGGAGGCAAAATTCAGCAAAAATCGCTGTTACGGCAAATTGAGACATAAACGTACCTATTGAGACACAAAAACGATTTGTTTGCGCTAAGATATTGCAGTCTGCATAATTATCGTTTATAGATAGCAAGCTTTATGAGACGTATTGTAAAATTAGACAAAAAGCGCAAATTCTTCTTCTTCTCTTGCCCCTCTTAATTAGCGATAATTCAATATTGCTTTTTATTACATGGTCCTATCCTTATTACATTCAATAACCCATTCTATTAATTGTGATATTAAACGTTCGTTTAAAGGTACGATTGGCCTTGGCGGTGGGTATCCTGTGAAAATATTTCCACCCGTCAAAAACAGCCACAAACAGAAAGAACATCAAAATGTAGACAGACTTTGTCCGTATATAAATAAGAAATATCGCATAAACAGTATGTTATTCTCATATGTATAACCATTGTTATGTAAACAAAAGCATAAAAGGTTACTTTTCTGGTGTTTGTTTATATTATGATGGTAAGCATAAAGAGCGTTCTTTGTTGGTGAATTCCTGATATGGAACTAATAAAGAGCGTTTATGCCATTTGTGTGTGATTAGCCAGTAGAATTGTGCTGTCCTCTGTAACCCAGTCAGGCTCTTGCTTAGGTAAAATATAGTAGGTATTTATGATAACATGCTGTTTACGCGATGGTCATGGTATATATGAACGAAACTGTACGCGTGTTAATGTTTTTCTGTTTACGGTGTTTGGAACAAATATGAATATTTTCGACAATTAAGGCCTCACGTGCCTTTAATAACAGGAAATAGTGCCATGTGACCTTTGACTTCCAGTTTGTCCTATGTTTACATTCCGTACGCTACGTCTCAAAATACTGTGGCTTCCAATATTTTTTCAACAAACTATAATGAATGAAGATTTTGAAAAGTTAATGGCGCCATTAAATACGCCAGAGAGTGTTTATTTATCTGGGACTATTTCTTTACGCGGACAAACACCGCATAGTTACGTAAAACGTCATCGCATGCCTTATAGAAGCCGATGTTAGTTTCGCGTCCCATTTGTTGATTTAACTATGTTTTGTCGAGGTTTCGGATCATGTAATAAATAGAATCTACAACTCGTCCCCAGTTTATAGCGGGATTTACAAAACTCGTCCAGTAAATTAGGTATAGACCTCGCCAAAGGCTCGGTCAAGACCTAATTTACTGGACGAGTTTTGTAAATTCCGCTATAAACTGGCGACTCGTTGTAGATCCTCTATAACTTGGGATATCGTAGTCTATAGAAAACTGCGGAGATATATACCGCATATATCGTCATATAGCGTGATTATGTCACGCTCTGTAACAACATTACTGTTGTGTCGTGTTGTGTTGTCACTGCTCTGGATAAATTCGACAAAAAAACGGAAAAAAAACAAAAACAGGAAGTCGTATTTTTGTGCTGATATAGCAGTCAACATAGCTTTTGATACCCATTATGCATGGTAACGCTATGATTGTGTCACGTTTGACCTTAATTTCAATATCTTAGTGGTAATCAAATAATTCGTCGCCGTGAAACACGATAATCTTGCAAAATATATCACGATTTAAAGAAACGTATCACCTTACAGTGAGGGACAAGACGTTTGAATGACACGATTTTCTCACAAACTGACTCATAGTTGTCAATTCTGCGAAAAGATATTTGGACCGTCCGATAAAATACGACTATACTATTCGACTACTATTCGTAATTTGTACTTTTAAAGGAGACAGCATCGATACTTGGAGTCCATGTTTGCTTTATTCTGAAATTTATCGAGGTCCATATGGGATTATTATGAGAAAACCGAAACTACCCAGAAAGAAATATATCAGAATAACTGCTATATTTAGAGTTGGACATATATATGTTACAGTAAAACTGTGCACGAATGGGAACTGAAAACCCGAACTAGGTCTAACCGTTGACGCATATCAACATAAATGGTCACTGATTTTCCAACAGTTTCCGATTATTTGTTTGTGTAGTATTCACCATCTGTACCACGATTGTGTTTTATGTGCATTAACAATTGGACTTGACATGACTCTTATTTCAAAGTCAAAAAGCACACAAAGTACAGTATTGTTACGTGATTAATCCGTTCCATACTAAATGGATTTTCCCAGTCAGTTACAAAGTGCACATCGGAATGATCTATTGTTGATTGGGAGGGATGATACAATTTGATACAAGCAGACGATATATACATTAACATGCAGAAGGAACAACATTTAATGAGCGAAATGTATGCTTTATTCTGAAATTTATCGAGGTCCATATTCGTAATGTGTATCGTTGATTGATTGATTGATTGGGGTTTAACGTTTTAACGTGTATCAGTAGTAGTTCATTATTATTGTTTTGTTACACACTTAGCCGTGATTTATACGGATTTCTCGGAAATTAAAAGTGATAATGTCACATATGTGAATTACGTCCCCGATGAGCGCACGCGGGCAGTTGACCGGGGACTATTTTGTCACATAATATCTTCAGAATTAGCGCCTTTTAGTGGGGTAAACTGTGTAATAAACAGACAAATCAATTGGTGTTGATCAATACGTGACACATTTCACTAGGGGAGCCGATCCTATGGTAAAATCCTCGTCCACTCCACTCACTCGTGTTTACCAGGCCCGGCTCGCAGACATGTTATTCTGAACAGCAAGCATGTAACACAGACATATTTTCTGAACAGCAAGCACGACTATTCACCTCGGTCAATAGACATGTTTGCTGTTCAAAAGACACGACCTCTGGAATATAAATATGTTCTCGCAATTCCACAAGGCAGACAATATTACTACATGAAGGATGGTCCATCATTTTCACCAATAATTCCCACATCGCCAGAAAGCGAACTTGTGGCTATCGTTGATAATCAACTAAAATTTGAGGAACAGGTGAACGCCGTAATTTCGAAGGTAAATCGAATAATTTGCATCATCAACCGAACTTTCACCGATATGGACTCATACACTTTCACGAACATCAGTCATGGTGCGGCCAATCTTAGAATAATGTCAAAATGTCTGGCACCCATACATGTACATGCTAAAACATTCTAAAGCTCTAGAACCCGCCCAAAGAAGAGCCACACGACTCAGTCCTTTGTTGCGTCAATATACATACCACGACCGTCTAACTATATTGAATTTGATGTCTTTAAAACACAGACAAATTCGCGGAGACATGATAGAGTCGTATAAAATTATAACAGAACAATACAACATTGATCCTGATTCATTATTCGAGAGTGCAATATATGGGAGCACGAGAGAACACTCCTTAAAACTGCAAGTCCAACAGAAAAGACATTAGGAAGTACTTGTTCACTCAGAGAATAATCCCCTTATGGAACAATTTACCCGAATCAGTGGTGACCGCATACAGCGTTAAGTCATTCAAGTTTCCCATATACATTGATTTGGAAGACCAGAAATGTGTCTATACATGTATTTTAAAAAACTTATATAGAGTCAAACAGAATCGTTACGTGATTAAATGATTTGATTTGAATATGTGTTTATATAGAATACTAGCAGGGTTACCCGGCGTTGCCCAGGTCAATGTGATGTGAAACCCTCTGCATATTGTGGATATATGATGGGAATAGAGGATACTCTTGCTCAAAGCATTACACATATTCTCATAAATTATATATCCAAATAGCATCACAAAACATGATTCTTACACACGGAATATAAGTAGTAGCTCACCTTGTCGGACCGGAGCGATTGTCATTTTGTTTATCGCGATTAATCCGTCCCACCAATAAATTTATTTATTTACAACTACGTATACTTCAGACGTTATAACATGAACATCATAAACTCATTAGTTCGCAAAAATAAAATACGAAAATTGAGTTTACATAGAGATATATCAATCAGTCTAGTGGGTTTGACTAAGATTTTGAGGACACCTCGTTATCAAATCTCCATGAAGATACAGATGATTTTAAAAAATGGGCCAGGTGCCCCTCTGTTCATTGTGCTATATACTGGCTAATTGTTCTCAGTTTGAAAGAAATGTTCTATGCAACTAAATCAGCTACATGTGCCCGACACAGAGTGATATTTTGAGTTGTTTATGTTAGGCGATGAGTCTGTTCTAAAACATGACATATATCCTCTGTATATTGGGAAGATATAACCTTGTCAGATGTCAGTATTGGAGGATCCTGCCACGTGCCACTGACTCCGTTTCCTTTTATCTCAGAAGAAATTATATTTGACGGCACACTGTGACCATTATTCTTGAACAGGCCTTCTATACATTTCCATATCTCTTTTAACTGTTTGTGTGGAAACTATATTGAATGGGGCAGACTCAATTGTGTTATAATATTAACATGAGCTATTCTAATATTTTAACATGCACCATTATCTTCGTCATACAAAGTTACCACTGTTAGAATGTCTTGGTGCCATCTCGATTGTACCCCGTGAAGTTATATATAGAACACATACAGAGACATATATTTGTAAATATATCTAGGCACCAAATTTTTTAACTCGCACGATTTGATTCCTCGTATAATTTTAGAAGAACGTGTATGAATTTGATGCTAATTGGCATTAAGGGCGCGTACACATGACCAGCAAGAAAATATCAGGTATGCCCCATGTGACTTACTTGACCAATGAAATAAATAATACCGGAAAATATCCGACGAAGGCAGCGCGCTGATATTTTATCGGCAATTGGTGATATGTGTTCACCTTGATAGGTGGCCATCGTTATCCGTTAACTAATCTCGCAGGGATATGATCGTAACAATTCAAGCGCTCGAGTTATGATCCATCAATAGTATCGTCTGTTTCAACATACTACGTATTTCCTTTTTTTATTGGTTGTCAGAACCGCTGATGTATTATATATATACATGTATATTATTATATACGTGTGTGCAGAGACGTGACGACATGGGGGGGGGATTGGGGGTGTCTAATTTAATTTAAGAAAACAATATTGTCATACATTTGGTCAACATTGTCATTGGAATTGTCATCAGTTGTAAATTTTCTAACCTTAGTGGGGTGTCAGGTTTGAAATTTCCAACTCTAGGAATGCTTGAGGATAGTCTAGATGGTAGGATTTTGCGATTTTCTTGTTAAGATTTCAAAATTTTCGCACACCGGGCCGAACCATGGTTAGACCTAAGAGCACTGAGGTGCAAGAAGGGGGTGCAAATGGAATTATGGAAAACTTGTGTTTGTGGTCTGATTCTGATTCAAGGGGGGGGGGGTGCAGTTGGAACTTCCCAAGGTGGACAGCCCCCAACGGAAACCATCTAGCCACGCCCCTGCGTGTATGGGGATGCTTTATAATTTGGTACCTCACATGCCTTGACTTAGTTGTTGTACTTTAATTATGTACATTTCGAATAAGAAATGATTGGCGGCTCCTCGCTCTTCTCGCATGTGGGATGTGGTCCAGGGCCGAACACACCAACGTCTGTTTAGATGTCGTTTCGTGTGTTCATGAAGAACACACATCCCTACTCCAACGACGAGGGCGCGTTCCTTTCTCGTTAAAATAGGTGGCATTTAAAATTTTCCATAACACTTTATAACTCTATGAATATTCGATATGGACTATAGGTTGTTTGTCCGCAGTAATTCACTTCAACAAACACGACTAACACTAGTCACATTGAGCTCAATCAACACCATATAGCCCGCCGCTTTCTCACGGGCGTAATCTTTGCAGCAAGAAAATATCAGAGTACAATTGTGCCTGATATTTTCTTGCAGATATTTTCTTGCAGCTTCATGTGTACGCGCCCTAAACATATTTCTATCAGATGTGGTGACCCGCCCGTCCCTATTTCGGACTCAAGCGGCGCTACATTTGACATCATTAAACCACAAACTTAGACTCATTATGGAGATGAATATATATATATATATATAATTGTTGAAAGTTGGCGAGTATACAAATTTGTATCAAATTTAGGGCCTCCTTATCTCTCACCCAAACGGAACCAATTCGGCGTATTTAAACCACACGGTTTTAGATTCGTCGTATCACGGAGAAGAATATGTATCAGTCTGGTGGAAATCGGCGCTAAACATATTGTTTATCCATTTTTGTGTCTCTCTCACCACTGTGGACCCCTGTCTCGAATGGCACCACTTTTGACATCTTTAAACTATACAATTAGACTCCTGATATCATGGAGATAAATACTTATAAGTTTGGTGCTAATCGGCGACTAAACTTTTTTTTTTATATCAAATTGAGTGCCCACCCACAGCCCACACCCCAAACCATCAACAGTACCAATATAGCGTCTTTAAATCACATTATTTGATTCATCATATCATGGACAAGAATGTGTATCAATTTGGTGGAAATCGGCGCTAAAATTATTGTGCATCAATTATGGTGCCCATCTCCTTTTCAGTGCACCCCTGACTCGAATGACGCCACTTTTAACAGTTATTAGAATCCTCATACCATGTTGATGATTTAGTATAAGTTTGGTAGCAATGGGTGAATAAACCAAGTATTATCAAATTTAGTGCCCCCCCCCCCCAATCTCACATCCAAACGACACCAATTTGGCGTCTTTAAATCACACAATTAGATTCAGTGTATCATGGAGAAGAATGTGAATTAATTTAGTGGAAATCGGCGCTAAAATTATTTTTATCAATGTTGGTGCCCCTCTCCTTTTCAGTACACCCCTGATTGGAATGACGCCACTTTTGACAGCTATAAGCCACCCCATTAGACTCCTCATACCGTGTGAATGATTTTGTATAAATTGGTCTATAAAATTGGCGAGTATACAAATTCGTATACAATTTTTGCCCCCATATCTCTCATCCAAACGGCACCGATTTGGCGCATCTAAACCAGACGATTATATGTCTCGTATCACTGAGAATATGTATCAATCTGGTGGAAATAAGCGCTACGCTAAACATATTGTTCATCTTTTTGTGTTGCTCTCACCCTCTATGCATCCTGACTCGAATGCCCCCACTTGTGACATCCATAAACCACAAAATTAGACTCTTGATATCATGGAGATGATTACTGATAAGTTTGGTATACCAATTTTGATCAATTATTGCGTATCAATGTTTGTGCCCCTCTGCCTTTCAGTTCAACCCTGACTCGAATGACGCCACTTTTGACAGATTTAAGCCACACCATTAGACTCCTCATACTATGGGGATGATATTGTATAAGTGTGGTGGCAATCGGCGACTAAACCCATTCTTATCAAATTGAGTGCCCCTCACACAATCTTTCATCCAAACGACAGCAATTTGGAGTCTTTAAATCGCACAATTAGATTCCTTGTATCATGGAGAAGAATATATATCAATTTGGTGGAAATCGGCGATAATAATATTTTTTTCAATTTTGGTGACCCTCTCCCCTTCCGTACATCACTGATGCGAATGGCGCCACGTTTGACATATTTAAAAAACACCATTAGATTCCTCATATCATGGGAATGATTCTATACAAGTTTCGTGGCAATCGGCGGCAAAAATTATTTCTACCCCTCCCCATTTTCTGCCTCTGATAACGGCGTCACTTTAGAAAATTTTAACCCACACCATTATCTTTCTCGTAAAAAGTTACTCCTAATAGACCGTTTGGTGCCATCTAGATGGTCCATCGGCACTAAACTTAGTTTTTCAATGTTGGTGCCCCACTCCCCTTCCGTGCATCCCAGACTCGAACGGCGTCACTCTTGACAAATTTAAACCGCACCATCAGATTCCTCACTTTAGAAAATCCTAACCTCGCCATTATCTTTCTCGTAAAAAGTTACCCCTAGTATACCCCTTTGGTGTCATCTAGATGGTCCCCTGTGAATTTCTACAGAACACAGACAGACAGACAGACAGATAGATAGATAGACAGACAGACAT
The DNA here is from genome assembly GCA_032622095.1 of Siphonodentalium dalli. Taxonomy (NCBI): domain Eukaryota; kingdom Metazoa; phylum Mollusca; class Scaphopoda; order Gadilida; family Siphonodentaliidae; genus Siphonodentalium; species Siphonodentalium dalli. Next base: position 228,524,592 of record CP136063.1, read on the forward strand.
TCGTAAATATAAATATAGACACCCATAGTAGACGAGAGTGCCAAATTTTCACCACAAGTGGGACTGCTGTGTTAACAACGAGCCTTTTGGCGAGTATTTAAAACCGCAATATACATGTCCCATAAGTGGTGAAAATTGTGCACTCTTGGCTAATAAATATTGATGTTTTGTATTTAACTACTTCCATATCCTCATCGACGACGATATAATAAATGTGCGTCACGCGTAATGATAGGATTACGCCATGACGTCAGCCTGTTTCTGAGACATCAGTATTATATTCTCATGCATAATTATGTTTCTTAGTTCATATATTTAAAACTAGCAAGCTACGTTTGATTTAAATGCAGGCAACTTTCCTCATTGATATCATAACAATTTCCAATTTTAAATGCATGTAACAGAAGAACTAGTTTGCTAACTACGATGTAGTTCTACTGTGGATATAAACGTTTAACCCATGCAATAAAGTTTGAAGATTTACACAAACCTTATAAATTTATACCCACAGTATATATGATGGAAAGCTGAACATTACAAAATTGGCGTTACACACTCATTAACAGTCAGACAACTATATACGGTATAAACTTGTATAACGAGGTATACACTGTGCAGATGCTGAATATATAACCATGGCATGTATACGACATCAAAGCCATGCCAAATGCAAAACGAAATAATTAATCGCTAAAAATAAATGTAAAAATTACTTACTATTTCGGTGACGGTTGCTGCGAACGTACCGGTCTGGTGTTGACTTCGACGGGCGGGCTTTTTATACGTTTTTTTTTTCGGAGAAGTGTCTATGTCCTTATTTGGACTCATCATTTCAATAATTAATTTTTAATCTGTTCATAAGATCGGGTAATGAATGTCAAACCTATTGAGATGAGATCTTCGGCGGATAAAGAACCCGGACGATGTTATGGTCCACGGCACCTACTGTGACAGTTATTTAATAGCGGCAAATATGCACCCAATGTGCACGAGTGTAGACTATAAACGATATCTGATCCTACGGAGGTTTTGATATGCGATCTTTATCTTTTTTTAGTGATTTTATATGAAGGGTAATAACTCTATAAAGAATGTCCCTTTACTAAATAACGGTGATTCTTAAAAAAAACACTTCTTCAAATATCTCCGTTATTTAGTTAATACAAATATTTTCTTATTTTAGGATCACATATCAAAATGAGAGGATATGGTGATCTTTAAAACACTTCTTCAAATATCTCCGTTATTTAGTTAATACAAATATTTTCTAATTTTAGGATCACATATCAAAATGAGAGGATATGGTGATCCCCTTTTCATGGGATCACCATATCCTCTCATTTTGATATATTGTCCTGCCTTCATTGAGCCACGAGTGACTCCTGAGACGAGGATCACATATTATATGATACCCCATCCTACGGAGAGCCGGAGAGCGTCTGTGTCGATGCGACTTGTGCGATAAAACGTTCATTGACTCCAGCCCGAATAAAACACACGACATTTCACACAGAAACTCTTTGATATAATTGCGAGGTGTAGGCCTATGGGACACCAGTTAGTAATTTAATATAAGTCACCGCTCACCGGGGAGCTCACGAAGAGGATAATGAATGTATAAGTGTGATGTCGCCAAATGTGAAGAAGTCTTCGACCACTATTGGAACACCACAAAACAATCCATAACTATTCCGGCTTCATGTTAATGCATGACATTTTGGAAAGGTCATGTCTGACACAATCATGGTTGGAAATTTTACACCACATATCTAGGTTGAAATTGTTCTCATTGTTTGATTTTGAAACCAGTAAATAGTGTTTTTGAGACCAACACTAGTATATTATTCTACTGTCGGTTTTTGTTAGCTTAAAACATATTTTATTGCGAACTATTCAACGGAATTGGGGTATAAGTTACGTGAATTTACAGGGGACCAAGGTTGAATTACAGTATATGTATACAATTTACAATTATGGTGGTGTATTATGTAACTGGAAATATGTATAAGTTATACCGGTAAGAGTGTGGAGTGTAAGATTTACTGGTGTGTGTTAATTGCCAGCGTTCTCTCTGGATACATATGATATGAGGACGGGCCGGACGTCTAATCACTACACTTGTATTGCTATATATATATATGATTGTATATTATCGGGAAATTACTCCTGATTAAAGTGTGTTGTCGCAGCTATGTAAGACTGTGAACAATGCGAAATAAATTTGTGTTTCTTTGAAAGGTGTCATCAGAATTCCCCATAGTAGTAGTTTGATATTCGGAAATTATGTTTGTCCTGTTTACAGTAAATTATATTTCTCTGTTTGTCAAATAATATTGTCGGTTAACATTGTTTTCTGAAATGACGATCAGTTGAACATTGTCATGCAACCTCAAGGGATGTTAGGTTGTAAGTGTCCAACAGCTGGGAAGCTTGAGGTGCCAGTTGGAAAGGAACAATAATAATAAAAAATAATGTTTATATAGCGCTTTATCCCAGATGGCCCTGAGCGCTTACATTCCTACTAGTACCCTGCGCTCTATCACATACATCTATACTCACATCATAGACTTATACACAAGATATGATGACATAAGATTAACACATACATAAAAATAATTGAACAACATCTGAGATAACTTCCCCATGGTGAGCACAGAATAATTCACTCTTTAACAAAGATTTGAATTCGGTCAGAGAGTTTGCAAATATTTTGTCGTGTCTCAATGAGTTCCAAACATTCGGCGCATACAAATCAAATGCCCTATCGCCATACGTTTTCAAATTTGTTGATGGAATATCCATTTGAGATTGTGTCTTTGACCTCAGATTCATAGGTGGAACATACATGGTTAAACGTTTATCAAAATATTCAGGTAACACAGGGAGAATGTTTGATATAGATTCTGATTTTTTATAACAGAATGATGCACATTTGTAGTCTATATACGAGCACGAATCGGAAGGTTGTGTAATTCTTGTAGCAATGGTGTTACATGTGAAAATTTTGGTTTGCGGGAAACAATCCTTGCAGCAACATTAATGACTTTTTGCAATTTATCCAAGTGTTCAGTTGAGATATCGGCGAGAATGGCATTACAATAATCTAGTTTTGAAAATATAAATGACGAAACTAGTGTCTGTGACGATGCCTGTGTTAAATATTGCCGTAAAACTGCGAGATGTGACGAAGCTCCATAAACAACATTAACCATCAACCAAGGGTGGAATGCAAATGAAATTTCGCGAACGTGTGAGATTGGTGTGGTTCAAGCAGGCGGGTAACATTGACGTCAGCAGGCGGGTAATAGTGACGTCAGAGTGCGGGTAATAGTGACGTCATCATTCGGGTAATAGTGACGTCATCATGCGGGTAATAGTTTGAAGGTTATAGCCCGGGCGATAGTTCGCTTGCCGGGCAACGGTCAAAACTACTATCTGACACGTGATAGCGCTTCGTCCAATCCAGATACAGTATGACTCTCTCCTATATACGTAGATTTGGCAAAGATAGCTCGAGATAGCATGACGTTGCCCACTTAATTGAGTTTGAATTTAATAACTGATATTCATCTTCAAAAAATATGTGACTGAGTTTAATGGTGCTGTGATTTTATCTAATGTATCAGAGTTACAGACGCGGGAGCATTCTTGATTCGGATCATTTAACCAACATAAATAGTTTTACCAAGGTTTGTCTACTGTACTGGATGACATGACTTATTTCATAATGCGTAGTTTATTTATGGTCCTCATATCACCCAGTTACAAAAAACAACAACGGAATTTTACCAAAAGCCGATTAAGTTATTCAAATTAGTGTATTACCAATATGTAGTCACAACGATACCAAGCACGATATCATATTTGCCGCAAAAGTCCAATAATATCGTTTTTTCTTGACGGTTTGTACGACGAGGGAGTGTGGTTTTCAACTTCCATATATAGTGATGTCCATATTTGTTAGTGGAATTCCCCACACATGTCATCACAATCTAAACAAACTTATTTCCACGTGTAACCGACACGCTGTTATATAATATGTATATCTGCATGACTAAGACATTCTTTCCGATTAGTAAAGAAGAATATGTTATATATATGTTACATCAACTATCGCAAGTTACCTTATTTGTTTTTTTCTGACGTAACTTTTCGTCGTGTTATATTCCGACGTTAATTTACGATAGCATTACTCGACATGCAAAGTCACAGCTAACTGTGACATTGCATGACCTTTAGAACTCTCGCGGCGGCTTCTGCGCATGTCCATATATTTCTGGAAGAAGATCATTCGACTATTTGCCAGGCCACCAAATAGTCCATGTGGTGAAAAACAACATATTTAAAAATTCGATATCTGATAACAATGAGCTTTTATGGGTGGTTTCCTCGAATCAAATACTGTTTACCCCCCGAAGCCGACTAAACAGTTATTCAGGGGTGTTTAAACGGATTATTCATCTTTAACGCAACACATAATTATCTATAATAAAACTGTCCACACTGGCAATAAATATTATTACCACTTTATAGGGCGTTCTCTAGGCCATTGATAAAGTATTTCGGGGCGTTCCAACTAGCGTATTGTTACCAAAACAGCGGGCCGCGGGCCGATAACGAGAAGCCTAGTTCAATATCGGCCCGCCGCCCGGAAACTATAGATCTCGTTTATTATCGCGAGAGTTACGTCCCTTCAACTTCCGATTATTATGGCGTGTTTATTTCAAGAAAATAATGGGAAGATGTATCCGATTTCCTCGACACAAAAGTGGTTTTATGATTGGAATTCACGCTATGTTCTTGAAAATATTTCTCTCTTAATCTACTTCATTATTCCACTAAATCCTCAAATGGGTCAAATGTCCAAAACTGTGGTAATAATAGTAATAACATGATTTCATCGGGCATTATGGTTTATTAACGCCCCTCTGGAATGATTAACAGCCCTCGGGCCTATTAGCGTCCCTCGACTTCGTCTCGGGCCGCTAATAGGCCCTTGGGCTGTTAATCATTCCAGCCGGGCCGTTAATAAACCATAACGCCCTCAAAAATCATGTTATTGTTATATTGACCTCCATGTCATCTGAGAGGCGTTTTCTGAGAGAAGCTTTATCAGCGAGCCGTCCGCGTTGAACTGGTGAAGTGCGAGAAGATATGAACCTGTCACAGCTGCCTTCTCGCTAAAGTATTGCACAACGGAGGAGAATAATGGTGTCGCGTCAACTTAATATGTCAAACCTGTGTTTTCTATAAAGACCAGAACCCCGCAGCGTAACCTTGATTTAATATTACTTGATATATTTATGTGAGAATACGTTTACCGTTTGAACTCGTGCTATTCCACCCCTGGCTAAATGCACATTATCAAAACCCTACGTCTTGTTTCTGAAATTCGTTTGATGAATAAATTTGAAAAATTGGGCGCAATGAATCGGATGAAATAAAAACAGTATGGGTGGCTTCGGAATTACTTGCAGAACATATATGAGCATTTATAGGTTGTGTCAACGCGTTTAAGTACACGTTCGCGACAAATAGTTGCTCGAAAATATTGATTGTATCACTGGGTCAAAGACCACTGAGCGGAAAGGGAGACTGACGATCCGATTTATTCGGTAGATTTAGCTGGTTTCCGATAGGATATCTCGACTTCGATTCGTTCAATTTCGCCAAGTTATATGTCAAATGAAGGGGAATGTTATTGCCAATAAGACACACCTGGGGATATTTTGACCGCAATTATCGATTTCTAGAATTTAGTAGGGTTTCGATAGTTGGTGTGGTTTTAACCAAAATCGATCTTTTGGAACCTTTTAACTTGTATAGTCTATAATGGTATTTTAGTCATTTTCCCCAGGACCTGTCGTCCTGCTGAATTGCAATGATGCTGGTAGGAAAACTGATGCTGTTTATAAAACATACCGTTATTTTTTTCTAAAGTTGTCAATGAACATATATATTTTTTTTTAAATGATAATGGCTGTGCAGGTGTTTGAAAAACGACGTGAATAGTCATATTGGTTATAATCAATTTGTAACAAATAATTCAACCAACATTAAAATATTTATGTATGCAGCCATCGCGGTAAATCCGAGCAACAGAGTGACTATTTGGCGTAACAGGAATGAGGAACATATATTTAAGTTCAAATTTCTTGCGTTTTATGCTATGAAACAATATCAGACACCATTCGAAATCATAGCCTCTTCCCTTCATGAATATTACAATATTTAAACACAACTTTTGAGAACTAAGTGTATAATTGGCCAGGAACTTATCGGTGAATCGGAAATGAGCAAAACGTGAATTTTCCGAGTCATATGTGCCCCATTGTGTTGGTAACATTTTACCCAACGCGATTTAAAGTGCATTTATTCATACCGTCTTCCCTGGCTACCGCGATGACGTCATGAACCAAGGGAGATTACTTCGAGTAAACGTAAACAATACAATCGCAATATCTTCCAAAACATCATTAATTGTATTCCCGAAACTTTTAATGTGAAATTAACTTGGATGTATGCTTGAAACCTTATTTGGCAACTAATAAACCAATGCTTGAAACCTTATTTGGCAACTAATAAACCACATTTAAACAAATAATACAGTCGTTTATTTGATTATTTCAGTTGGTCTTTAATAATGTATTCACAGCAGATGGCGGTCTCAGTTGGATATTGCATGATTTCGGCCACTTTTGTTGAGTCGATTTCTCGTTAAGTCGCTTACAATCATATTATTTTCCCCGAATAAGAGAGAGGGGGTTGTTTATCCACCCATAGCAATGAAGATGATAGCAACCACAACTGATAAGGTAAATGTGTGTGTATGTAATGATGCATTTAATTTTTACTATACCATGAAACAGACTTTCGACACGATTTGCAGCGGCTCATACAACAGGGGTTAACATCACGTGACTGTCGGTCACGCATTGCTCTCGAATTGATATCCCCTCTGGGAACAATTAGTCACCAAAAGAGATTGCCAAAACGCGGAATCGGCAATAGACCACCGGGATAAAAAAAATTATGAAAGCCGCCGTTTCCGAAGAATTCATATGCCAATTAGACCTACATGCATATATTAGTTTCAGTTCGACGAATGTCGTTGGTCAGCTGAATGAAAACCAGATAAGACGTCATAACGTGGTAATGCTGAACGTGTATATGTGCAATGGTCACGTGAGTCACATGACTGTCGTTGGAAATGAGGACACACGTTACAAGTTACATGTACGTGTGTCTGAACCTGGATATTAGATCGTTATTCACAAAAACCGTTTTTGAAAAATTTATTAATATTGTCTTTACAAGATTGTGTCATCGATGAATACCAGTTCTGAAGGAACTGACCCCTCATTTTATTTTTCAAATCATTTATAAATCGTGTCTCGTCGATTCCGCGAAGCCGAATGTTCCAAATAAAACACACGCCAGCTTCATTAAGAATGTCCTTTACTGATTCAAACCACGGGGACCCAAATGACACTTCATCGGCCATGGTGTCAGACCCCATCAAACGCTTTGGAAATACCGCAACATCTTGCTGATGTTTAACTATTTTTTAACTTTTGACTGAGGGCCTGGCACATTTTGTGGTATATGTCGAGTAACTGGAAAGTCGTATTATTTGAAAAGTGTATTATTATCTTCTTCGCAACCGTGAATGAACCAGCCCGAGTCTGATCGACTAAACAAAACACCCAGGTAAGAAAATGTGTTCACCACTTCGATTTCTTTACCGTTGAGGCTTCACTTTTACTCTTGTTACAGACCAACTGGAATGCCATGGGCCAATACTATCCAATTCATAACTTTGACACTCCATAAAAAGAGAACATGACGAAATATGCAGACATTGTTTTTAGTATACCCATTATTGTATTAATACTGTTTTTAAGCATAAGCCAAACTTGATCAAACTTGGCAAAATAATCCAGTTTATGTTCACAAATCATGATCCGGTGTGGCAAATTCATGTATTTTACATGGTCACACCAATAATTGGTGTCATTAATCGCCTGCGCGCGATGGGTCCATTTCAATAGGCGAGACCAGTGAGTAGTTATAAGCCATTATCAAACTTGGCCGAATTTTACCCAAAATTTGCAGAACAGCATATGCTTCTCAATCCAAAGGTTGGACAAGTTCATAACTGTCACAATGTTAGCCTGTACAGTCTTGAATTATAACATGTTCGACCATAATCCATGATTGGGGGAGGGGGCTGGTTCGCGAAAGCTTCGAATAACTATAGGCATTTAGTTGAATGTATCAGCCGGGATTATCTCGGCAAGAATGTACGATAAAATGTTTTACTTAAATAATCCATAGTTGTAAATTTTGCGTATACATGTATAACACAATAGAGCAAAGGTGACGTAGTTGGGAACTCGTAGCCAAACAACCCTTCTCCCGAATGAAGACACACAGCAACACTAACTTCGTTACCTTCAAATTTAAAGTTGTAATAATATGTTCATAATTATATATGAATAGCATAAGTTGCTGCATATTAGATTAATCACTCGTAGCAAACAAACACACACAAGACATGACTGTCAACTACAATATTTATAAATCAGGAGTGGCTTCATGGCGTGGGGTCAGGACTCATGGTGCTGCATGCCCCCCCCCCCCCCCCCCCCCGGTCGAGGGAATATGCAATGATCAGCTCCCATGTTGGAGATCATTGTCCCTGCGTTTGGTCACTGGTATACAAATCACGAGAAAACTGAAAGTGGTTTAAACCGAAAGTCCACCATTTGGGTCATTTGGTCATTTGGTCATTTGGGTTTTAAGCGACCTGACGACTTCGTGCGAGTCAACGGCTCTCTGCGCATTCAGAGCTTGACTCACAAACAGATCCGCAATGATTGGGTTGTCAGTGGACACATATTACATAGTGTGTATGATCCATGTAAAAATGCCAAATACACGGTATTTACAGAGATTACATGCATGTGTGTATCCAACCTTAGTCCATACTATGAACACACATTTTGTTTAAGAATATTTTTTCCTCTCAATCATATATGCATAAAGAAATCACTGTTTAGAACAACATAGAGAGGAAATTACTAAAACAATAAGACATCCCTTCATTTTGCTTTAGTTTTTAAAATACAAGACCATAAAACATGGATTTCAACTAATTTTGAGAAATTGAGGCTCTGAAATTAGATAAACTTCCAATTTTGGACGCATATAACTCGAAAATTCCCAACGTATCTGGTAAAGGTTTTCTCTTTTGTAATCAGGATTTTGTACTCAAATAAAAAAAATTAAATCATCATTTTCGCGCCTTTCTTGATTCTTTTTTTTATTTTTAGTATACTGTTGTAATGGGTTAATGTACTTATTCCCACTGATAAACTTTGTGCTGCAATTAGTTTGAGGTGAAACCATAACTGCACTGGACAAATCGTGGGAATCTTTCAGAGGGACATTGTGAGCTCGAGGAAAAGGGCCATGAAAGGGACCCACATCCACTCTATAGTGGAAACGCTGCTATTGCACAATCACATATTTGCACCTATACTCATACGGTGACGGAGATAGCGATCGCTTATGGAATAGCAGCTCAATTGGAACCGAAAACTGTTCGTATTAAATTCCTTTGGAAACTCAAATTATGTTTAATGTGTTGCGTGGTCATTTTAGGTGCAATTGATGTCTTTGGCGAACATTTATGCACATTTCGCATTGTGTATACTATATAGAAATAATCGCTTGTACAGGGGAGGTACCAGTTAACGGTGAATTGGACCACTAATGTAGAGGTAAATGATATTTTATTATTAGTTTGTATCTGTTGTGCATTTTAAGCATACTGCTCCTTTGTATGTTTTATGGAAAACTCCTTTCCATCTATATATCAAAACATCTTTTTGATCTCAATGGGCACACAGCTATAATTCCCGACATCATTACAAACATCAAGATAGTTTGATAGATTGAGCGGGTCTCGTCGATTTTCATTACTCAATAAAGAGGCTTTCCTTTTGTGTTAGTAAGGCATTGCACTGAAGTGTGCACACCTGAGTCGTACCATTCATAGAGGTGTAAACATTACCATAATTTCAATTCAGAACATTCTCTTTGGAGATCATGATCTAGACGACGATAGAAACGCTAGACTCTTCGAAATAGTCCAATCACACATTTCACAAACGGAACGGTTTTCATGACCCTGCATGAGTTGATATAAATCTTCAGGTGTCCCGACCAAGCACCACAGCTTATCCTGTACCAATACATTCCCACCACCCATGTTGCATGAACTACCCCACCCCACCCCCCTCGCATGAAATTATAAGGACCACCAAACGTGGCTCCATCTACATCTACAAATTTATACGTATATGCGATATAATATGGGGAGAGGAGCTTTATAATCTAAGTTGCATAACTTGTGCTCCAATCCCCAGTGGTTACTCCCTCATCTTTCATTACTTCATCATTATTAAATTGTCAATATTGGGAGACACAATAAATATGTTACAAACAAAACAATGCAGTGAAGAAATTCTCATTCAGTATCGAAATGGTCATGTATATATCGATCGGAACGTCACACTGAGATATTCAACCCAGATCAAGCTAGAAAAGCATACCGGGTTTCTCCCATGTCGGGGTTCTAGCACCCGTGCCAACCTCGATATATGCATGTACATGTAAGTCATATCAAATACATCGTTCAAATAACCGTACATTTAGTGCGATGTTGATCGTTCGTTATTAAAAGAAGGATCGTTGTTTGTAACATAATGTACTATCCATTATCCTATATGTATTAACAGGACGCGGCGAACAAAGGAGTTCCGTCATGTTTTAATTCCACAATATACTAATCATGCTAATGTCTATATACAAAGGCCGCAACTGCATCCAGCACAATATGGTCACCCTCTTAACCATAATATGTCATTATTGGAGATAACCCAGTTCTTTGTGAAACGATTGGCTTTCCGTAGTTAGCTCGGTGCTAGAAGAGTTTGAACATAACATGTGAATTAACTGATAACTTTATCGATGAGATTTGCGGACGATGTCTTGTAGTAAATAGGTTAATACATTGTTGACTGGAACTGATGTACTTATGTACTTACTACTTATGGATGAGAAACCCTTAGTGCAAGAGTATCGGTCGATGGGACACATCTACCCATTCCAAATCCCTATCGCACTATTTGTTGCATTGAAAGTACGCAAGTGACCGTGACGATTTTTAGACAGTTTACCGGTTTATCCGTGCCCGTTCCCGTCTGACGGGTATCGCAAACTTGCTGCTAATTAGTTGTTAATTACCACTAATCTGTTTTAATCGCGTGCACAGTTTTCTTTCCGACTGTTCTCAATGTGTGATAGGCGTGGTGTCACGTTCATCTTTGTCCTGATTTCAACATTTTAATGAATTACACGGTATGTACATTTCAATGGCGTCGTGATATTAAAACTGAACAGCATGGCGCCATCACTGATTTAAAAATAATTGTTAGCAGTACATTTCTTGAACCTTGTCGACAGGTACACACTGACCCAACATGTTCTTGAGACCCACATTTTAGTAGGTTGTTCCACACGATCTCCGAAATCTAACTTTCGTTTACGATTCATGTTTTCTACGATTCATGTTCAGGATTTTAATAGCGAGTTTGCGATACCCGTCCGATGGGAACGGGTACGGGTAAATCTGTGAACATCGTCACGGTCACTTGGGTACTTTAAATGCAGCGCATAAAGCGATAGCGATTTGGAACGGGTAGATGTGTCCCATTGACCGGTAATCTTTCACTGCGATTGTCTCACTCAAACGTTCATGAATTCCATGCAATTCCAGTCAGCTATGCGTTAACCTATTTATTGCAAGACTTCATGGGCAAATATCATTGATAAAGTTATCATTTTAAGCCAGGTCTTATGTTCAACTTCTCGAGGCGGCTTCTAGCACTTAGATAAATAAGGAAGGCCGATCTTTTCACTAACAACTTTGTTCACGGCATTAATGACAGGTTGTGGTTAATAAAGTGAGTAGATGGTGATACATACGCAGTCTCGACCCATTTCAGGGACGTGGCTATAGACGATCTCCTCATTAGGATAGATATGGCAAGGCGTTAGGAGAGGTGTCCACCTTCGAATTTCTAACTACACCCCTTGATCCATATCAAATTCACAAGTTTGCGCGTAAATACATGTGCACCCCCCCCCCCCGTTGGGCTTCGATTTTTCCCAGCTGGTCCCTCACAACCTCCTGGATGGTATAACATATTCTAAATGAATCAGTAGTCTTTTTGTCACTAGTCGGGTGGGCATAATCCACTGGACCGACCATGCAGTTCATGAAAATGTGTAGATCTGAGCCTGAAATATCCTAATATCCTAATATATAGTGGTCTACGCCATGCAAATTCACCCCGATTTGTTTTTTCTTAAATTAATTATCAGTTTCTGACTGGCCACTGGGGAGGGACCGGACACATCGGATCAACCATGGTTTGGCCCGGTGTCAGAAATTTGCTAAATCTTAGCATCCAGACTGGCATCAAGCTTTCTAATTGTTGGAAATTATGATAACTGACATCCACCCCCTCAAAATTAAAGGTTGGACAATTTCCAACAGTTTCTGATAGCCATTTCAGTCCAATTTTGTTTTACTAATAATAGGAAAATATGCAAAAGTTAGGGGGGCTGAAACACCTCTGTCTCAATCCATTGTACAAGGCATCAATATATCGTTGATTTATCCATGTATTTTATATTAGAATACAACCGTTTAGTTACTTTATCGTATGTAGGTGGGACTGATTTCTCATATTAATATATATTTACCACCTGAACGGACATGGCGCATTTGAACCACAATGCTGGTGTATAGTAGTGGAGATAAAGTAGGTCGCTAAAGACACGAAATACCTGTATACATACTCTACAAAATCTAAGCATAATCAGAGCGAGTTTCAGCTGTGTTCTGTGTTTCGCACAGAAGTGAAGCAAACGCTCTTTAATAACCGTATAATAAACAGACTACATTTTAACACCTTTTATCAATACCAAGTTTAACTTTTCAACCTACCTCCGGGTTTTGGTCCCAACAAACAGCCAAATTCTTGGGATAAATATTCCCTTGCCCAGACCCTTCGATATGTTGAAAGATTCCAAACCAATGTTTACTTAATATGACTAAATATTCCCCACCTGAAATAAGGGACAAATTCGGTCTTATATCTAACTGAAAGTACATGTAGGACATGATTAGACCATGGGTCTAAAACAATACATTTTACACCGATTATTGGTTGGAAAATTTAACTATTACGTAACTGTATATTTGAGCTATCATATTCTATTTCTGAAAGTCTAAAAATTCCAACCGATTTATAGTCAACACTCGATCGGTCTATGACTTGTAGAATCCAAGAAGAGTGAAAGAAAAGCCCCAACCCCTTCCCACTGCCGCCTTGGCCTTGATGAAAGCAACTGATTATCCCGAGGCCCATCTAATCTAAATAAAAATTTCCAACAATCCTTAACGGTAAGTATAACATCGGCCAATAAAGCGAATGCGAATAAAAATCTATCCATATCATAATATATTTTGTTGTTGCAGCTGGCTCACCATACATTACCAGTCGATGTGATGAATTCTACCCGTAAAACAGTTTGCGATTACAAAACGTGTACGGGTAGCTACCCGTACGCGTACCGGTACCCGTACCGGTTTGAAATCGCAAACTCGCTAATGTCACATGTACATGCATATGTAATATGCGGTATCAAAACAAAGCGTACTAACGAGTATTACACGCGGGTGTTTCTTTTGACGATAAATACAAGGCCTTTGACTAATGTTTGGCGATAAATACAAGGCCTTTGATTAATGTTTGGCGATAAATACAAGGCCTTTGACTACTGTTTGGCGATAACTACAAGGCCTTTGACTAATGTTTGGCGATAAATACATTAATACAAGACCTTTGACTACTGTTTGGCGATAAATACAAGGCCTTTGACTAATGTTTGGCGATAAATACAAGGCCTTTGTTTGACTAATGTTTGGCGATGTAAACGCAATACCATGAATGTCTGCTCTTATCGAGTAGAAATAGGAAACCCATTCACTGTTCGCGAAAAAATTACATCCAGTCGCTGTGGCATAAGGGTTGATACCCACATGTATGTAATCTCTGTAAATTATCGTGTATGTTGGCGTTTTACATGGATAATACAGACCGAGTAATATGTGTCCACTGACAACCCAAACGGCTATGTTTGACCAAAGTGAGTCAGGCTCTGAACGTGCAAAGAGTCGTTGATTTTTTTAAATAAATGTTTCTTACAATTTTTAGGACATAAAATAAAAAAAACATCCATTACCCTGCAGGGAGCCCCACACATATATAGAAGCATATAGAAGAGTGTCGTCTGCTCATGTTTGTCTGGGGCTCTGTATGGGTGAAATTATAAAATTGTTAAAGAATACAAGAACAAATTATTAAAATTGTAAAAAATTGTTAGGCCAATGCATTCTCTTATATATGCGATGCGACCTATGGTCGACTCACATATATAAGAGAATGCATTGGCACAGGGTAAAAAAATGCATTGGCTTAAAATAATTGTTCTATCGATAACCCAAATAGTCGACGTTCTGTTTTAATCATTGCCAGTCTTCTTATGATGTGTATACCAGTAATGGCCTCAGGATTTCCCCAATGCAAGGGCTATGATCCGTAAAATGATATGGGGGCCATATTTATCCCGAATGCTACCGGACTGACCATTGCATATTTCCTAAAGCGGGGGGGGGATGCACCACCTGAGTCCTGACCCCCTGAATCCACTCCTGATTTATAAATAGTGTAGTTGACAGTCATGCCTGTCGTGTCCGTTTGCTATGAGTGATTAATCTAATATGCAGCATTTTATGCTATTCAGCTTTAAATTTGAAGGTACAGAAGATGGTGTCGCTGTGTCTTCATTCGGAAAAAAGGTTGTCTCGCTCCGAGTTCCTGACTACATGTAGGTCACCTTTCATCTCGTGTTGTATACATGTGTGTACAGCTATGGCATATTTAAGTGGGTAATATACACTAAATCCGGCCATTTATGGAACCATCTCCTTTTATACTCAACAGAATATATGCACCAAATGAGTGAATTTGAGCCACAGATGAGTGCAAAATACACTCATGTGCTCTATGAACGACGCAAAGCAACATGGTAATTATAATGAAAATGAATTTATGACTGGAGTCATAATTACCACGTTGATTGCATCGTTCATAGACCACATGAGTGTATTTCACAATAATCCATGGCTCAAATTCATTAATTTGTTGTAAATATTTGGTTGAGTGTAAAAATATATGGTCCTATAAATGTCATGATTTAATGTACAAAACCTCTTTAAGTAAAACATTACATTGTGCGTTCTTACCCAGATAATCCAGACTGAAATGACGAGAAACAATAAAATTTTTATAATATCGACGGACTCAAATCCACTTTTTGAAATGAATTAAAACTCGTGAAAAACAGCAACATATATCAGATAGGATTTATTCATTTCGGCATCTATGAAAGAAGACATGTTTATGACGGTGTCTTGATAGTATTTAGATTGATAATATACAGTTGTCGCCCCGCGATTGAGTGAGACACGGGGGTTTGTCGCCCGCTCGAGACATTCCAGATCGAGAGCGGCGCAAAATCCCCGTGTCTCACGAAAACAAGGGTGACAACTGTTTTGTTATCTGACAAAGGAGTGCACATGAACCTCCTCAATGACAGGTCAAAGCCTGCGCGTTTATTCGTTAATCCAATTTGAAGAGTTAATGTTATGCTGGAACCCTGGCTCTTTAGAAAATAAAACGTTCATAATTTGGATAAATTACCACACCCATCATTTGCGCAGCTATTGTCCGGTTAGTTTGATGGTCGCATGGTGGGAATCGGTTCACGGAAAGAGGAGTAAAGCAATTTCGAAGTAGAGTAGTCATGCGGCGAAATGTTCGGTTTCGTTTTAAATGGACGTAAAGACGCACGTTGTCGTGTTAATTTCGAGAACGCTAAAATGTGACCCGCCATATCAAATCCAGTCGTAAGTCGCCTCGTAAATATAAGAGAATGCATTGGCCTAACAATTTTTTATCATTTTTTTTAAATAAAATAAAAAAATCCATTACCCTGCAGGGAGCCCCACACATATATAGAAGCATATATAAGAGTGTCGTCTGCTCATGTTTGTCTGGGGCTCTGTATGGGTGAAATTATAAAATTGTTAAAGAATACAAGAAAAAATTATTAAAATTGTAAAAAATTGTTAGGCCAATGCATTCTCTTATATATGCGAGGCGAGATATGGTCGACTCGCATATAAGAGAATGCATTGGCACAGGGTAAAAAAATCCCGACTTACGACTGGATTTGATATGGCGGGTCTAAAATGTGAAACTAAGTTGTGCAAGACGAAATTGACAACTTCTTGCGAAGTCTGGAGAATGAATTAGTCGGATTTCTTATGTCGAAAAAAATCGTCGCGCATTTTCGGAATGTTAAAAGCGTAATGAGAACGGTTTCGATACCGCTAGTGTGTCTATTTTCAGAATCTACCTGTTTCCAGCTTGATATTTTAGTGGAAACATGTTTGTGTGAGACTTTTGTTTGTGTACGCCTCTATTTTTTCCCCGTCCACCTGGTAATAAAACACATGCTATTACGCATAGCGAATTCAGTAAGTGGCTTTCTTTGTTCCTGGAAATCGAAAGATAGGGAGACATCTGGCCACAAATTGCATATATATATATAATTGCATATCTTAATGTGGAATTTCATCAGATGAATTGTATTTATGACTGCATTTTCAATTTTCTTTCCAAAATATTAAGGTATTGTATATTCTTAAAATCAGCTACACCACAGATAGATGAACAGGAACAATCTACAAGGATATCTTGATCATATGTCACAAACAAAACTCCGATACATCAATTGTTGGTAAAGATATCGCAGAAAAGCTAACCCTACCCCCACCCTCGCTGATTTCACGACAAGTCAG
This sequence comes from Siphonodentalium dalli, assembly GCA_032622095.1. Taxonomy (NCBI): domain Eukaryota; kingdom Metazoa; phylum Mollusca; class Scaphopoda; order Gadilida; family Siphonodentaliidae; genus Siphonodentalium; species Siphonodentalium dalli. The sequence continues at coordinate 228,541,657 of CP136063.1, forward strand.
ATTCCTTTGGTCGAAAAAAACGGTCGCGCAATTTCGGAATGTCAAACACGACATGCGAACGGTTTATTTATCAATAGCGTGTCTACTTTCAGAGTCTACTTGTGCCCAGTTGAAATTTTATTGGGAAAAGTGTTTTTGAACTGTTTTAAGAATTTAAAGAGCGTTTACTTATTATACAAATATTAATCCTCATAACTAACCTTCTGGTTGACTGTGCGAGTTGAAATTAACAAAAGTATCAAATATGGCGGTCTACTTTCAGAGTCTACATGTTTCCAGTCTGACATGTTAGTGGAAACAAATTGTTTGGAAGGTTTTAATAATTTAAAGAGCGTTTCCTGGTTATAAAAAAATATTAATTAACACGATTAGCCTTATCATGAATTGTGCGAGTTGAAATTATGCACATATATCAAGTACTAGCAGGGTTACCCGCCGTTGGTCAGGTTAACGTGATGTGAAACCCTCTGTTGATATTTGGTGGGAATAGAGAATACTCTTGCTACCAAAGTGTTACACGTATTCTCATACATTGTATATCCAAATGGCATCACGAAACATTATTCTTACACATGGAATATTTATTTATTTACAACTGCGTATACTTCAGACGTTATAGCATGAAACATGAACATCATAAACACATTAGTTCGAAAAAATAAAAGACGACAATTGTGTTTTACATAGAGATGTATCAATCAGTCAATCAATCTAGTTTATCATATCTTCATGAAGATACAGATGTTTTAAAGATATTTCCAGGTGCTCATCTGTTCTGGTGCTATAAACTGGCTAATCATTTTCCGTTTAAAAGAATTGATGTTATGCAAGTATAGCAGCTATATGTGCCCGACACAGCGAGATTTTGAGTTGTTTATGTTAGGCGACGAGTCTGTTTTAAAAAATGAAAGAAATCCTCCTCTGTATCGGGCAGATATACCCTTGTCAGATGTCAATATTGGAGGATCATGAACAGTCATGTGCTACGGACTGCGTTTTCCTTTATCTCAGAAGTATCCATATTTGACTGCACACTGTGACCATTATTTTTGAACAGGCCTGCTCTACATTTCCATATCTCTTGGCAATTGTAACTTTTTTTGTGGAAACAATATTGAATGCGACAGACTCAATCGTGTTATAATATAGACATGAACCATTCTAATATGCAATCATCTGACGATTCAAGGTCCCTCAGTTTGAATGAATATATGTATCTCTTAAATAGATTGATATAAATATACTGTTAATGCTTTCTTCTATGTATCTGTGTTGCTAGATCATTATATGAATGCCCTGATTTCCATCCCCATATAAATATGACAGTTGAGAAGATATAATTGTTCAAGTGACTTAATTCGGTCACCATTTGTCGAGATTGTGAAATTGGAATGCCAAAAACTCCTTATAACGACACGGAGATGGCCTGGGAGTTGACTATATATTACTTTGTTGGATATCGGCGAATTAAACAATCTTATCAATGCTAGTGAATCTCCTCTCGCCCTCCATGACCCAAACGACCCCAAATGTGATTTAATTCATCATATCATTAGAGAAGAACGTGCATGAATTTGGTGGAATCAGTGCTAAATATATTTGTATCAACTTTGTTGCAACTACCCTCATACATGACTTGAACAGCGCCACTTTTGTCATATTTAAACCACGTCTATTAGAATCATGCATGCATTTTATAATGGAGATGATTAGATATAAGTTTGGTGGTAATCGGCAACTAAACAAATTCTTATCATAGTTATTACCCCCCTCCCCCATCTCTCACCCAAACGGCACCAATTTCGCGTCTTTAACACACGTTTATAATATATCAATTTGGTCGAAAACTGTGCTAAAAATAGCCCCTCCCCTGACACCAACAACGTCACTTTAGAAAATTTTAACCCTCACCATTATCTTACTCGTAAAAAGTTACCCCTGTTAGACCGCCTTGGTGCCATCTCGATTGTACCCGTAAAGTTATATATTGAACACAGACAGATATTCGCAAATATTTGATTCATTGTATCATTTGAGAAGAACGTGTATGAGTTTGATGGTAATTGGCACTAAACATATTTTTATAAGTTTTTGGTGACCCTCCCGTCCCTATTTCGGACTCAAGCGGCGCCAATTTTGACATCATTAAACCACACACTTAGACTCATTATAGAGATGAATATATATAAAATTTATGAAAATTGGCGAGTATACAAATTCGTATCAAATTTAGGGCCACCATTGCATATCTCTCACCCGAAAGGAGCATTTAAACCACACGATTAAATTATTCGTATCACAGAGAAGAATATGTATCAATCAGGTGGAAATCATAAAACATATTGTTTATCAATGTTTGTGTCCCTCTCACCCACTAGGCACCCCTGACTCGAATGGTCCCACTTTTGACCAGACAATTAGACTCCTGATATCATGGAGATTATTATTTGTAAGTTTGGTGCTAATCTGCGACTAAACTAACTTTTATAAAATGTTGTGCCCACCCCACCCCATCTCTCACCAAAGCAGCACCAATATGACGTCTTTAAAATCACACGATTAGATTCCTCATATCATGGATAAGAATGTGTATCAATTTGGTGGAAATTGGCGCTAAAAATATTGTGTATCAATTTTGGTGCCCCTCTCCCTTTCAGTGCACCCCTGACTCGAATGACACCACTTTTGACAGCTTTAAGCCACGCCATTAGACACCTCATACCATGGGGATGAATTTGTATAAGTTTCGTGGCAATCGGTGACTAAACCAATTCTTATCATATTTAGTACCCCCCCCCCCCCGCACCGCCCCCAAATCTCTCATCCCAACGACACCAATTTGGCATCTTTAAATCACACAATACGATTCCTTGTATCATGGAGAAGATAGAAGAATGTGCATCAATTTGGTGGAATACGGCGATAAAATTATTTTGATCAATTTTGGTGCCGCCCCTCTCCCCTTCCGGGCATCCCTGACGCGAACGGCGCGACTTTTGATATATTTAAACCAGACCATTTGATTCCTCATATTATGGGGATGATTATATATAAGTTTAGTGCCAATCGGCGACAAAAATGTTCTCTGCCCCTCTCCCTTTTCTGCCCCTGACAACAACGGCGTCACTTTAGAAAATTCTAACCCTCGCCATTATCTTTCTCGTAAAAAGTGACCCCTATTATACCCCTTTCGTGCCATCTAGGTGGTCCCCTGTGAATTTCTATAGAACACAGATAGACAGACAGACAGACAGACGCAATATAGATATAGATGATAGATGACTCTGAAATGTATTTTTGAGAATATTGGTATCGTCAGATAAGTCTCCGCGGTACAGTACTACAGTTGCGATCAAAATTTAACGTTGAACCATATAGATAGTTTGACAATTTACTCAAATGTTCACAGTGATGGAACTTAATGGCTATCATATATGCATGACTCTTACATGTAATCTACTGTAACTATATGTGATTTTACAAATTTAACTTGCAATATAGTCAGGCCACCAGATACGGTAATTGATAAAAAATGTGGTTCACATCAATCATATACATCACAATCAAGTGGTTCAGTGATAATGTACACTTGCTTATCCATGGATCATTCTGTTTTAGTATTAAATTTGGAGAAACCCGACCAACATCAATGTAACAACTACAACAACTCATCTATGCCAATGATATATATAGCCATACATGTGAATAGGATGGTATAGTTTCAAATTATTAAAGTTTTCGTATTATGCGGTACTTCTTCCTGACAATAAACATTAATTTTTTTGTTCTATAAATCCTGGTCGGGTTTATCCAAATTGGGAGTTATGTTGATCTGATGATAAAGACGAAACTTTCTCCGTCCACTCAATACATCCCCGGGGTACATGTTTCACATATCAAATTAACATCTTAGTCAACATAACAAATCACTCCCTCAAATCCTTTGCCACAAGAATAAAAATAAATTGTCAGTATAAATAGGCAAGACATCTCTGGACACTTTCGAAGAGATAATTTATTTATAAGAAGACATATGTGTGCATTATGCGCTTGGTCTTATATACGTTACAGTAAATCAGTGAAATTAGTAATTACGCGAAATTTCACCATGTCTACTACACAATTAAAGATAATAAATTCTATATTTATGTGCATTTGTGAGAACAAGGTCCTAACAAAAAACAATGACTGTGTTGTATTATTATATGGTAATAAAGTTTACTATAATTCTCTCATTTTGCGACAAGTATACGTGTCTTTACTGGACGGATAATTGTCGATATTGTGGAATGTACAGCATTGTTTATATTGTGAGGAGAGGGTTCAATAATAGTGTCGAAGAATATAGTTGAGGGGAACCTTCCATCATCCTCCATAATGTATCATGACTCCATATGTTGTAAATAAACCATCATCTTTTGCTAAATGGATCGTTCTCCCCCAAGAATATACTTGGACTTTGAACCGTGACTTCCCATGGCGATCAACACTCTGGACCGTGGTATTTTCCAGTAGTGTCTATAGTCGGATGATATTGGTTCAAATGGTGACACAGATATGAAACTGTACAGGTTGGTGCCGTTTGAACCATTGATCATTATAAGATCGATAAACTTAGCCTAGGCAACTACCGGGAATTGACTGGACATTGCAATTATAGCTTATAGCGTCGTAATTCCACGCCAGTGTTTGCGTTTCCGATGAAGTTAATACCCAAATGTGAAATTTGAGATATACCTCACCATCAGAGTGAACCAAATGTCTTATTTAAGGTTAGCAACGGTTGCTAATCAAATACCACAATGGTGTACTAATCATTCATTGGTATTTTTGCCTTAATTTAATATTATAGTCGGTGTCTAATGACATGGTGCTGGTTTTGTTCAAAGTTGGGCACATGTATGTCTAAATCTGTGCAGGCATGTTCTGCATAGGCCACTGATCATTATACTATCGGGAGACTTTGCCACCCGATAGCTCATTTGTAACGGTTACTAAGCACCTACTCGGAATTTGCAGGAAAATTCAATTATAGTTGATATCTATTTTACGCATTAAGCTCTACTTTAGTGGAAATTCGAATTTACTTTATTGTCACAGCTATAAATGAAGCGTGAAAATTGGTGGTGAATGTTCGGTTTCAGTCGCTGTACTGAAGTTCGCCAATTGTAACTGGCATGAGAAGTGTGAAAGCAAAGCCCATACTGCTATAGTAAAGATATCAGCTGCACCAAAATGTCTATTTGTCATCAGCACAAATCCTGCGAAAACACAGAATCTTCCAGTGTATGTGGGATAGACTCCGATGACAACGATAGTGTTAATTAATATGAACAACTAACATCTATTCCTGTGTGTTTGTGACACTACATCCCGTTATTATCAACGATGTGGCTTAAAAAACTAGTCAGTGGACAACAAGACAGACAATATCAGATAAAACAATAATCTAATATGTAATCACATCGTGAAACTTCAGTCTTGTTGGGAATATTTCGTTTGACTCAACAGACTGCATATTATCGAAATTACAAAACCATTCGACACTTTTGCCAATTACTGTATCTTGAGGCATAACTGTATCATATATTGCATCTATTAAATCACGGATAGTTAAAATGGACCAAACACGAGTGTTAATCTTCATATATAGCACACGATCGCCAATAAGTGATATTACAATAAACGTTTGAGCATAACACGAAATTATCCATAGGTTTCAGTGTTACATTTTGATATCAACTGTAGCCAACAAGAATCATCTGATCACATCCAATCTTTTTAAAACTACGTCTGTGTTTCATACTTAGTATTTTTTTTAGGAATACCAGTGCGAGCATATCATCATACGCAAAATGGCGCCATTTATCGATAATACTAAAATCTCCACAGGGTTCAGTGTTAAATTTTGATCGCAACTGTAGCCAGCAAGAATGAACTGATCACATCAAATTTAAAAAAAAATACTTGTAAAGGTCATAGCTAGTAGTTTTGAGAACTTTCAAATCGCACCGATCACCATATTCAAGATGGCACCATCTATCGTTTTCTGTAAATACGAAACGCTCTCTAAATTATGTTGACCCCGATTTAGGCCGACCCGCCAAAATTCAAGATTGGAAACAAGTCAATCCTGAAAACACACATACTAAGCATACAGAATCCGTTTTCAGATCGCTTTTAACAAACAAAAAAATGCAAAATGACGTAAGGAATCCGACTAAATAGACGAAAGGAAATTGTCAATTGATAAACAGTCAAGAGTGTCTATTTGATCTTTATAGCTTAGTTCAGAAACGTATTTGTAACGTACGTACATCGTGCTTGCAATTGTCTGCATTACATACCCACTGCATAATAAGGATTATCTATTTGTTCCACGGTATTTATTATTGATATAAATGTCCAATATGAACATTACACATTATAACGGATTTATATCCGCGATAACACCATTTATACATAGCGTGCTTTAATTGTAAATTAAAAACAACAATTACGCAAATTAGCAAAGACCGCAGTTCGCGGTTGTTACGAAACAGTGGGGTTTATAAAATGAGAGTTCTCGGAAATTGATAGAGAGATGTGAGGGAATTTCTGCACGTTACTTCGTAGTTCTATGTTTACTGGTAATCGATGAGCGGTCAACAACTGTCGAAATGTTACCCTCGAAGGTAACAATCGATTTGAGGGTAATAATTGATTTGCGGCCTGCCACGTGACGCACCCTTAGCCAATCAAAAGAGAGGAAAATGGGATGAAGGATAGCAAAAAACAACTCACTTGTATCGCCTGTTGAACTGGACCGACCGATTACGCGCAGGCGGTTAATGCTATTAATGATTGGTGTGGCCGTGTAAAATACATGGAATACATGGATTTTACATACAAAAATTACACACAAGTGTGTATCCACCATAAGCCGAGAAACAGTTAGCGATTGCTTTTAATCAGACTGTCTCGCGGCCGGATAGATTGTTACACTTAATATGTCCGATGGCACACACCCTCAAATTCGTTGAGAAACTTTCTTTAGCCACAAGCACATTTTGTTGAGCCACTTTTGTTTTTCTTTAGCAATTTGCGAAAGTGGCTTACGACAGCGACAAGTTGTCGGCAGTATTCACAATCATACCAGGACATAACCTGAGATCGTCAGTCATGTTTATTGGTTTTATAACATTTCAGTTCTTATTACAGTTGTGGTTATCGGGAATGAGAAACGTTAGTCGGGTCCATTTTAGCAATACGCGATTTCTAAACAATTTTCACCATTTTTAGTGGGGTACTGTACTACATTACAACCTTCTGCTGCGCCATGGTCATAGATAACAAGCACATGCATGCTTGGTTACAATGTACACAAATGGTCAGAGCGTTCATTATATGTCTGTATTTTGGCAGGATTTTTCACATCGCAAGTTGAGTTATTATCCCTTAAAATCTGCAGAATCTTCATTTTATAATTTCTTTGGCAAAATTGGCCGTCTTCTGCCCATATCTAAACATGACAGAGCGAATGCCAGTCTGTAATTGCCTTATGACCTGATGGAACCTAGATATGCGTAACATATATACAAAAGTTATTTGAAATTTGGTGTTGGAAGTGCAGATGACTGAGTTCAAGGGAGATAAATCAGACACTTTTCCGGTGGAGAGCCATACATAACTGCCCCACAACATATTCCAAAGAGTACTGCGTATTCAAACATAATCCCATTTCTATACTATACAAATAATTAAACTATCAAACCATTACTCCCATAAATAACAGAGGCCAAACTGACAGTTATAGCCACTATATATATGCTTAACCTCAAATTTTTCAGCCATCCAACAAACCCACGAAATCGTCTATTGCTACCTTAAAGGAAAAATGGAGTCACCCCCTCCCATGCAACAAGCCAATATCATGTTAAATCTCTGACACACACCGATAACTTTGATATACAACACATATAGTGTTCCTTCAATGCGAATGGGAAATAAGGTTGATATACTGTTGTTTCAATAAAATGAAACATTTTCACCCAAATTATTGGTTATAGCAAAACAAAAATTAAACGGTAATTCTAAATGTCTGTAAGTATGATATGGCTGTATATATATATGAGTGGTGCTGGGGAAATGGTAGGCTCTGAGTCGGTAAGACTGCACAAAGGCATTGGCGTTTGTGGGTCTTCCAGAGAGAGAGATCCCTGATTTGGGTCCAACTCCGGCTTGGTCGTCTCGGAGTATGCTATTTCTCTGTATGTAAGTACGATATGGCTGTAGAATGGAATGTCTACTTTATGTAGTGCACGAGTGTGTGTATATGTGCATGTGTAGTTGGTTCATCATACATATTGAGACATGTGTTGTAGATATGTTTGTAATTATAAATTTGTTATACACTGTGTTATGTACCAAATTGTGTTTGTTTTCATAATATAAACATTTATATATGAATCTCCATATATGGAGGATAATAAAGATATATATATATATAAATCTCTGACACACACCGATAACTTTGATATACAACACATATAGTGTTCCTTCAATGCGAATGGGAAATAAGGTTGATATACTGTTGTTTCAATAAAATGAAACATTTTCACCCAAATTATTGGTTATAGCAAAACAAAAATTAAACGGTAATTCTAAATGTCGTATCATGCCCAGCTACTTTAAAACTAAATATCATCCCAGTCAAATGCGTTCTGATCGGATTATATCACATTTGTGTGTGTTGGTGGGCATGCTTTGTGATTACTTAGTAGCCAGACCACACCCCCAGTATGTTAAGACAGTGACACTTATTGGTTATTCGGAAATACTGCCAAGACTCAGTAGCCAATATTAATATGGATTTTCGTACGTGGTATGCATTCCATTGCAATGTGTCATCAGTAACACGTTTCGTTAAATGCAGGTCACTTTTACGTAGGTGCACAACAACGTAATACTCCCAAAGCATAGTAGGGAATAACTGATGCATATATAATCCCCCGTGGCGAAGTGTAATGTTTGTTTGCCGTATAACCTTGAATGTTTTTATTTTGCCATGTTGGTGTGCGTCAATAACTTGTCAAGCTGAAATCCACCGTATTGAATTAATTATGACATCCTATATCACATCTGTAGTGTGCTGGATGACATCCACTGTTTGTGATTGCACAGCAGCCGCATTCCCAACTCTCCAATGTTTTGACAATACCTGGTCATTCGGAAACATGACCAAGAATGAATAACCAATATAAATACGGCTTTTCGTACCAGGTAAACAAGGAGTTCCATTGTTGAAATATTTCCGCAGCAACACGTTTTGTTAAACGAAGGTCATTTTATGTAGTCACACAACGACGCAAAACTCAAAACGAATTGTAGGGAGTAACGGATTCATATATAATATCATCACTGCCCCCCCCCCCCCCCAACTGACTACTACTCCGGTGACGCTCAATTCATCGCTGCAATGATACTAGCTTTCTCCCATTCGGGACATGTTAGACAACCTGCGATATATTTCCTGCCACACGAGAAAAAGACATATATATCGAAGGGAGATTATTTTTGCAACATCGTACACATTAAGTTTGCCTATGCGATAAGCATTGATTACATAGATGTTACTATTATGAAGTTTCCATGATTACGAAATATACAAAAAAGCTACTTCAAGAACACCCCTTCCCATTTCTCCGGTTTGTCTATACATCGGACTGCACCCCCTGTCCCCAAATTCACTCTTATGTGAACTTAAATCACATAACTCAGACCAACGTAATACACCAGCAATGTTTTAGTAGCAATGGCTGTTATCACCTGCCCTGTCTGTAATAGTGTGTTGTACAAAATGTTCAAACATATAAGAGATTTTTGCAGGCTGAAGTAGACCTGTTTACACATATTTTGGCTTCAAATTTGATGTTTGCAGATGAACGTGATGTCTGAGAAAGGGAAAATGCGATTTGGAAAGAATTTGAAATGGATTCAGTGTTGACAAGAAAATAGGGAAGATGAATTAACCAAAAATAAAAGTGATAAATAATTTGGCATGCTTCTTGAAAGTAAATATACACGATTTCTGACCATGTTCACCATTTTGAGTGGGTACTCTACTACAACCTTCTGCTGCGCCATGGTTATTGATAAAAAGCACATGCATGCTTGGTTACAATATATAGAAATGATCAGAGCATTATCTGTCTGTATTTTGACAGGAATTGTCACATCATAAGTTGAGTCATCTCCCTTAGACTGACTGTGCAGAATCTTCATTTTAACCAATTTTTGCCGAAATTGGTCATTTCGGTCCCTTAGCTAACCATGCCAGAGCGAATAGCAGTCTATAATCACATTATGAGCTGATAGAACCCAGATATATGTATGATATATTTAAAAATTAAGAACAGTTATCGTATCAATTTTGAAGTTTGGTCTTGGAAGTGCAGGTGACTGATTTCAATGCAGATACATCAGGCTCATTTCCGGTGGAGTGCCATACAGAGCTGGCCCACAACATATTCCAAAAACATATTCAAACATCATCCCATTTTGTATACTATGGTACCTTTATAAAATAATTAAACCATCAAACCATTTACTCCCAGAAACAACAGTGGTCAAACTGACAATTATATCCCAATATGCTTAAAATCCTATTTGTCAGCCCTCCTACACACCCATGAAATCGTGTATTGCCACCTTATAAGACAAAATACTTTAAAAGCTAACAATAAATTTAGTGCAACACAATGTTTGTTAGCGGGTATAAGTACATTAGCAATATACTAAAATAAAATAAAAAAAATGACATGGGAAATTGGTGAATTCTGTAAAAAAAAATTGTGAAACTTTGGTAAAATACTCAAGTTATGGATTTCCGAGGGTGTTTACAAGAAACTATAATTCACAGATCCTCCCATTCCATACGTTGTGTATAGATGTTACAAAGCTGCTTGCAGAACAGAAGACCTTTCGTTGAGTATTTTTCGAGTTATGTTTCTCCAAAATTGAGTATATCTAATTGCTGAGCCTCAGATTAGCTAAAATTTCATATTTAAGGTTTAGTATATTAAAAACGACAGCATAATGACTTTTTCGATGTTTTAATAATGGGATAATCACTGAACTATTCCTTCGCCAGCCTTGGGGAATTGGCGTGCTTTACCAAAACAAATCAGGAAACGACTGTAACAATGGGATTGTGCTCTAAGGATCCTTATATTACGAATAAAAAATCAGTTGAAACGAGAACTATCTTCACTAATTGCGTGTAAGTAATCACAAACTAGATTGCGAAGGGAAGACACAAACAGCGCCCGTCAGAAATAGAGGGTAGACTATGTCCTGTCTGTAAGACGAACCGAATCATCTGTAATGAATTGTCCGACACACGAAAACCTTCGCATTAGTTGTTTCGCAGCAATATGCGACCATATAGCCGATTTCCATATCATGGCAGAAGACAATAACATTTCATTTTATAATGGAAAATAGGCACCATAAATATCATATGCGACATGATCCGGTCCTTCTTTGAGAAGCGACATAATTTAATATTTGCATAATACTTATATCAACAACTGATGATTGAGTAATGAGTATACAAAACATAAATTCTGACTGAGTCGGGTTTGGTTTTATATTATGTTTATATTGTGTGTGTGCAACTGCCCATTGAGGTGTTATTGTAATACAATTTTGTAATTTGTAACGTATAAGGCAGGCGCGTATACATATATGGACGGCGTGTAAGGGCTGTGCACGGAGGCAGCGTCTCAAGCCCCTGTACCTCGAATGTTTGGCGGAGCGAACGACTGTTTCACAACAGATATCGGCGAATTTGCATGAGTACAAGAACAATAATTCTATATACGTGGTGTTTGAGTCACTTTTGTATAGACTTTAATAGGACTGTCACATCCTGGTGCTTTCTCTCACTTTACTCACCCAGCATAAACACATTTAAAAACCACAATACGGATAAAAAACAAACATATGAAGAAACATGCGCAAAATAACGGATATATTTCGAAGTGATAATGGAAATATGCACAAACGGAATCGCATATCAACATAAAAAAACGGAAACGTATATCAACACAAAAAAACGGAAACGTATATCAACACAAAAAATAAAAAACGGAAACGTATATCAACCAAAAAAAAAACGGAAACGTATATCAACAAAAAAAATAATTAATGCGGCTTATTGGTTGTGGACACACGTACCACAGTAGCTATGGAATATCAGGTATGACAATTTATGATGGTGGAGTTTGGAGACAATTGGTCGTCATAATCAATATGCCATAGCTAGCCATGTGTCTTCCAAAGTTCGTTATAAGCAGCCTTTTCTTGTTTTTGTCCTGGTATATATAGTTCGCTTTGTTTCTTCCAGATACTTTCTCTCAGCTGTATTTCCTCCAAATTTCCGACACAGCTTCATCGGCCCACATGATAATGTTAGCGAAATTATGCGTACAACTAAACGTCGCAAAATAAAAGACGCAATTGGGGAACTGTTTTAATACGCATGCAATTAATATAAGTAGATAAATATGCATTGAGACGAATTGAATTCTGGACGATCGATCGTGCAATTATATATATCTTTGTGAATACAATGTAGCAAAACGTAATGTGTAGATATCAACCTTGGTGAGACACAATGGGTTAATTGGTCCAGTCGACTCATTGTGCGGAAACTCAGCGGGCAACATGGCTAGCTTTGGCACAGAACTACCACGACCAATTGTCACCAAACTCCACCATAATAAATTGCCAATCCTACTGTGCCACTGCTACTGCGGTACCTGTGTCCGCATCCATTGTCTTATTTGATACGACAAAGCAGTAAAGCATTTTCACTTGATTGACACTTTCATGACAGGGGCTGCACTGGGGCAGTATTAAATAACATGTGTCAATGCATGCACATACATGTATAGGGAGCCTCGCATATATGATATAATACACTGTCTTACACGGTCATGTAAATTGTGTTAGTCCAATGTATTATATTATATATGCGAGGCTCACTATAGGATACTCACATATATAAGATAGTGCATTGACGCATGCAGGGTTTTCGCAAACTTTCAGGAATCTCCATATTTGACAGGTTAAATAATGCCATGTTCTAGCAGCTAATAATCAATGTTTTGATAAGTAAGCATGTGTGACTTTGATAAGTTGTTATTCATATACAAAGGGGAGCAACTGCTGACTACCTATTAAAGAGGCGCCTCAATCTTGAATTTTCTAAAAATCACAATTTTAAACTATCAATTGGAATGGGAAAACTATTATCCTCTATAACAAATGTATGCTATAGTACTATAACAGCACCTGTTCACACTCGCACTACATTCTAATTAAGTAAAAACAAAGGTGGTTTAAACAAAATACAAATTTGTTTTCTCCATCCTGGTCATTGAGTTTGACAGGAAATATTTGCAACACACATACTGCATTATCTACCGGTTTGTGTTTCATCATTCAAGTATATAATACCCTCATTTGAAGGTTATTTTGGCTATCCGATGCAACACATTCTTACTCTGAGTTCGAAGTATACACATTCAATGTTGATCTGTTCGGAGCAATGGCATATCACCATTTTTTCTTAATGCCACAATCATGAAACATATTATGCTACCCAATTGAATCGCCAAACGTTACCACAAATATTTTAAACAATGTTTGTGTTAACAACTTCATTTCGATTTCGAAAATGACAGAGATTTGATTGACTATTTCAAGATAACCAGTAGTCATCGGACCCGGAAGAAATTGTTACTGAAGCGATAATAGTGTCATTTGACGCGGAAATGACAGACAGAAGAACATGTCCAAAATCCAACAAAATCCTTTTTGGGGAAAATTTCACTATTCAACATGGGTACAAGATGGTCGTCAGTATCAACAATTATAGAATATATATATATAAATATATATATATATATATATATATATATATATATATATATATACTAGAAGGTGACTCGACTTGGTCCGGGCTTGGACCTTGAATTGACCATTTTGAAGGTCACGGTCAGGTGGTGTAACGATTTGACCCGTCCAAAACACTGCCCGGACAAAATTACCCGACAAAAGTACCCGTCGAAATCCATCCGGTTTTACCCGATTTGACCTTGAATTGATCATTTTGAAGGTCAAGGTCAGTCGGGGTCACGATTTGACCCGTCCAAACACTCAGTGGACAAAAGTAACCCTATGTATAAAATTTCGTCGAAATCCCATCAAAATTGGCGATTTGACCTTGAATTGACCCGATTTCAAGGTCAAGGTCACGTCGCACGGGCAAATTAATAGGCCTATGCCACTCCCCGGCCGAAGGTACACCCACATACCAAGTTTCATCGAAATCCCGTGATATTCGGGCGTTTGACCTTGAAATGACCCGAGTTCAAGATCAAGGTCACGTCGCACGGACAAATTAATAGGCCCATGCCACCCCCGGCCGAAAATACCCCCACATTCCAAGTTTTATCGAAATCGGCTCGGCCGTTTTCGAGTTCATCGCGAACACACACACACACACACGCACACACACACACACACACCACACACACACACACATATCTTCCAAAATATATATATATATATATTGATTGAAGAAATTAAACATGGTCCGAGAATCCATCCGAGAACCAAACTGAGAATGTGTTCTTAAGCTAGCGCTTTCAGCAATTGTTTGCATCTTCAGGCTTCACATTCGCGCTAGCTTAAGAACACATTCTCAGTTTGGTTCTCGGATGGATTCTCGGATCATGTTTAATTTCTTCAATCAATATATCCAACTGCACGCATGTTCTCTTTCTTTTTATTCATGTATATCATCTGCGTGCATGACAACCATGGGAGAGAAATACGAAAGATAGATTCTAATGGAGATAGAAAAGCTGTTCACCATAAGTTCGTTATTGATTTCCGAAATACTGAACGCACCAAGTTTAGCCATAACAACGGAAACGGAAGTGACGTAACAATGGACTGACAGTAATCTTCAAACAAGGAACATGTCTTGTGTTATCCATCTCCGGTCGTACAAAGATCGAGAGAAACACCAGTAAATACATCGGAACAAGATGTTAAACGCAGTCGAAATGTAACCGCGCGAATGTGAAGCCTGAAGATGCAAACAATTGCTGAAAGCGCTAGCTTAAGAACACATTCCCAGTTTGGTTCTCGGATGGATTCTCGGACCATGTTTAATTTCTTCAATCAATATATCCAACTGCACGCATGTTCTCTTTCTTTTTATTCATATATAGAGGGTATGCAACGAGTGTTTCTCTCATATGATATTTATGAAACGAGTCTAAGAATTTTCAGTTTTCTCGAGCCTCCGGCGAGAGAAAACTGAAAATTCCTGACGAGTTTCATAAATATCATATGAGAGAAACACGAATTACATATTCTATTTATCATATGACACCTATAAATTGATTATGATGTCCAAAACGCACACAAATCACTAAATAGCTATATGACATCGGCAGCAAAAGGTTAATGTGACGTCACTTCATTGCACGGAAGCCCAATTACACCTGGTGAACTAGAAGAAATAATATGCACGCGAAGATATAGTGCGCTATTCTGTTCTCAGTTTGTGACATTATATTGTATGTTTATTAGATAAATACGAATTACATATTCTATTTATCGTATAACAATGTCCAAAACTATATATTTCAAGATTATAATTGCGAGAATTTCGGCATCGCGTTGATTAACGCGCACGAAGTTGACCTACATTTAGTTAGAGATGCGGCTCGGCTCATGCTGCCATTCAGCCAATCAGAACACACTTTTTGTCAACAAACCAATCAAATTATCGGAAGGTGATATGAGCTAGTAGTTCATATGAAATTGATTTATGACATACTTTCCAACGTAAATAATGATTGAGTCATATGATAGATATATTTATTATATACTTGCCCATGAATTATAAGGTTTTAGCAGTGAGATATAAATGATATCCCACTAGTGAGATATAAGTGATATCCCACTGGTGAAATGTCTGATGTATTGACATTCATTGGGGGCCATAGGCAAGTGACTAAAGTATATAATAAACAGAATATCCACACTTTTTCAGTGGGTATGGGTTAAATCTCATTCGGGATGACAAAACATTTGAATTTCCACTCGTGGCTAAAGCCACTCGTGGAAATTCAATGTTTTGTCATCACTCATGAGATATAACCCATATCCACTGAAAAAGTGTGGATATCCTCTATATATTGCATGCCTTTATACTAAATCAACATATATACAAATGGCACATTCTGATATGACATGTGAACAATAAACCTTCTTTGGTGACCATCAAATGGCCGACATAGATTAAAATTCTCATTTTGTGTGATGTTCTGTAGTGTTTAGAATTAGATGTATGTGCTCTAAATTTGCAATACAGAATATATGCAGCAAGTAAGAAAAACGTAGTTTCCAAGAACCATGAGTCCACTTCGAGAAATTGTCCGAGAAAACCGATATGTAGATATTACGATCCACACATTTTATGGTTTTTGGAACACAAAACACTACATGTATATCCAGGCTCACCAGTGACATCCACATATTCATAATCCTGCTTCGATTTGATTGTCTACTAAAAGCCTAATGTAAAAGTGTCAAAAACTTGTAGATATACTTTGATTTTGTTGAAATTGTGGTTTGCTCACTGTCGAATTTAAAAATTATAGTTGAATAGAATTATAATAGGTCAATACATGATGTGGCTCACCCAATAACAGGCTACTGAACGCAGATATGATATTAGTGGCTACGTGAAAATGGAACCGATTTCTATCCTCCGTATTTAACTAATCAAAGTACCGCTTGGTAATTGATATATGTCAAGCCAATCAGGACTGGATGGTAAAATGGCTACCTTGATTGTATGTTCAAAGAATGTTCAATATGACGCTCTTCTTCGTGTGTCATCAGTTTCACAAACGCACGTGTCATGTTAAGAGTTCAAAATGTCATGCCTCACATAATCAGTTGGAAACAGGGTGGAACTGTTTTAATATTTTTATTTTCGATGCATTAGTTAGCAATTAATTTGTTCAAATATTCCAACATTTGTCCAAATATGGGACTAAAATGGCCATCGGTTGGAACAAACATATAGGGGTGTCATGTTGGAAACTTCCAACAGCTGAAAACCTCTAGGTACCAGTTGGAAAATTCTTAACCACAAATTGTGTACTCATCGCAAGACCTTGTATAACAGGTCTGTGTTGAGAACCCGCGATATATCTGACTTATCTGAGTCTGATATATTGGATCAGCTGGCTCATCAGTGATTCACAAGTGTTCATAGGATGTCGAAAACGTGTAGCGGTAAAAATAGATATTCAACCGCTATGTTCTGACCTTAACTGGAGCCCAACACTCACCGAATTTGAAGGTTTGATACTTGAAACTACATCTGTCTACATTTCTGCCACTCACTTACGGTGTACTAAGAACCACGTGTATTGCCATGGCCACCATCACTGCAAGAGCAAGGGACATAATCGTGCACGGAGTTCTGCCCCAGGACATAAACAAGAACTTCACAGGACCAAAGATGTGTTCCAATTGCATAATTACAAACTCAACAACTGATCGTTCAGAGTATCCATAGTACAGTACGCTAAGGCTGATTATCAACTTTCGTAGTCAGATGGTCAGTAAATTGCTGCTGGGCCCCGATATCATAATATTATATAATGTTAATTAGCAAAGGATTCGAGTGAAACGAGAAGGAAAAATAAATTAATAAATTATATAGGCTCTAGATATTATCGCACGATGTTATACATATAGATATACATATAACACAGGAACAAAATGGCCAATGCATTCTCTTATATATGCGAGGCGACCTATGGTCGACTCGCATATATAAGAGAATGCATTGGCACAGGGTATAACTGCAACTATCACAATGTGGTCAAGGAGCCGGTTCCAATGATATCCATATTTGTATGGTTCTATTGAGACAGACCGAAGATATTTTAGGCTGTTGAAGCTTTATTTGGCCGGTTTTGGCCGGTTTGTTGGGTAAAGGGTTAATACTTCGATTAGAAATGAAAATTTGTTCACGCTCACCGAATTAAGGACATTTGAAGCAATTAACACGCATACTGAGTCCGTGTCTCCATAACTCTGCTATATATATCTACCTACCCTTGCTGATCAAAAGCATGGATACAAAACACGTGTCATGGCATTTGTGACTTAGAAATTTAATTTAAACAACTACCGGTTAATTGGAATAGCAATCAGAATTTAATGGGATACTTTAGCAATCATTTAATAACTCAGATAACACCAAACCTTTGAATATATTATCAGAAATCCACCATTTCAGCAATAAAAAATACCTTTATATCAAAACTGCCAGAAGAGCGTCCATCGGAGCCATGCATAGTGCAATGCATGGAAATCAGTTGACTGATGCATGATCATACTCGATTAGCACCATTCCAGATTCAAAAGTTGTTCCAGAACCAAAGAATAACGCTAATATACACAGAGCGGAGGAACGCATAGAACACAACATTCATTGGGCGATATTTTGTACTAGAAATGCATTGTATTGTGTATTGACTTGTATCTAGATCAGCAGGACCCATCAAGAATAGCTAAATCAGTCGGACACTCCTACGGCATAGCTAAACCAGCGGGACCCACCAACATCATATTTAAATCAACAGGACGCACCGACATCATGGCTAAATCAATAGCACCCTCCAACAGCATAGCTTGATTAGCAGGATCAACCAACATCATATATACATATGCAGAACCCACCAACATCATGGCTGAATCAGTTGGACCAAAGAACTTGATAGCTAAATCAGCAGGACCAACCAACAGCACGACTAAATCAGTAGGACATACCAACATCATGGCTCAATCAGTAGGACCCTCAAACAGCATAGCTACATCAGCAGGACCCACCAACATCATATATAAATCAGCAGAACCCACCAAGGGCATGGCTAAATCAGTAGGACCCTCCAACATGATGGCAAATCAGCAAGACCCACCAACATCATAGCTATATCAGCAGGACCCACCAACATCATAGCTAAATCAGCAGGACATACCAACATCATGGCTCAATCAGTAGGACCCTCAAACATCATATATAAATCAGCAGAACCCACCAAGGGCATGGCTAAATCAGTAGGACCCTCCAACATGATGGCAAATCAGCAAGACCCACCAACATCATAGCTAAATCAGCAGGACCCACCAACATCATAGCTATATCAGCAGGACCCACCAACATCATAGCTAAATCAGCAGGATCCACCAACATCATAGCTAAATCAGCAGGACCCACCAACATCATGGCTCAATCAGTAGGACCCTAAAACATCATATATAAATCAGCAGAACCCACCAAGGGCATGGCTAAATCAGTAGGACCCTCCAACATGATGACAAATCAGCAAGACCCACCAACATCATAGCTAAATCAGCAGGACCCACCAACATCATAGCTAAATCAGCCGGACCCACCAACATCATAGCTAAATCAGCAGGACCCACCAACATCATAGCTAAATCAGCAGGACCCACCAACATCATGGCAAAATCAGTAGGATCCACCAACATCATAGCTAAATCAGTTTAGTTTTTGTGATACCCATAACATATGAGCAGATGGATGCTCGTATCCAGGTTCCACAGTAGAGGCACCCCTCTCTTGGATTCCGGTAGTATATGGACGCATTATATTATTAATCTGTCCGTCTGTCGGTCTGTCCATCCATCTACTCGATTTTGACTTATGGATAATAACTTTATATAGTATCAACTGGATAACATGTAATTTTGGTATTTGGGTATACTATATACAGAGACAGGTCGGGTCCATATTCTGGGACCGCTGACCAACTTCGACCATATATAGCTATGGCCCCATTTTGTTGGTATTCTCTCCCTTGTTCATCTCCCTATGAGGTGTTTGGTGGGTTCAACTGAATTGGCTGAAATTTGGTCTGGAAATTTACTGGACTAATAAACGGGTAAAGTTAGGATTTGGAATCCGCCCGACCAATTTTAACATGAGTTATACACGTTGTTGATTCGTTTCCGGCGAATATGCCACATCATGGATAAAGAGCGTCTGCATTTTTAGTTGGTTTTTATACGAGAATATGATAAAGAACGATTAATCCAAGGTAGTCTAGACTGGTATATTCTATGTTTTTGTTACTCTTATCATGACATTTGTAAACTGCCGCAAGGTAGACTGCTCTGGATACCATTAGTGATGTTCCACTACCGGAATCCAAGACAGGGGTGCCTCTACTGTGGAACCGGGATACGAGCATCCCTCTGCTCATATGTTATGGGTATCACAAAACTAAATCAGTAGGACATACCAACATCATGGCTCAATCAGTAGGACCCTCAAACAGCATAGCTACATCAGCAGGACCCACCAACATCATATATAAATCAGCAGAACCCACCAAGGGCATGGCTAAATCAGTAGGACATACCAACATCATGGCTCAATCAGTAGGACCCTCAAACAGCATAGCTATATCAGCAGGATCCACCAACATCATATATAAATCAGCAGAACCCACCAAGGGCATGGCTAAATCAGTAGGACCCTCCAACATGATGACAAATCAGCAAGACCCACCAACATCATAGCTAAATCAGCAGGACCCACCAACATCATGGCAAAATCAGTAGGACCCACCAACATATATAAATCAGCAGGACCCACCAACATCATGGCTAAATCAGCAGGACCCACCAACATCATAGCTAAATCATAAGGACCCACCAACATCATGGCAAAATCAGTAGGACCCACCAACATATATAAATCAGCAGGACCCACCAACATCATGGCTAAATCAGCAGGACCCACCAACATCATAGCTAAATCAGCAGGACCCACCAACATCATAGCTAAATCAGTATGACCCACCAACCTATATAAATCAGCAGGACCCACCAACAGCATGGCTAAATCAGCAGGACCCACCAACATCATAGCTATATCAGCAGGACCCACCAACATCATGGCTAAATCAGCAGGACCCACCAACATCATGGCAAAATCAGTAGGACCCACCAACATATATAAATCAGCAGGACCCACCAACATCATGGCTAAATCAGCAGGACCCACCAACATCATGGCAAAATCAGCAGAACCCACCAACATCATGGCTAAATCAGTAGGACCCTCAAACAGCATAGCTAAATCAGCAGGACCCACAAACATCATAGCTAAATCAGCAGGACCCACCAACATCATGGCAAAATCAGCAGAACCCACCAACATCATGGCTAAATCAGCAGGACCCACCAACATCATAGCTAAATCAGTAGGACCCACAAACACCTCAATCAGCAGGATTAATCAACATTATAGTAAAATCAGAAGGCCACCAACATATCGTAGCTAAATCAGCAGGACCCATCAACATGATGTGTTATTGAACATGACACACCAACAACATAGTTAAATCAGCAGGACCAACCAACATCATGGATTGATACCCCCTCCCAATATGTTCCTCATAATGGTCTGTAAATTCCGCCTACTTATGTGTAATAAATATTGTATGGTTATTTTGTATTTGTTGTGCACTTTATGCATAGTGCTCCTTTGTACGTTTTATGGAAATAAACCTTTCCCTCTATATAGCTCTGACAAAGTTGAAGACGAAAAACATTTTCTTTTGTATTGTCCCTTTTACAATGACATCCGGATGTCTCTTTTAAATTCCGTCCCAAGATATATTAACGACATGTTTAAAACAGACCACATTGACGACTCTTTTAGTGAGCTAATGTTATTTCCCCGACAACTAGCAAAATTTCTTTTTGAAGCTTTTATGCGAAGAAAACGATTCATATACAAGTAAATTATACACCAAACGTATCAACATGTAAGAATACAAAATATATAAACCCGAATATCTCCAAATTGTGTAAGATTAAAATGAAATTCTCTACTTTATATTCTCTTTATATCATCACTGAGGATAGTCCACATGTGTTGGACCAAACCATGTACATACTTATACTATTAAGCGTGACATATAGGCCCTATGGGCCGGGTGCTAATTGTAATTGAAATATATATATATATTAATGATTTATGTATTGCACATGTCACGTTAATAAATGATTATCTCTATCTCTCTCTCTCTATAGCCAAACATCTCTTAGATCTCAATGGGCATAACACTGGATAATAAAAAAAATACAGCTATAATTCCCTACATCATCACTAACATCAAGGTAGTTTGCAAGATTTAATTACTTGAAATGTTTCAGAAGATAACGTACCATTATGACACGCTTCGCAGAACTTGATGATTGCACTGCATGAATGTCAAAATCGCACTTTTTTGTCAGCTGCTCCAACTGCAGTCCCCAGGTCTGACTCAAACATTAACTATCTGAAGTTTCTCTTTCAAAGGAAGCAATGTACTTGACTAAATCTTCTCGGCAAAAACTGATTGGACGGACTTTCATCCAAGAGTCGTACTATATGTACACGTGGGGCCCGGGCATTCAGGTGAACCCCTGTGATCAATCATTTGACATGTCCATCATTAATCTATCTTCATGCTATATCGTTCGATAAATGTAATTGGATCTATGTTGTATTCGCCGTGTAAGATTTTAAATTTCTCGAAACATCCGTTATTTAACTGATGGTAAGTTCAGAGTATAAGGAGTCCAGTTTTGTAACTATATTTCCGTACTTTCCAGCTTGCGAGTAGCTCTTCTTTGTATCTGAAGGTACGAAGTATAGCGTGGTTAACCCTGTCAGTGCCAGGGCCGGATCTCATCGGCCCTAATTTACGGTCTGTAAAATCGGCCCTAACAAAAATAAAAAAAATAAAATTTGTTGTTTTTTTTTGGGTTGAAATTTGTTGGGGGTATGCTTAAGCATGCTATAGCGAACTTAAAAACAAACTGGATAAAATCTTAGGGAATGTTATAACTCAAAACTATCACCAAGTATTCATAGTAATAATTTTGATGCCCATTAAAAACGTGAGATTCCCTGGCACTAAACCTACAAAATACGTATGTTAAAGAATATAAGAAAAAATTATTAAAATTGTAAAAAATTGTAAAAAATAATAACAAATGATGACAATTTGTTAGGCGAATGCATTCTCTTATATATGTGAGGCGACCTATGGTCGACTCGCATATATAAGAGAATGCATTGGCACAGGGTATATGGGTTGATACAAAAATCGGATCTGGCACTCAAAGGGTTTTAACCAGCATGTTCTCGTGAAAATACGTCCATATTGAGCGTATTTAAAAAAACAAATGCGCCCATATTCTCGCACCCATACACTACTGTCGCAGAAGCGGATGAGAGTCTTTCTTATATCCACATGGTGCTATATACTGTGGATATCTGCAGAACTAGTGCAGACACATAGCAGCGATTGTTCACTTCTGCTTACCAACGGATTTATGTGACCAACACTCAATCCGCTTGTACCCAAATCACCCACATTTAAATCCACATGGCGGTTTGGGCTCCAAAATACACATAACATTATTCGCTTTTGAATTTTTCTCGGTATCGAAATAGGTCGATATATATCTAAACTACCTTTCTATGAGCATTATGTAACCCAAAAAAGACGCATTGAAGAAATGAAAAATACAACTGTGAATACGGTGTTTGTGTCCCACAACATTTGCACGACATGGAACAGAAAAGAGCGTTCCGTGGTAGTCTATTTCTGATATGGTAGCAATAAAGAGCGTTTGTCTGACTTTTGGCGAAAAGTTGAAAACGGCTGAAAAATGGCTGTGGCTTTGGCAAGTGTTTTTCAGAGCATATGAAGCCGGTATATCAATAGTTCGTTTATGTTATGTATCGACCTATCGTTTCCGTCGCTCCAAATTAAGCAGAAAAAATGGAGGTTCGAATGAGCCATGTCCGTTAAAATGTCATAAACTTTGGTGCATAAGCGAATGTTCAAATTTATAAGACGATGTAAGGCGCGACTATACTGCTAATGCATATTTTGCCAAGAGACCAAATTCATGACCATTATTTTGGGTATACGACTTTTCGGTACAGGTTCTGATATCTCTCAGCTTGTCACCAATGTAATAGCATTTTGAATTGCTCATCCCGCTGGTTGTCTATTAGGTCGAGTTAGGGAATATGTCACTGTAGAGGTATACGTTGCTCAAATATATGTATATCGCAAGAGTAATCGGACAGCGATTGTCCTGCCTTTCCGAGAGATAAAACATGCACCCAACTGTTGTGTGTTCATAACTTGCTGTGACGGTGTGTGTGTGTGTCCCACCCCTCTAGTGAAGCAGCTGTCAACTGGCAGTTCAATTTAGATTCGGCAATACTCAACTACAATTTTTTTAGATCCTCCAGATATATTAGCCTTGTTGAACCATCATAATAATACATTAAACTACACTACCGGTAGTCTATATCCGCTAATTCGACAATTATAATGTGAGGCTGGTAACATGAAATATATCGAAAAGACATTTGACTCCTCTTACAATTTTTTCAGTTAGGGTTTATATTTCCAATCAGTGACAGGCTGTCCGAGTTCATGTATATCCCGAATACATAATATACCTGTAAACAATAATAAATACTGATTGGTCAACATTTTGTTGAAAATTGTATTTTGTATTGATATTTGGGGCACTTTTTGTGATAAATTGCGCATAACAATGTTCTTTTTTATCCGCAAAAAAAACTATAGGCTACACATAATCAATTATAGATATAATTGTTGTATATCACTGAAATGTGCACGCACGGGGAAATTGCAATTGCCTAAAATGCTCACCTCGGATTCTTGGGGACTTTTATTATGTTGTTCTAAACATATCCGCCTACAAATTATGAAAGAGCTATTCAGTGGATTCCCCCCCCCCCCCCCTAGGCTACCATAATGTTCCTGGACTAACGAGTGTGTTAATTGGTTTGTTGGTACGACACGAGTGGTAGTGCGGAAGGATAGACCAAGAGGTACAGCCTGTAATTTTATCCTTCCGCGATGGGACAAGTGTAAACATACAGTATTATGTTTATTTAGGCACATGTATGGGGCGTGTTTTGTCATGTGATGTGGTATACGTTCCATACGGATTTGTTAATATGGAACGGAAATATAAGATTGTACTTCTAGGAACAAGCGTGTAATACAATGTAAGAATATTCAGTCTAGATTATTCATTATATACATTTGTTACATTTCTGTGTGAGATTTACCTTGATTTCTGGCGTGATTATAAACGATAATTTCACAAGCGAATTATGTCACTTTCAAGCGAGTAATGTCAAACCCCGCAATCAAACAGTATGCGTCATGTGTTTAGTGGCGGTATTATTCGGATGTCTGGTAAATCAGATGTTTACAGTGGAATATAATAAACAGAATAATCACTGGTGACGTGAAATAATTCATTCGAGACAGGGACTTTTTTAATAACAGTTTGTATAGCGTAAAATCCACCGAAGTGCTCTAAAACGCTTGACAAGTTGAACATAAAATACAATTGCAGACATAAGATATACGAACAACAATAAAATAGAAACACTATGTGCACCTTATAAAATAGAATACACAGATTTAGAATAACTGAACATTATTTTAAAAGTCACAATTAATTTAGTAGTGATAACAGGCTATGCTAAAAATAACAAAATAATAATAACTGCGAAAGGGGAAAGGGTAAAAAGTGGAGAACGGGAAACACAATTAAATACTAAATTAAATTTCAATAACAGGTTGAACGAAAACAAAAAACCAAAAAAAACCAATGATGCTAAGATTTAGTTATGAAAAAAGAATAATGTCAAAATATTAACCAGGGGTAATTAAAATAGTAACACACTCGAGCCCAATGCAATATAGTGTGTGTACAACGTCCCCCTGCCTTTCATGAATTATTTCACGTCACCAGTTCAATCAAGTGATTATTCTCTATGTATATGTACACATACCCGAACAGCGCTTTCTATAATATATCTATCCTGGTTGACGGGTTGGATGTCACATCTTATTCCAAGCAGTGAGGATTTAATATCTTAATATATCTCGCGATGGGTGATACCATTAACCTACATTTGTTCGGTGGCACAGTTTTGTTATCGCATGAAGTCTTAAATTCTTTGCGAATTACCATTAATATGTTTTTAATCACAGTTTCGTTCCTGACTGGCGTCATTGGTAGACAGACCCGGGGGTCACACTCATATTTGTCCTGCTTTCAACATTTTAATGAACTACACAGTATGTACAGTAATTCCCTAAGTAATGGACTCCTTAAACACAGCATAATTATGGGTAACTTTTCGGGATTTAGTCGGAAATATGGCTTGTTGCCATTATCGGGGAGAGCTTTCCGATGAATGACAACAAGCCATATTTCCGACTAAATCCTGAAAAGTTACCCATAATTCTGCTGTGGTTAAGGAGTCCATTACTTAGGGCATTACTGTACATTTCTATGGTTTCATTATATTAAGACTGAATATAGAAAAACATGACGGCATCACTGATTTAAAAATAAATGTTAGCATACATTTCTTGAATCTTGTCGACAGTGTGCACATTGGCTAAACATTTTATTGAGCCACCACATTAGACACATGTGATTTGTTTTTAGCCATATTTCATTTATTTGAGCCCCATTTGTTCAAACCATTTGTTTTTGAGCCACTCTGATTTAATCATTTTCGAAGTAATCTGTCACGTTTTCAATTTTAGTAGGTTGTTCCGAATATCTCCGAAATCTAACTTTCGCTTACAATTCATGTGTTCTACGATTCATGTTTTGGATTGAATGTTCGACCTATACATATGCAGACGAGATATTAAAACGCAATGTACTAACGAGTATTATACATGGGTATACTACTGTTGGCGAGAAATACAAGGCCTTTGTAGGACTAATGTTTTGTGATGGACAAGCAATACCATGAATGTGTGTTCTTATCGAGTAGATAGATAGGTAGATCATATTTTATTCTCAAACTGTTATATACAGCATAAGAGAACACAATAATGACGCCTCCCGACCTGCCTCAGACAAACAGGAACAGGAAACCCATTCACTACACGCGATAAAAATTATAACCAGTCGCTGTGTAACAAGAAAACCAATGTCAGAAATGGTAACGAGCTCAAGATCATATATGATATACCCATGTTTGTAATTATAGAATATAAAATATATTGGTTTTGCGAATGACCAACTCAGAATTCAGTTAAAATAACAATAACAACCAGCACCTAATTACCTTATTCATTTCTTTTATTTGTAATTGGCATAGCTTATCACAAACCAAAAATCAACATTATTGACATAATGTTAACGACGATAAACGAAATTGAAATTCCCAACTACACCTTTTACTGGACTCGGCCTCCGGTCGCAGTTCGACTCCCAAAAATTCCCATTCTATAAATAAAACACCCATGCGCCCAGGCGAAACAAGAATCTATACACCAGTATACACGCGGAGCGCGCGTAATAAGCGGAGAATTAATTTTTGTTTGTTTTTAAATGTGTTTTATTGAATAGCAAAACATACACGGAATTTCACAGACATACATTAGCATACGATACTTCAAGGGCGAGAGGGGAAACTATCTCACTGTCACATGCGCACTGTCTTACACTCTTCATTCGCACCTGGTGTCATCATATAATGTGACATGGACATATAATATGTTGATATCAAATATGGGAGATTGGGAACGATACACGACACAGTGCTGCGAAACAGTCAGGATATGCCAAAACAGAAGATACAGCCTCGATGCCGGGAGCTATATTAATAGAGTTGTTACCCTTTATTCTTTGTCGACAAATTATTTCGTTGTTTACGAACAATCGGTCAATGACGGGTCATGTTTCAACTTTCTATTCTACCAATATAATATTGAGATATATATCCGAACGGCCTTTAAAGTGTTGTATCTTATCGGGTTTCGTTTTCAAGTGCTCGTTTCATTAGAAGCCACTTGGTATCGAACATATTACGTTCAAGTCTGCAGTATGCATTGTATTTTTCGAAATTATACCTAAAGTTGAATTCTGCAATTAAAGCATTCATAGACAATTGGTCCGTTGTAAATTTTGTTCTGTAAATATAGTTTTTAATAATCAAAATTAAATAATTTGTAATGTTATCCGTTCGATTGCTCATGTTTCCAAGCGTCATTGTCTGTTTTGTTAAAGGAATGACGAAATTGTTTGATATTGTCCATTTGGAAAGCTTGTCTAGGAATGATTGAACATGCGGACACTCCCAAAATATGTGGCATATCGTTCTTGTGTTTGACATCGGTTGCAAAGATCGTTTTGTCTAATCTTGGCCAGTTTTAGAAAATTATTGGTAGCTAAAATTCTACAGTTTATACGAAATTGAAGCCAGTGTAATTTAGTGTCAGACGTGGACTGGAATGGGGCCTTGAAGCAAATATCCCATGGAATGTTGTACTCCCCTAGTTTGGATTCCCATTTCGAGCACACGTCCAGTTTCTTGTTTCTCGACACTTGACAGTTGTGAAAATCGCGCCCACCTTTCGCATTGCATAATAATAATAATATGTAATTATTTGGGAGGATTGGTGCCATCAGGGGATTATTATGTTCTTTAAGGGTTTTGACACTTTTTTCTGCTTGTCGAAGAAGCGCATGCAAGGTGATGACATCTGTTCGGACATTAAATTTCTAGTGTGAAATGTGCCATCAGTCTGGAAAAGATCGTTAACGAAAATGATTCCATGTTCTCTCCATGTCCGTATATTTAGTGTCGAACCATTTATTTTAAAATGTTCATTATTCCATAAAATTGAAGACAGTAAGGGTATGGTCTCTTTTTCTGCTACCAATAGTTCAGACCAGACGATAAGGACATCTCTCCAGAAAGGATTCTGGATGCGGGCAGAATATAACTTTAAGCATTGGCCTCCATATGCAAGAAAGAGGGGATCTTCGTCTATTGGTAAATCTACAAGTGGGTGCCATTTCGACCGTTTCAGTATAATTCGGCGGATCCATGTTATCCTCATAGATGAATTGAAAGCTTCGACATCAACCATTTTCAGGCCCCCTGCTTCGAAATTTTGGCAGAGTTGGGTTCTTTTAACTCTGTCTCGTTTTCCTCCCCAAACAAAGTTAAACAGACTCGTTTTTAAATTAAAAACAAATGATGCTGTCGGGTTGGGAAGAGACTGAAATAGGTGGGTTATTTTTGGCAGTATAAGAGATTTTATTACCGTGATTCTACCAAAGGAGTCAATAGACTATGTCCCCATGATTTTATCAGGGTCTTAATATCGGATAGCTTTGAGTCGTAGTTATCTAATATCTTATCAAGGTTGGTATTAAATTTGATCCCTAATAGAGTAAAGGAGTTGGTGAATTGTACATGTAGTTCAGGGAATATGTTGTGTGTATTTCCCTTAATTCAGAGCCCCAATCCACGATGCCTGACATTTACTGTGGTTGATATTCAGTCCTGACACCGAGGCGAATTTGTCTAATGTACTATAAGATTTTATTAGAATTTCCTGACTGCCATCGAGGATCAGCGTTGTATCGTCTGCGTACTGTGTTATTTTATATTCTAAACCGCCGAGGATTATTCCTTTAATTTTAGTGTTTTGTCTCATTAGGATACCTAGAATTTCTGCACAAATTAAAAAAATATAAGGTGAAATAGAATCACCCTGCCGACAGCCTCTGAATAGATTGAAACTTTGGGAAATATGCCAGTTTATGAGAATTGAAGAGGATATATTATTGTAGAAAATGGATATCCATGACTTGATTGATTCACCAAAATTTAAAAAAAATTAGGCACTCATGTATGAATGACCATGATACAGAGTCGAAAGCCTTTTCAAAAAATATTAATAGGAGCATTCCTGGTTTTGATTCTTGCTCTGTTTTTTGAAGAATGTCGTATATGAGTCTGGTGTTGTCTCCAATAAATCTATTTGAGATGAAGCTTGTTTGATCGGGGTCTATTATTACCGGTAAAACTGTTTTCAGTCTATCTGCTATGCAAGCTGATGCTAGTTTATATGTCAACAGTGAGATTGGGCGCCAGTTTTTTAGGAGTTGCCAGTCTTTGTCTTTCTTTGGAATAAGAGTGATCAAACCCTGTTTTTGTTTAATGGACAGCTCCCCGGTTGTAATTGATTCATTTAGGGATTCCAAGAGAATGGGACCTAAATCTACCCAAAAGAATTTGAAGAATTCTACTGTATAGCCATCTGGACCAGGACTTTTGCCGTTCTGTGTTCGTTTCAACGCAGCAGTTAGTTCATTAAGGGTTAGGGTGCCTTCTAAGCTTTCAGATTGTTCAGCATGGGGACATTTTCGTTACGGAGGATTTCGTTGATTTGTTGTTTATGGACCAGTCGGTGTGATTAAAGATTTTTTTTAAAGCTACGCGCCTCATTGATGATTTCTGTCTGGGACGATAAGGTGTTGCCTGAGTTATCGTCAAGGGATGTTATTGTCTTAGATACATAATTCCTTTTTTCTAAATTAAGAAAGTATTTAGTAGGTTTCTCGCCTTGTTCGACCCAGTGAGCACGAGACCGGATCATGGCTCCGCGAATATTATCTTTTCTCATATTTTGAATTTTTGAATCTAATTCGTCAATATTTCGTAAAAGGGAACTTTTTTCTTCGAGACTGTTGTCAGACTGATCAATTTTCAATTCAATTTCTTTTCGATCACAAATGAGCTTATTTTCGCTGAGCTTCGATTCTCGTTTGCGTTTGGTTGAGAACTGAATTGTCGCACCACGAATGTCTAGTAGCATTGCGTCAAGGAATATTTGTTTAGTGATCGTGGGGGTTTTTCGACAGGGGGTGCCACCTGGCTGTGTGATGCCATATCTAACTTTATTCCCATGTATGATTGTTTTTACAGTCGATGGATATTCTTTTTCGTACAGTAGGGAGTTATTAAATTTCCAAAATCCGGGTCCCCTTTCCGAGCTATTAATTTTGAGTGAGATTAATCATGGAGTGGTCCGATCTATAAGCAGGTAAAATGTCTGGGTCAGTTTCGAGTAAACTTAAAAGATCTGAAGAGATCATAAAAAAGTCCAACCTTGCCATTTTAATTGGGGATTTTCTTCGCCAAGAATATCGTCTTTCATTTTTATTTTTCAATCTCCATGGGTCCACGAGTTCGAGACTGGCGGCAAGATTTTTCAGTGCGTCTTTTGCGTTTGGATTATTAATGTTGTTGTGGTATCAAGTTCTTGATCTTGCGTGATGTTCCAGTCACCGCATATGATTATTTGAGTATTACCGATGTCTAAAAGCAGTTTGTTGATATTTTTATAAAAAGTTGGATTATCGTCATTCGGGCCATAGATTGTCACGAGACTGAATCTAATTTTTTCGATCGATATATCTAATATAATGTAGTTCCCTTCTGAATCCCGTGTCGTGTCATGTATTTCATATTCGAAGTTATTATTAAAGAGGAATGCCACCCCACGCGATTGAGACGAGTAAGATGCCATTCTGTTTTGAATCCCCATTCTGCTTCAATGTATTTTTCCATGGCTTTGGTGAAATGAGTGTCCTGTAGACAATATATTGAAGCTTTTTTATCTCGAAGGTGATGGAACAGATCTCGGCGTTTTTCGTTTTGGTTAAGCCCTCGGCAGTTTAGAGAAATTATTTCGATATTAGACATAGGAAAGTACAAGTACGCGGACATATCGGCCAATCTCCATGCAACATATTATTAACAAGTATCTATGGAATGCATATATATAATGATGTGTATACACAATATAAATGGTACCAGTTTCAGCAGACACACTCTGGGGAGGGGGTGGGTAATAACATATATATGTACAAATGATATAACAATACAAATAGTCCGGCATGTGGGCGCCATTTTAATGGCCTCCACCCGCTCTTCAGGACAGACCACAAACTTTAATTTTGTATATACATTTTAAGCAAAGGTAACAAGTGGTGTAACACCATGCATAGGCAGAATTGAGATTTGTGTCGATAGAGTTATCCCTCTTCGATCGATTACAATTTATCACATTTTAATATCAAGAATTTTGAAATCAACTCGAGCAAATTTGATGGCATTAGAACTACCTACCGCATATGAATCGTGGGTGGCAGTAGGTGTGTTGCTCGATGTTATCTACTGAAATGATTTAAGTATCATAGCGTAGTATGGCGGCTATCTGAATTATTGTCACAAACGCACAGTGGCCTGTAACGCGCTTCATCCCCACCCCGCGTAGCCCAACCCGCTGTCCCCGCGCACGCGCCCGCGCTATATCAATGGCACTATACATAGGTAGTTGCATAGTACCACTACCGCAAAGCAGGCGCGCATGTAGGGACCCCACCAATGGGCAGCGCAAAGGTGGTGGCAGCGGATCGCCCCACAGGTCCCTGTACATCAATACGTTATCGGTTAGATGCATGTATATACATATTATGGTGCAGTGACTATATATATGTGCTTTTGTTTTGAGTGGGTTATACACTCTTCCTGACTAAATTTACCATTTATACACATAATCATACGTAATGTATTTGGTTGATTTTTGTGTAAATATAAGACATGCAGATTATAGTTATGTCTGCCTTATATACAATGAAAGTCTATAATTATACGAATCGTTAAGGTGTATATCGTGAGGTTTATTATCAGGCTGTACGGGCCTTCAAGTGGCAAATCTAGTTCATAGCCTTTCTTTTTGCATGTGGAAATAAAGAATCTGAGTGTATTGCAACAATTGTTTCATAGATTGGTTTTGATATTCAAATATAGCTTTAAAGTTTCGTGTCTGTTGTTACGATGTTGCAATGCGTATGACAGGTTATAATCACTGCAGCACAATGTGCACATTAGTTCGAGAATGTATGTGGTATCGGCTGTGCCAGGGGGCACACGGCGTCCCACACAGCCGGCATCGCATGGGTCCTGGCTAACATATGCTAATATACTTCAATACATAATTAAATACACAAATCAAAATGCATATAATCAATCACATGTTTACCATTATTTGAACCCATAATATATATGGAATATTCCTAACAGGAGAACAACAATTTTTGTTCCAGGTTGAAGAAGTTGACACAAGTGTATACTAAAAGATTAATGTGGAGTATGGTTGACCATAAAGTGGTTCCGCTCATTAAATGTTGTTGATGAGAAATGTTCTTGCAGTTATGGTGGTTTTGACGTTTGTCCATTATTTTAGTATTGTTTCATTTAAACTGATACTTTTAGTGGGTAATTGTTATCTGAGTGTCGTTGTATATAACCAAAGGAAATATTTCCCTGTCCCGGGGCCTATACTATAGATTTACAATTGCCGTGTTTGAACGCGTGTAGAGGTTATGTTGGGCACACCGAAGGTGTCGATTACCATAGACCTCCACTCTTATTATTACAGTGAAAAGGCGACTTCTTGCAACGCCTCGTTTACATGCATGGTGACCAATAAAATAATAGGTTTGCCACATGTGACTTGATTGACCAATGAAAATAAATATTCCTGGGAGACACTCATTGATATGTTATCGCTAGTGCATGGGTAATCCGTGTTCAATTGTATTAGTGGTAATCGGTATCCTTTAAATAATCGCTCAGTGAGTACGCCGCAACCGTTCGTGCATTGTGTTCATCAATGGTTATCGTCTGTTCCAACAATTCAAGTTTTAAGATGTATTTCAATTTCTAGTTGGGTTGTCATGCAAAATCGCTGGAGTATTATATTGAATACCATTCTGATCAAACCCAATCACCCATCGGCAATGATCACACGGGTATAACCTACTCTATTACAATACAGTGGTATATTGCACTTCACGCCTCCTGTGTATCTCCCATAACCTTGTACACGTGATCAAACACGGCAATTGTAAATCTATAGTACAGCCCCCCGGAGGCTGTCCTCTGTATTTTTGGACTGGGACGAAAACTCAAGGAATTTACAATCTGTTCATGATAAATATGGCATATTTCTAAGGCGTACCACGAAGATAGGTGTGGATTTGGAGCATACATATGTATGTACATGTATCAAATCTGGTTGCAAACACTATACATAAAACTTTAAATAATGCATTCTTAAATCATGAATACCTCCTAAAATTCATATATACGGTTGGTAATCTTCTATCTATTATATATTTTGGAAGATCTGTGTGTCTGTGTGTGGTCTGTGTGTGTGTCTGTGTGTGTGTTCGCGATGAACTCAAAAACGGCCGACCCGATTTCGATGAAACTTGGTATGTGGGGGTATTTTCGGCCGGGGACGAACATAGGCCTATTAATTTGTCCGTGCGAGGTCAACTTTTCACGTACCGAGGTCAAATCTGTTTTTACGCCGTTTTGCGCTAATATATTTCAGTTCGGTGCTTACAAATCGATTCGAAACAGCGCGAATAATAACATGCCAGTCATAATAATGACACTATGAGAATCTTTCGTGTTTCCTCTTTCCAACGATATATAATATGTATGTATCCGTTTTAGTTATCTGCCTCAATTATTAAGAAGAAGTGGTACGATCTTCTATCAGGGTAAAAACAATGCGTAACTTCTATGACGTCGTTAGAGGTCATAAAGTTAGATCACGTTAACTCTTCTCCGGCCGATGCATTTGACTGTTTCAGACGTCTTGGTGATATCTCGGGCACCGATGGTAATTTATCTTTACGTTGAAACTTGATAATTAATGAGAGTGTGTATATGAGGCGCGTTTATATACTTCAGTGGAAATCAAATCGGGTTAAACTGGCGGATTTTTTCGGACGAAATTTGATGCATAGGGTATCTCGGTATCCGCTGGGCCGATTTCCCGGTATCCGCTGGACCGATTTCCACCATTTTTGGGGTGTTGGTCCACCTGACCTTGACCTTCAAAATGGTCAATTCAAGGTCAAATCGGGTAAAACCGGATGGATTTCGACGGGTACTTTTGTCGGGTACTTTTGTTCGGGCACTGTGTTTTGGACGGGTCAAATCGTGACCCCACTTGACCTTGGCCTTCAAAATAGACAATTCAAGGTCAAAGCCCGGACGAAGTCGGGTCACCTTCTAGTCTATACTATATATTTTGAGACTTCGTATAATAAATTTTACGAAGGAAAAGATTTTTATAGACGGTCGACCTTAATATTGTATCGACCTGCGACCGGGGTCAGCGGTTTAGAAATTTCGAGGTCAAGTGAACATCTGAGCGCCAACCACGAGAAAGTCGGGTACCTTAATTGATTGATTGTCTTCGTGGTGACGTTGTCGATATCCGACTGCCCATTCAAACGAATTTCGCACAGACCACAAGGTCAATAATTTCTAGCTCCTGTTTCGAGATACCTTTGGGTCTACTGTTGTATCATCACCATCTATGTGTTTGCTATGTGTGCAGTCTATTCCAGTCTGGGGATGCTGTCTTGAAATGATTGTCTGTGTTCATGTGAGATGCGTGGTTAACCAGAGCGGTGTTAGGCTTATGCATGACGTTTGCAAAAATGCTATGAGGACTTATACAGGTAATATGAACTTTCCATTGACCCTGCCCACCAGGAATGAGAATTCATAGTCTGACCAGACCTGGTAATAATATGGCTAAGGCCATCCAGGTCTGACCGCGGCGGCGCATCAGCTTAGACGGCTATTTAATTTTTTTAAATACACTTAATTTTACAAATCAACTAACATAGTCATTAATGTTAACAATATTGCAATATATATTAGCTCTGACACCTACCAGAACGTGTGTATAATTCCGTAATAATTTAATCCAAAAATCCAGTCGGAAAACATGTTGACAAAACGTGGTTAAATGGCCGAAGCAGGAGGGGCTAACATATCACATGACTACGTGCGTCTCGTGCATGGCAAACATGATTCTGCAACTCGCATTACTGTACCAGGATGTTAACAGTACGCATGTGTAACAAATTGGAGTTGGTAATTTGTAAAAACTACACGCATGCGCAGATTGTAGTTCCCCTCAACTTGAATTGTATCAGGGCAACCTGAATTGTACACTCAATGTGAACGCATGTGATTACCTTGCCGTGCGCACGGGGAACTCACAGGGGGATTCATGAAATTACGGGTCACATGCAATGGTCGACGAACACACGACATGTCAGTGTTTACGTTCTGTTATCTGTCGGATTTTAAGGATAACTGACACGTAGGTGAGTGGATGGTTTCACACTTGTATTTGTATTTAGTTGATAAATACATATGCGTTGGTCCTAATTGTTACTTTTATAGGAATTATAGCCGCCTATGTTTGTTTAACCACGCCATGGATCTTTGATGGCTTACAAAGATCAAATGGATCTAGAGAATTCATTGACTGCCAAAGCTGACTCAATCAATTTAATGTCAAAGGCTCGAGGACAGTTATCTTGAATGGACCACTATACCCCTTTGACTAGTTTCTAGGGCTATGTTTGAAGATTAAGGTTTTCGTCATTCCATTCTTATTTTTCACAGGTATATTTGGATTGAGACATTTGACTTGGCATTCAGCTAGGTTTCCCGGAGGCGAGAGCCCCCTTGTTAGGAGCTCCATCACTGTTTTAGCTCCAATTCATCGGGGCAGCCACCCTTTGTCCGTTGCACGCGAATATGTGGCGATTTGCTTTTTATGACTACTTTGTGGTGGGTTGCCAGGTGCGCAATGCAGTGGGCTGGCTCTTCAGCGGATGGCAAGTTTGGTCAATGTGGCCACGGCGGATTACACCCTACATCCCGATGATCACTAATTACTCACCGGCCTAGAATGGATGAACTTAATGTTTTTCACACATAATATTCAATAATCAACAAAGTTCTCGTCAGTATAAGCTCTATGTTTGTGTCTGATATCCGACATTTTCTCGATTACTTTATATTTCCATTTTATAAACCGTACTTTTCTTCGCGATTGTTTTCTTACAGTGCACCAAACTAGCATTGACCGGAAGCGAACCCCCACCGTGAGTCCGTCGTGAAATATGACATATTTCGTCGGAATACGGTACTTTCCCATTTATAAATTTGTTTTTTAATATATAAAACATGTAAGTTTTCTAGTTATGTACTTTGGGTCATAATACGACATCTTGTAATCTCGCTTTCGACTGGAGTAGTAATTCTAATCTTTTAGAGTATCAACATTTTCATCTGTAAACGGTACAAAACTTATATAAATTCGTGGATAATCAGGCGATGAAATTAATTCCAACGACTTGAACAAACGGTCAGCATCTATTTCACATCTTACATTTGCCCGATAGACGGATCGATTTGCTTTCGTGGCAGAATTTCATGTACCTGCCACGAATTCATAAATGACAACATCAGGAACATGTGTCTACAATAGAAATATGGCGACTAGCTCCCCAAGAAAAACTGACTGACAGGTTTTAGCGGACGTTTTTCACACGTTACCGTAAACACTAATCAAAAGAATTGTTCCTTGGCTCTTCATTGTATGTCACTTTTCATAATGGGTTGCCTAATGTTACTGTTGAGATATAGTTTTTTTTTACATTTGACTGCCCAAACATTGTCATAATAGTGCAGATATCTTCTGTTTCCAAGTCACTTTTCTGGTACATAAAGCTTTTTAGTTCACATCTATTAGTGCCCCCCCCCCCTTTACCACGATGTATGCTCTAATTTTTCTCATGTTGTTATGTCTATTTATGTCTGATTTTAGGTGGACAGGGGCATTTTTGTCAGCCCGTTTGTTCGACATTTTTCGTGTAACGGACTTTTCCATCCCCTTAATTCAATTCCGTTGGGTTATTCTGGTCATCATATAGGATATTCGCGTTGTTCCTATTACAAAATCTGTTACATAATAGTTATGTATGCGGGCACATAGGTTATCATGTAGATTGAGCGGATTTCTACGACACTATGGTCATGTTCAAAATAATTTTTATTTTAGATTTGATCATTGTGGTCCAGTGAGCGGGGTTTGTGCTATGAGGGCTAATTAGCCTCACGAGGACTGAACTCGTTTGGGTCGTGATTCTTTCGCGTTAACTTTACTCAGACGAGATTGGTTGCATACATGCTTACTTATCAATGAATTTATAGTAACTTATGCCTTCCTTCAAGGTTGGGGCAGACCATTTGCCATGGCCGGATTCTCATCGTGACAATTCATACTATATGGGTATCACCCGCAGTCTATCAATATCCTAGGAATTTTGGGTAGATCCCACCACATTGCGACCGGTTGCCATAGCACCTTCTTTGCGGAAATTTATGAGGTTGGGGGCTGTAATTTCGCTATATGCTGTTATGTTTGAATATAATATAAATGGTTTTTCTAAAGCTAAATGATCCAGGGCTATTTTCCAACATCTGAAACTAACCTTGCTCTCAAATCTTCCTTCAGCCTGTGGGCGCCATTCAAAATGGCCACCGAACCACCCTTTCTAATGTTACAATGCTTACTTTTCTATAACTTTATAGCCATGTACGCGTTAATTTCATGCTGTGTCCGACTATTTGGCATGACGGAATTATCCAGGTGACAACTCATGTTATACGGGTCATCAGTCGTGGTCTATACATCCTCCAAAATAATTTGGTCAATGCCCCCAATTTGCGTCCGGTTGACGGGGCAACCCATTTTCGGAAAGTTAGGCGTTTGGGGGCTGTATTTGCGCTTTCCGAGATGTCGACATGCGACATTTTGAAACAAAAGCAATTAATTGCCACAAACTAGGGTCCAGGAATATATTTAAAATACTCGCGTTTCTTGTCTTTCCGCGGAAGTGGTAAAGATTCGTCTGCCATGGAGATTTCCAACCGAAGTCTTGTCTGCGCGTCTATGACTTCGGCTTCTCGGCGCCAACATTTTGGAACAATGACGTCACGGAGTCACGCGACCCCCGCGTGCCGCCAAAGATAGGTTACATCTTCCTGGACCCCTCGCTGCGTGATCGGCCTATCGACTGAATACCTGATACTAGGCGCAAACATTTAATTATAACCGATTCATTCGCTTCTTTCAAGTGCATGGATTGGGAAACGGACACCAAGTCTCAGCCTTTTCCGACGACATTCGGCAAGTTCCTTGTTACGTGCGCTCGCGCAACAGTATGGCGATCAGACGGATTCGAACCTTGGTGTCGCTCTACTCCGTTTCACTCCATGACGTCACCAAAAAACGACGTAAAACCTCGTGGCGTTCTGACATTTTTACTGTGCCGCGTTTTTGCTATGTTTATTTTATGTGTTTTCGATTATTTGTTTGTCGCCGATTTCGCCATTTGGCGGGATTCCCTGTTTCTATATTTAAAACTGGCATGCTCGTAGTGAGCCTCGGTTTCGATTTTTTTTCCCAGGTCAAAATTCGTCCGAGTTATGACAATAATAGATCGACCTACATTTTCTCCATCAGAACTCTACATCAAAGAGTCTATGGACTCCTTCGGGACCTACCTAGACTTCATTTGGGTATTTTTGGTTCGTGCGAATACCTCTTTTTATCATGCGGGAAAAGACATTCAAAACGCGATTTCGTAATTCGACGCAATTGGCTGCATAGCCTAACCGTCAACCGAGTTCCGGGTCACATACGACGAATGACGTAACGCAAAACTATACGCATTGGTTGACATCGTTTGAAGAGTTTATTGTTACATAAAATGATCGTTATTGATTAATTATTGATTAATTCTTGATTAATTCTTGATATTTATTGTTGCATATTGGCTGTTATCAATATTTACATCAATGGTTTTAATTATTTCTTATAATTGCTCCTTCGGTCAACTTTGACTATCGGAAATTGAAAATGAAAATATGCCGCTGTAAATACAAATGTAATCGATATTAAAGTCTCATCCTTTCGGCAACATGGAATTGGTTTTCATTAAATGATTAATATTGTAATTTGCCTTTTATCGGTGATGAAATGCGATATGGTCATTGTCTTGTTTTGCTAACATTAAATTAAATTACATAAATTAAGTAAAATACAGTGAAATTATTTTTTAATTATTACCTTGTTGCGCACGTTGGCATCTCTCTGAGTGCATTTTAGTTTCTTTTTGGTTTCGTGAGTTACGTAATTGCAGTAGGGTCCTCAAGCTAATCGGCCGTAGCTCTTTACATAAAACATCACCAGCAATACGCTCAATTGTAGATATTTACTTCTCGATTCGGGACGCAGATTTCGGCGACTATACAACAAACCCATTTGTCATGGAGGGCCGCTGGATTTAATTAATCTATCATAATGACAGTGTCTTCTATCAGTTTGGATTTAAATAAAACACAAACGTAACAATACGAAACAAAACACAAGATGTCGGCATAACTCACTTTCTAACAATCGTGTGAGGAGGTACTCACAAGTGAGTCAGCACTTCTCCTTCTTCCCCCGGGCGGACAGCTCGGGTGAACCGTACACTCGTATGGTTACAGGTTGTACAAAATCGGTCCCCCATGATAGGTTCCTCTTTGAACTCGAATGGGAGAAGCTGAACAGTAGGCGGTATGTTAAACGAATGAGTATATTTTACGATATTGCAAACAGCAATGCCCCCGCCTACTTAACTCGGCTTCTTCCGTCAAAGGTTAAGGATAACTGATTACGAACTGAGAAATACATAAAAATTATATCGTCCCATTTCAAATAGCAAATGAACAGATAACACTTTCTTCCCCATATGCGTTATGGATTGGAACAAATTGGCGGACAAAATAAATAACACAAAAAAAACAAACAAACAAACAAACAAACAAACACGGGATGAAACATTCCACTCGATAGGTTCAAGAAAGCACTAGTAACTAAGCCATTCCAACTACCAACATGTTTTTCATATGGTAAACGGCTATTAAACATCCTTCATTGTAAACAGTGGTGTGAATGTGTTAATCTCCAAGCTGATAAACTTAAAAATTATATAGCAATTTCTGCTACAGGTAGGTGGGGACATTCTGTAGCGAATGCTTTCCACTAATGTTTTGTATGCCAACCACACTTTGAAGAAAGAATTACACGCCGTAATAATCTTCTGCGCTTTCATATACAGTCAGCTATGGCACTTATATTTGGGGACCCGAACTTCGAACAATTATAAACTGAACATATATCTTTCAAGCTGTGCAAAATTACTTCCGAGATACAACTCAAGAGGAAAATCCGACAAAGTTCTGTTAAGGCGCTCGAATCATTTGAATGCAAATTGTACAAATGTTAACAATGCACCATGAGGTACATGTATCACATTTAAAACAGCTACTTGCAATCATTAATGAAATTATTTAGAATTGGTGGGGTGCTGAGACTATACACTATACTTCAAATAATATACAATGATCCACTGTATGTATACACTTGTACTTTATGTTATACCTATCGTGTTGACAACCCACATTATTATGTATCGGTGTTAAAACGGAAATTGGGAGAGGGGGTTATGTATAAGTGGATCGCACTTGTCCTCCAATCCCAATATGTATTGTTATATACTTATTGGTAATAAATATGTTTACAGGAATACGGTCCTGAAAAAACAATAATATTTTCTTTCAATATACCGATAATATATATATAAAATGTCCATTGGGCGCATATAATCTAATATTCGGCCGCCAATCGTTCTTTTTATAACGACTAAATAAAAAATTCCGAAGTTAGCCGAAGATTTTGTTGTAGACGTAGTCACGTGATCGGCCCGATCACGTGATTGTCACATGTACACAGAAGCATAGCACGTGATCGATCACGTGATAACTCATTGACAACGCATAGATACGCATCGGCGGTGATTTAAGTTTGCATGTAGTCGATCGCGGCCTTTGAAGATTGTCGGGTTATCACACTGCGAATGCAAAACTTCGCCGAAAACATCGCCGTTCTCGTAATTAACTGTCTTTATCGTGTTATTATTTTTATATGCATCGCGATGTGCTGTTACTATAAAGCCATGCCTGTATATTATTCAGTTTGGCGCGCATTTATCTATATAAACACGTGATGTATTTATATATTTTTTTTCGTTACCGGAATAGTCCAAGTTATATTATATATTCATATAAAGATTGCATCTATATGCGAAGACTTGCACAGTTATTAGGCAATTATCATCTCGTAAACATTCCAATTTCCAGATGCCCTTAGTCGTGTGTGAATAAAGAGCGTTTCGTTTTAATTTCTTGTAACGCGGTAGAACAAAAAAAAAAAAAAAAAAAAAAAAATCGGTTTATTGCTGTCGGATTTAATCAATTATAATCAATTCATTCATTACCAATATGATATGATAAATTCATTTTTTCTTGGTTATGAATCGTGTATATATTTGGGCAATATGGTGTTTATATATATTTCGGAATATTGCTTCCCACACCCCAACAATCTTGCCGACTGTCACTGATGGAAATTCACTGCGTCTATGCATGGTTATTGGCCTATATAATTAGCACTCTAGCGATGCGGTCTATTGAATATCCAGGTCATAACTCGACCTATGTGTCAATTACGCATAACAATAGGATTATAAAATATATAAACGTTCGCCGTGGTTCGTTTAAACACCCAGTCATATATAACACTTTTTGAAGGAGGGATAATAATCCAGTTTAATATGTAATCACATATACAAGCGCTCTTTATTCGAAATATATCGTACTAGTGAACGCTCTTTATTGCGTCAAGGTAAAGAGACTCGTCTTAGAACAATTGTCATCGTGATTGTTTATTGATTACACAAATACAGGTCAATACAATCATGTACACGTATTTCCTATATGCATGCTTTATATATCCTTCCAAGTCATAGCAATTCCCGCTTTATTAAACTCTTTTTATTCGTACCATATTAGGAAAACTATTAACATGGAACGCTCTTTATTGAGCCATGGTGAAGGAAATGGGGACTCGACTTAGTACAGTTGTCATCGTGAATTATTCATCAACATACTCCCCACTTTAACTGCAACTGTATGTATTAGTAACCATGACTGACTCGTCAAATTAAACGCTCTTTATTTGGTGTATGTAATCGGTTTCTGATTTTGCGCAACGGGTTTCCCACAGGAATCCCGCCAAATGTCACGTAAACGATCATCGTTTGGAAATGAATACAGCATTATACCTAACCGAGAGTCACTAGAGCGGCCACAGCCGAAAACACTGCATTTATATGGCATTGTCACGAATGAATGATTGTAAATACGGGAATCTGGATTGCTTTATTCTTTGATCCAATTAAATAACATGAATAGATATTGAGAAAACGATTTTTATACATAAGATGGACAGAATAACGAAAAGTATTTATATACAATATATACAGTGTGACAGATATACAACATCGCGAACACGCA
Source organism: Siphonodentalium dalli (assembly GCA_032622095.1). Lineage (NCBI taxonomy): Eukaryota > Metazoa > Mollusca > Scaphopoda > Gadilida > Siphonodentaliidae > Siphonodentalium > Siphonodentalium dalli. The sequence continues at coordinate 228,585,077 of CP136063.1, forward strand.
CCCGAATAATGTTCACTTGCCGGCTCGTGTTTTCATAAGCTTTATTTTTGACACGAAAGTGTTATCTACCCCGCTCAATCGGCCTTCTATAGTTTTTGTCAAAACATTACCTTTCCAAACAGCACTTAAGATAAATCACAAGTGAAGATAACTCACCGTGCGATGACAATTCACCATGTGTACACAATGCTATTGATATGCCCCGCAGTAATTACATTACACTATCGCGCTGATAATTAACTCCGACTCCGATTCCCTGTTTTTAAATTAGTTTACCTCGCTTGACGTCATGCGAGGTTTTGCGACGGAGATAGCCGACAACCGATGGTGGTATTATTTATTTATTTCTCGGCTTATTTATTACGCGATTTTTATGGGACTTGGATCATTGTGATCACAATAGGGGTGGCTTTCCGGTGGAGTTTTGTTGTTTCATGAGGATAGTAATCCTTTAAACCAAACTCGGTTAGGCAATATTCCTCATGGGGAGTGGTGTCGCGGTGATCGCATGGTATCCATAGGGTCGTGGTCCGGTTTTACCACTTGTTTGTCCGTCTGTCCGTCCGTCCGTCTGTCTGTAGACACTTTACGCATGGTGCTATAACTGACCTCTTTTCACGCTGATCGGTGCCAAATGTTGTGTATGCATTTCTCCGCACTAAATACAGATCGAAATCCGATATATTTTAAAGGATTATGGCCCATTGCCATTGAAATCATGCATGCTTCGACAATTCACCCATTTTTCAGCTGTTAGGTTCCATATACTTGGTCTGAGTTCTCAACGCACGACTATAGATCGAGTTCGATTTTGGTTTGCTCCGATATTCTTCATGCCGTTCTGCCCCTTTGATTATTTTCTTCCTGTCTAACCATATATCTTAGTTGCATAGTATGCACTGTCCCGGTAGTCTGTTATAAAACCGGTTTACAATGCCATGCAGTTTTTCCCCACATGTGTGTTGGCCATCATATGCGATATCATTGAGGGGAAGGTTTCTGCTATCATTTTTATACCCATGGTTATTTCCATTGCAGCTTAGAGGCCTAACCTGGTTTTACTGTTTAGTAGCATTACTGTTGGTGGTTAATGCAGTGATTGTGTTAAGTAGATGGTTGGTTGCTTCGGCTACCCTAGTTGGTGTGGGCGCTCGCCATGATGTACCGGTGGGTTTTGGTGCATCATACGGTGGTCTCCGGGCTATAACGGTCGTCATCCGGTACGGCGTCCTGGCCGGGGCGTCGGTTACGCCTCTTTTTATGACCTTAGTACTTGTTTTCTCCTTTTTTTCAGATGCCAACAGCGACAGCAATGACCAGACACCGATTAGTACCCGACGTCCCGGTGGAAGTGGTTGGGCCATCGCGGGGGACCAGGCATGCATTACCAGCCGGCGTCCCTGCCCGTTCGAAGGGGATGCCCGCCAGGAGTGGTCATATTCTACGGCCGCGCCTTCAATTGTTCGTCCCGTACGGCCGCGGGTCACGCGTGTGCCTGGCAGTGTGCGTCATAGGTCGGTGCGGTCGACTCCAGCGTCATCGGTTGGTGCGCGATCGTCGTGTGGTCGGGTGCGTGCTGTGGTCATGTCCGAGGAGGTTGCAGCGGTCGCTGCTTCGGCCGATATTCGCGGGGAAGACGAGCAGTGTGTTTTCCGGGTCAGTATAGCGGGCCTCTCCTCTCAATCCCGTTAGTGCTTTCTGCAGAGGACAAGGCGCGTCTGGCTCCAAAGTTGCAGGACGCATGGCTGGGACTTGGTGGCATCGTCTCCCGTTCAGGGTGCCGCGGTCCCTCGTCGGCATTAGGACAGCCACAGACTTACGCTACTGTGGCTTCTGATCTCGATATTCCACCGGCTGGCCCCATGGGCCGACCCGGAACAGACTCCGTTGCCTGCGTCGCTGACCATCGACACCTTGTGGGAACTATGACTCGGTTACTCGATGCTGCCCTTACTTGTTCATCTCGGCAGTATACGCCCGAAAGGGGGTTTTTTGTTCAGTTTGCTTCCCGCTTTAACGTCCGTCCATATCCGCCCGTTAACGTGAGCACGCTGGGGCTCTTTCTCGCACATCTTTTCCAGATCGGGTATAGCACCGCCACGGTGCGTAGTGTTTTGTCGGTCATCGCATATCAGCACAATATTCAGGGCTTAGCGACTCCCACTACACATTTCCGGATTCACAAAATGCTCGCGGGCTTTCAACGCTTGCGCCCGAGCGGCGACCCGCGCCGACCAATTACTGTTCCCATGTTACACGCTATGATCGCTGTATTGCCCTGTTGCGTGGCATCACACACGGAATTGTCCTTTTACGCGCACTATTCGTATTCGCGTTCTACGCGCTGGCCCGTATTGGCGAAATGTGCACTTCACTCTCTGCCCCTCATCTAACTGTCCTGCTAGTTTCCGATGTCACGGTCACGCCCGCCTCCATCGACATCTGCTTCCGGCATGTCAAGCACGGAGTTAATAGATTGCCCCAAGTGGTCGCTATTGGCAAGTTAGAGGATCCCACCTTTTGTCCGCATACCCATTTCCGTCTTCACTAAACATCGCGTTTCGACGGCGGGCCCCTTCTTCTGCTCACCGGACGGTCGGGGAATAACACGGGCGCATTGCAATGCCGTTCTCCGGAGAGTGTTGTAAATTCTGCGATTGGATGTCCGGGATTTCAAGTCTCACTCCTTTCGGATAGGCGGGGCATGCTTGGCAGCATCGCGGGGTTACTCCGATGAACAAATCCGGATGCTCGGGCGCTGGACATCCGATGCGTTTCGCAAGTACATCCGTCCTCCGCCGTTGTCATAACAAGAGTTCCGCGATTGCCCGTTTCCGTTCGTGCGTCTTGCCACCCTCGTATATCAGTCACAGCGGCCGAGCGGGCACCCTTCCATCAATGCCGGGCGTCGTTATCTGCAGTTCCGTTTGCCGACTCGACGGGCACGCACAGTCAGATTTCCGCAACTGGGAGGGGTTTGGCAGGGTTATCCGGCCTGTAAGTCGTGTCGCAGCACGCATGGGGGATCTCGCTGCCCGGTCTCTCCCTGTCCTTTGTTTTCATGTTTTCCGACCCCCCCCCCTAATTTTCTGTTTCAAGCAGGGCCCGAGCGTTGTCCGCGTATGCGCTACCCAGTTTACATGTACTTCATGGCCCGGTTTACGTTTCATGTCCGACCGACATCCGCCCCCTGCCTCGGCTGGTGGTGCGCAATGGTTGCACTGGTTGCACTGTGCTAGTGATGGTTTTTTGGTTGTTAATTGTAGCGCCGGTTTCACTGTTCCAGTGATGGTTTGTTTTGGTGGTTAATATTTAATTTTTTTAAGCGCTCATCAGTCTCTGGTGGCGCCGGTTTCACTGTTCCCCAGTGATGGTTTGTGTTTTCTTTTTCACTGTTACAGTGATAGTTTTTTTTTGGTTATTCTTCACTATTGGTTTTTTGGTGATTCACTTTTATAGTGATGGTTATTTGGTTGCGCTCACCAGTCTATGGTAGCGCTGGTTTCACTGTTACAGTGATGGTTTTTTGGTGGTTAATATTTTTTTTTTTTTAGCGCTCATCAGTCTCTGGTAGCGCCGGTTTCACTGTTTCAGTGACGGTTTTTTGGTGGTTAATATTTATTTTTTTCAGCGCTCATCAGTCTCTGGTAGCGCCGGTTTCACTGTTCCAGTGATGGTTTGTGTTTTCTTTTTCGCTGTTACAGTGATAGTTTTTTTTTGGTTATTCTTCACTATTGGTTTTTTGGTTATTTTTTTTTCCGCGCTCATCAGTCTCTGGTAGCGCCGGTTTCACTTTTATAGTGACTATTTTTGGTGGTTTTTTTTCAGCGCTAATCAGTCTCTGGGGTTGCAGTGGGTTTTTCTCATTTCCGTAATTTGCGTAATTTTACACTTTCTTTTTATAGGTGGGTTCTTTTCTCAGTCTTTATACTGGTTTTTGTATTGGCTTCTGGTGGGTGTATGCCGAGCTCGCGTCCAACACTTCACTCGGCAAGTGGCGTGGTACACCCAGGTTGCATATTGTTCAATCGGGGCCGCGCCACATGCCGATGGTTGTCTTAATTTCGGTAATTCGATTAAAGAATTGCCATTACGCAAATATGTCTTAGTCTTTAATTATTTAGCCCAACAGTGGTACCCAGGGAATTGTCGTAAAGTAGGGAGATAGGATATAAAATAAATTTTACGAAGGAAAAGATTTTTATAGACGGTCGACCTTAATATTGTATCGACCTGCGACCGGGGTCAGCGGTTTAGAAATTTCGAGGTCAAGTGAACATCTGAGCGCCAACCACGAGAAAGTCGGGTACCTTAATTGATTGTCTTCGTGGTGACGTTGTCGATATCCGACTGCCCATTCAAACGAATTTCGCACAGACCACAAGGTCAATAATTTCTACCCGCCATCCCACCCTTTCAGGTGTGGGCTTCTGCCCCCCCCCCCCCCTCTTCCTCCAGTGACTGGTTAGTGCTTAGTATGGCACGGCCCGGTGCCGTGCCATACCTTTTTTGGTTTAGGCGTGTGGCGTGGTACACCCAGGTTGCATATTGTTCAATCGGGGCCGCGCCACATGCCGATGGTTGTCTTAATTTCGGTAATTCGATTAAAGAATTGCCATTACGCAAATATGTCTTAGTCTTTAATTATTTAGCCCAACAGTGGTACCCAGGGAATTGTCGTAAAGTAGGGAGATAGGATATAAATATGTGTGTATGTGTGTACTTCATAGAATCCAAAACGCGTGTACAGATTTAGCTCAAACTTCCTATGTAAGTGTCAAATCCCACCGACACGACCGTGGTCGCAGTTTAGAAAAAAACTCAGAGCACCCGTTCTCCAATCTCAAATCACCGCAAAGGCACGGCGTGGGTTAATCAAGTGATTATTTAATGAGCGTTTGTTTTTGACGCATCTCTATAAAGAGCGTCTGTTTGCCATTCAACGCTATTTGCATCTGCAGAGAGATATACGGAACATACATTAAATTTAAAAAACATTTGTTTCTGACCAACCCTGCGAGCACGGATGGCGCGCTTTGTTTTTACAGTATATAGTTATATACCGAAATCATCCCAGATAATAGCATCAGATTTCTCCCCAGATATACCGTTATCAAAAGATACTGGAATCTGCCAATCTACGGGAAATTCCAGGGAATGCCGATTGAGCTCAAACTTGCTACCCACGGGAAGTGTCATATATATGAGTGTGTCCTTTATAGACTCGAACCGATTGAGCTCAAACTTGCTAAATAAGAAAATAGCCCCCAAGCCGTAAATATCAACAACAACTATATTGCTACCTACGGGGAGCAACGTTATTAGCATCTGCAGAATTATGCAGAGAGAAAATGCTTTCCTATTTTTAGAACGCAACACATGTTTACGTCGCGTTGGTGATTGAGGGTCACAACGGGGTTAATTGACTGTCCGCTCTTTGCGACGATGGGGTTCACGGCGGGGACTATTGACCAACACTCACAATTTCGTCTTTTGCATCAGATACCAACACCTCGACCGATCGGGGCGAAACTTGGTACGTGAGTGTAGTTTGACCAGGTGGTCGTCGCTGTCGTATTGGCGAGCCCGTGCGACGCCCGTGCAGCGCATGCGCAGACGAGATATCGGAAACGCGTGGAGCTATCGACTTGAAATTTGGTATGTGAATGTATCTTGCGCCGGGTACAAATTTTATCGGGTCGCAGAGCCCGTGCGACGCCCGTGCAGCGCATGCGCAGACGAGATCTCGGAAACGGGTGGAGCTATCGACTTGAAACTTGCTATGTGAATGTATCTTGCGCCGGGTACAAATTTTATCGGGTCGCCGAGTCCGTGCGACGCCAGCTTCGCGCATGCGCAGACCAGATCTCGGAAACGGGTGGAGCTACCGGGTACAAATTTTTTCGGGACGAAACTTGGTACGTGAGTGTAGTTTGACCAGGTGGTCGTCGCTGTCGTATTGGCGAGCCCGTGCGACGCCCGTGCAGCGCATGCGCAGACGAGATATCGGAAACGCGTGGAGCTATCGACTTGAAATTTGGTATGTGAATGTATCTTGCGCCGGGTACAAATTTTATCCGGTCGCCGAGTCCGTGCGACGCCAGCTTCGCGCATGCGCAGACCAGATCTCGGAAACGGGTGGAGCTACCGGGTACAAATTTTTCTTATTGAAACGCGTGGAGCTAAAAATAAAAAAAAAATAGTAAAAAAATGTCATGTTTCGGACAAGCCGCCGGTGGCGGGCTAACCTGCTAGTCTATACTATATATTTTGAGACTTCGTATATATGTGTGTGTGTGTACTTCATAGAATCCAAAACGCGTGTTCAGATTGAGCTCAAACTTCCTATGTAAGTGTCAAATCCCACCGACACGACCGTGGTCAAGGTTTAGAGAAGCTCAGAGCACCCGTTCTCCAATCTCAAATCACCGCAAAGGCACGGTGTGGGTTAATCAAGTGATTATTTAATGAGCGTTTGTTTTTGACGCATCTCTATAAAGAGCGTCTGTTTGCCATTCAACGCTATTTGCATCTGCAGAGAGATATACGGAACATACATTAAATTTAAAAAACATTTGTTTCTGACCAACCCTGCGAGCACGGATGGCGCGCTTTGTTTTTACAGTATATAGTTATATACCGAAATCATCCCAGATAATCACGAATATAGCATCAGATTTCTCCCCAGATATACCGTTATAAAAAGCTACTGGAATCTGCCAATCTACGGGAAATTCCAGGGAATGCCGATTGAGCTCAAACTTGCTACCCACGGGAAGTGTCATATATATGAGTGTGTCCTTTATAGACTCGAACCGATTGAGCTCAAACTTGCTAAAAAAGAAAATAGACCCCAAGCCGTAAATATCAACAACAACGATATTGCTACCTACGGGGAGCAACGTTATTAGCATCTGCAGAATTATGCAGAGAGAAAATGCTTTCCTATTTTTAGAACGCAACACATGTTTACGTCGCGTTGGTGATTGAGGTTCACAACGGGGTTAATTGACTCTCCGCTCTTTGCGACGATGAGGTTCACGGCGGGGACTATTGACCAACACTCACAATTTCGTCTTTTGCATCAGATACCAACACCTCGACCGATCGGGACGAAACTTGGTACGTGAGTGTAGTTTGACCAGGTGGTCGTCGCTGTCGTATTGGCGAGCCCGTGCGACGCCCGTGCAGCGCATGCGCAGACGAGATATCGGAAACGGGTGGAGCTATCGACTTGAAATTTGGTATGTGAATGTATCTTGCGCCGGGTACAAATTTTATCGGGTCGCCGAGCCCGTGCGACGCCCGTGCAGCGCATGCGCAGACGAGATCTCGGAAACGGGTGGAGCTATCGACTTAAAAAAATATATAAATAAAAACAAAATAATTTTTAAAATGTCATGTTTCGGACAAACGCCGCCGGTGGCGGGCTAACCTGCTAGTATACTATAATTCATAATCCGATAGGATATGTGGGTAGAATGTCTATGTAAACATCTTTTTATTGGTCTTCTTATAATATTTATGTTTATAACTCGAGCCCGTGGGGAACACATGCATCTTAGAGGGGTATACAGCACGCTAACTTCACATGTTATTGACTGGTTTTGGGGTATTACGCGAGTCGATATCATTTTCAAACATACATGATATATAATAATATATAATAAGACTATAATTTAGCGTACATTCGTAGATAGGTTTTAAAACGCTAATATTTTCATGCGATTTATAGATTGAAATTCATTTATGAGGCGCAAGGGGAGAACACACTCTGCATACGTTCCTGATTGCCTAATTATAGTATTGGGTATGCTTTTGAGCGTGCATCTTGTGATGAGCTCTGTTTAGCTGACCTAGTTACAATCATGTTTGACACAGTAGATATGTTATTGGGCATTACGGGGACAAAACGTTTATTTGTCACTATATGTTATTGGCTTTGTGAGAGAAACTGATTGCGATTATTGAGAATTTCTGGATGTGTTTGGACAAAATTAAGGGGATGGAAAAGTCTGTTTCATAAAAAAATGTCTGGAAACGGGCTGACAAAATTGGTATTTTTCACATAAAAGCAGACAGAAATAGATATAACAACATAGAGATAATATATAGAGCATGTATCGTTAAAGGAGGTGCCACGAATAGATGCGAGCTAAAAAGCTTTTTGTACCAGAAAAATTACTTTGAAACAGAGTATATCTGCAATATTATGGCATTGTTTTGGCATTCAAATGTGAAAAACTCTAACTTCAACAGTATCAACAGGCAGCCCATTATGATAAGTGACATACCGTTAAGAGCCAATGAGCTATGCTTTAGATTAATGTTCACTGTATCGTTTGAAAAACGTCCGCTAAAACGTGTCAGTTTTTCTTGGGAGCCAGTCGCCATATTTCTATTGTAAACACATGTTCATGATGTTGTTGTCATTTTTTAATTCGCGGCAGGTACATGAAAATCGACCAGAAAAGCAATTCGATCCTGCAATCGGGCAAGTTTATGATATGAAATCGATGCTTTCAGTTTATTTAAGTTGTTGGAATTAATTTAGTTGCTTGATTACCCACGATTTATGAAGTCTTGTGCTGTTTACAGATGGAAATGTTGATATTTTATTTTTAGAATTACCAGTCTATAGTCGAAAGCGAGATTACAAGATGTCGTATTATTACGCAAATCACATCAATAGAAAACTTACATGTTTCAGAATATTGTATTATTCTAAAATAAAATAGCCTATATAAAAACATATATTTATGAATAGGAAAGTACCGTATTCCGACGAAATAAGTCATATTTTACGACGGACTCCTTGTGCGAGTTCACTTCCGGTCAATTCTATTTTGGTGTACTAGGAGAAAAATATTGTGGAGAAAAAATACGTTTAATAACATTTGAATGTAAATTAATCGAGAAATTGTCGGTTATCAGGTACAATCATATAGCTTATAACCCATATATATTGATGGGCATAATCAAAAGCTTGATCGGCCTTGCGCGATTGTCTATACTGATCGATTTCCATTCGTAATCGTATTCTAGTATTGTTTGTAATCATGGCCGCCCCGCCCCGATTGCACGTGTATCGGCTATCGCAAAATAATGTTTGGATATTATGGTCTCCCATACCAAGAAAAATAGTTCCTAAGAATGTAAGCAATGCAAATGGAGGACATTTTGCCATTATTCAGGATTACAGTACTATTTTCACAGGCAGGGTATTTGGAAAAGTTCTTGTTTTTCTCAAAATGATGTCTCCTTGTCTCCAGCCAGATTCTTATGACCATTTTGACTGTTCAGTTTGTGCAAAAAAAAGTTAACCATTGGAACTGGAGAAACGCCGTTTGGGGACATGATGTTTTGTCACTCTACCGCGAGTAAATTGTAACAGCTAAAATTTCTCTACTAATGACAAGATCTTTGTTTATTATTGATTATTATGCGTGAAAATTATGAAGTTTATCCATTCTATGGCCGGTGAGTAATTATTGATCATCTGGAGGTAGGGTGCAATCCGCGGTGGCCATCTTGACCAAACTTTGCCATCCCCTTAATGTTATTCTTTCGGACCTATACTGTGGGTGATGTATACTGAGTTCGAATGTTATGTAGCGGAGTTGAGGCAACTTGTTTTTCGATATGGAATGAAATATATACCATGAATGTAGGATTAACTCGTCAAAGCACAGTCCTCATAAGTGCCATACCCATCCACTGATAATGCTAATTGTTGAGGTTGAACAAAATAAACAGATCCAATAGCTTTTACACATAGAAGGACCGCAATTTAAGGAGTTGTGGTGTGTGAAGGGACGTTTAATCAAATGGGGTTATGGTCTTATGGACATAGCATATTGTGTATAATGCAGCAAAATTAAAAAAATTATAACATATATACATTTGTAATTTATCCATTTTCGGCTACTACTTGTATCAATTACAAATTGATGTCCATGTGCTGTTCCCTTTGATTATGTGTTCGTCCTTTGATTATAGCATCAAGTTCATCTTCAGTGCGAAATTTGGTTATGGAATCATTGAGTTTCTTCACGTATAGTTTTCCATTTTGTATCCAGGATTTTTTAATTTTATCTGAGTTATGGGCTTTTCTGAGTAGTTGACTGTTCAGTTGTGTCGCATCCTCCACAATAGTAAACCCAGTTCCTTTTAGTGATTTTCGATTTTGAATAACATTTTGTTCTTGTATCTACGCATTGCAAATTTAACAAGGATTGCTCGCGGTTTGGGTCTTGGGTCGGAATTGGATCCAGGTGCTATTTTCTTTCCCACTCTGAGCAATAGCAATATGCTTCATTTTTAGGTTGAAGTTGAGCTTTGTATTAAGAAAGTTTAGTGAGAATTAATTAGTTATTGCTTTCAATCAGACTGTCTCGTGGCCGGATAGATTGTTAGACTTAATATATCCGTCGATAATTAAGAGCGGCATAACCAAATTCGTTGAGCCACTTTCTTCAGCCACTACCACATTTTGTTTTTTTGTTTCGCAATTTGCGAAAGTGGCTCCCGACAGCGACAAGTTGTCGGCAGTATTCACAATCATACCAGGAAATATTATGGTGAACTTAAAATATATAAAAGCGTGATTTTCCTGGAAAGTAAAGTTAACGACCGGATAATTCGTGAGACGGTAATGTTTGTTAGCGGGAATAAGTACATTAGCCGACTATAAACACACTAAAATAAAATAAAAATACATGGGACGGGAAATTGGTGAATTCTGTAAAACCAATTTGTGCAAATTTGATAAAATACTCAATTTATGGATTTCCAAGGATGTTTACAAGAAAATATAAATCGAAGTAGGCCTACATACCAAATTTGAGTGAGGCAGTTTTCGAGTCTATAACACACACATACATATTTGCATACATACACACAGACAAAAGTTCAAAAAATATATAATAGATGAATTTCTCTTACAAAGGAATTGTTTAAAACAATTTTGTATCCGAAAATGAACACAAAATCGAATCAGGCTTAATTTAAAGCTTGCCATACTATGCCGTTGGCACATAATAAAACTTACCCCAGGATTTGGACTTGAAGTTCTGAGAATGAATATGTGACTGGGGCGGTTGCTTATTATAGTGAGAGGATGGTGCCAGCCGGTCTTTGTGGGATTATGTGTTGCGTGGAACTTTCCACGAAAATGACCTGTTCACAGAAATGTAAGGCATCGTCATACTTAGTGGAAGCTGTTGCAGCAACAACAGGCTCTAATCTAAATATCTAACGATACAGTTGTAATTAATCATAGCGCAGATTGAAAACAGATTTGGAAAATAAATGAGACAAAGCATTTTATTATTGCAGGGTAGCTTTCCATTGAAAACTGAAGTACATGCGTTCCTACACTCCATACTCTATACTGGATACTCCATTCTAATTACATATACTTAAGGATGCACAATCCGAATTAATGCTCATAATATATTATTTCTTTGGTTTCGGTGTAAAACATATCTGATTAGAGTCCAGGAACCCACACATCAATGCTCAGAGTGATCAGATATCGATTGTTTAAATCTATTATTTTTCACCACCTGAAATATTTGGTGGCTTAGCAAATATTCGATGAATGCCGACCGACATACTCTCGATACAAAATTGAGTTTTGGACAATTTATAGTTGACTTGATAGCATTATTTGTTGTCAAATAATCGATTCTGGTAACTGAAGCGGCATTTCAAGAAATGTCGTTGTTGTTGGAATCTGATGATATGGGGAACATCGAATCGGATTGAGTACCTTAAACAGCTGATAGTGCCTTGGGTTCGGATACCCTTAAATTGAACTACCGTATGATCGGACAGTGTCCGGGGAAACTTGATTACCAGCTCGACAAATACTCCGACGATACCATGTTTGCTAGTTGGGCAAATCTTGGATCTACCTTTAAGACATAATAACGATCACGCGACTCCTCTCGACTGGCAACTCGTTTGGCTAATCCATACGTTATAGTAAAATGAATCAAACGTTAATTTCAAATTTATCAATCAAACTGATATATACAGAGCAGTGATCATCTCATTTTTTTTAATTTGTCTATATGTCTTGTTTCCTTTTTAATTCAGTAAATTCTACCTTTACTTCTACTTCATCCATTTCCCTCTGTTTCCCACTTCATATCTTTTGTCTCCCACCTCTCGATCTCTAATTCTATCTTTCCACTACGCACATATGCTGTTCTTTTCTGAGGACAAAACGTTAATTTCAAATTTATAAATCAAACTGATATATACAGAGCAGTGATCATCTCATTTTTTAAATTGGTCTATATGTCTTGTTTCCTTTTTAATTCATTAAATTCTACCTTTACTTCTACTTCATCCATTTCCCTCTGTTTCCCACTTCATATCTTTTGTCTCCCACCTCTCGATCTCTAATTCTATCTTTCCACTACGCACATACTGTTCTTTTTTGATGAGATGACTCCATATAAGCGCCTGGTGCTTGATGTTAAATCCTCTTCTCTCTCAGACTTACCATACTTAATCATATATATGAACATCATCTTGTAAATTGTTGTATAAATCTGGGATACAAAAATAAATAATGTTTACACCAAGACATAATACAGTGCACATTGGCGTGTGTTGTAAAATTTGACCACAAATAAACTGGTTGTAGGCCGACGCGGAGTAGAGTCCAGCAATCAATTAATGTGGTCATATCAAAATATGAACGCCGATGCGCAGTGTTTTCATTACGTGCGCTCGCGCAACAGTATGGCGATCAGACAGATTCGTACGTAGCTTGGTGGGTAAGCGGATTTTGATGCGAGGCTTAAGGCGACGTGATCACGTGACGAATAGATCTTGCATCTATTTTTAACTTAGTCCATACGTCATGAGCGAGTGCACGTCGCTTCGAAGTTCAAATAGTGCGCAAATAATTGATTGAAACAGGAGAATTAAAGAACAGAAGAGCATATCTTTTAACTAATTTGATTTGGTACCTAATTGTCAACAAAATATCGCATCACCGATAACGAGCAAGATGTCATTTCGGGCAATTTTGCATAATTTATGTTGAAATTTGACCACCCTTTGCGAATCTTGCCGAAGGTAAGTTAACAGTATACACAGGACGGGCTTGGTTCAAAATTATTCAAAGTGTAAATATTGAAATCGACAAAACAAAACTTTATGTAGCGTTGGCTATATTTACATACACCATATAACTAAATGCAAGTTTGTGCTTGAGATTAATATTTAAATGATGAAAAATTAAAGATGTAGACTTTAGTATATATTCATATGGCTCACCACACCAGTGACCACACACCGACACAGCAGAATTTTATGAAGCTATTTTTATTTGCTTTTTATTTTATTGCATTTAAGCTTAATTATTTGCACTTAAGCGCATTTAATTTGGCCTCCCATACATGTGCAATCAATTGCGCTTAAAATCAATCAATTGCATTAAGTGGAATTAATTATTAAATGTGAATTTGGCCTCACATAACTCGAACAATCTGGAAAAAAAATTCTGTTCTGTAATCAGGTGAAGTGGAGTTTTTTTGAGTATTTGACCAAAATTTATCAATTTCGCCTTTCATGATCCTTTTTTATTTTTAGTATGTTGATTATAATTGGTTAAAGGTACTCAATCCGTAAAGAGGGTCCCCATCTCAACAGATTCCAACAACAACAATCCGATCAGAGGGTCCTATATTACTATTTCTTTGGCTTTGGGGGTAAAAAATATTTGATTCGAGTCGAGGAACCCATCAAACAAAGCTCAGAGTTATTAGATATTGATTTTTGAAATTTGTTAATTGCTCGAGATGAGTACTAATAACTGCCGTCAATTTGGTAACCTGCTCGAGATTTTACGCCAAAACTCTATTCAAACAGACAAGGATGGATAACTCTATAATCAAGTGGTAATAATAACGAAATTTTGACTGTCTTCTGGGCCAGAAAGAATTCCCGATAATGAAAAATAATAGATTTCTAAAATCGATATCTAACAAATCTGAGCTTTGATGGGTGACTTCCTCGAATCAAATATTTTTGACCCCCGAAGCCATTGAAATAGTAATTGAGAGGAGTTTTATCGGATTGAGTACATTTAATAGACTTTTTCCGGCTAAGAAACATTGTGTTTCAATTAGTTTGAGGTTTGCACATTTTTTTCTCATAAATGCACTTGACTAACTGAGTCAACACAGTGATCATGTCAATGAAAACAAGAGGTGATATGTCAATAGGTTAAGGTTGAGTTGTGGATAAACCTATTTATCTACTAGTACCAGGTGTGTTTAGTTATATATAACCATGAATTGCGCTTAGGCTTATTAAATTGCACTTTAGGGCAATGCTTGAACTAAAGCATAGTAAATGCGCTTAAGGCTTAAACATAATCAATTGCACTTAAGCATATAATTATTTGTGCTTAAGCAGTAAGAGTAAATTTTATTTGTGCTTGAGAGTAATTACTTGTGCTCAATTAAGAGTAATTATTTGCGCTCAAGCGTAATATTATGGCACCTATTGCTTAAGCGCAATTCATTATTAAATGTTAATTTGGCCTCACATATACCAACATACCCCCACCCAGCAGTCTGCAAATGACAAAAGAATCATACCTATGGGAGGCCCTTTTCACATTTATTATTTATTTACGCTTAAGCGCAAATATTTGCGCTTAAGTGCAAATAACCTCTATCATTTGCGCTTTTGCGCAACATTTTCGATTAAGCACAAATATTTGCGCTTAAGCATAAATCGTTTGCGCTTAAGCACAAATAGATCATATTTGCTCTTAAGCGCAAATAAAAATTAATATGCATTGATCCCCCCTGAATTAATTTTAAATGGCACAGGCCTAAACACATCTCTCAAGTCTATATAGGCCCACCATATGAGGGAAGCAATCTCCAGTAACCCCCATAGATACCTTTTATGACAATCAGAGGGAATTAAAGTAGTGTTATGTATTTATATTGATAGACACCTATTTGCGCTTAAGCGAAAATTATTTGTAAACGCTTAAGCACAAATGATTTATGATTAAGCGCAAATATTTGCATGCACCTAAGTGCAAATAAATAATAAATGTGAAAAGGGCCTCCCATACATACCAAGATATTTCTGCCTATTATTTTTAGGCAAACAAAATAATACCTCTGTTTAGGGTTACATGATCTAAAATAATTAGGGTAGGTAGATAGGAATTGTTTGAATTCAATTGGGTCATTGGCAATTCACTATAGAAAGCTTCACCATTGAGATTAATTGACAGGTTCAATACTAGATATTGTTTTCTTGAATTATTCAGAGCATAGAGACTAATAAAACTTCTAATTTTATAGGATCGATAGGTTTGAAAATGGGTAAGATACCTTTCGATGCCCTTTCCACTAAATTTTTGTTTTTTATCTGTGTCTACATCCAATACAAAGTTATGGGTAGGCACCCTTTTCTCAGTATTGTAGTGAAAACCTAAAAAAGGTTTTTTTGGTGCCTTATATATATAGTCCTGAAACGGCGAGAACAATTCACCTTTGTGTCTGAATCAGGCTGGGGTAGGGGACTAAAATCCATAAATATCCAAAAAAAATCATCCCAAGATACTTGGTTATTTTTGTGGCGAGAAATTCACTGTTTCTGCGAAAACATTGTTTGAGTCAAGCTAAGTTGGGGCCCATAGGGGTGGGGTGGATGTCCAAGATATCCACTTCACAGGTAGGCTTACATTGTATAGCTGACTTAGGTTTTCTCTGCGCGGGCTCTAATTTGGGGCTCAAACTTTTAAGGGCCCGGCCATCATATAAGGGCCCGGCCATCATAGAAAGTATGTTAGCGGGCTTGTACCTCGCTGTCTCATGACTATTTAAATCAAAATAAACAATAAAACCATAATTATTTGTCATATGTATGATTTATGTAGGCGCTGTGGGGGGGGGGGGGGGGTGGGGGGGGGGTCTGGACATCTTCCCCCACACCAAACCTTGACTCAAACAACTTCTTTCCTACCAACACAATCATATTCATCCACTCTAAAACATCGTAGATCAGTTTCAACTTTCATTTAGTTTCATGATTTGATTGAAGGCGAAGCCAAAGTTGATTGCAATTTGCACGGCACGGCAAAACAGTCTAAAGTAATTAAGTATCCCCCCAAAAAGTTTCAATACTTTTTCAACAACATCTCAACAATATTTTACCATTTTAATATAAGCATAATTAAATCGCCAATGTATTACTAAAACTAGTTTATATATGTGGCGATATTGACAGCTCAACATAAAGTCTGATTAATATTAAAAGTAATTTAAAATTCGTGCTACGTAAGCCCCGGTTCCATATCCCCGATTTTCCACCCCGAATGTTCCCGAATGACTCCCGAATCATAATTTTGCAAAAATCGTGGAGTAAGTTCGGGACGAGTCGGTACAGTGAATTTTTACCCCCGAACATGATCGGGGATATCGGTGCTATCTGGGTCGATTCGGGACGATTCTGGGCCCGCTCCCGACAGTTTTGAAACGTTCAAAACTATCGGGAACCAAGCCGAATCGCTCCCGATTTGTCAATCATCGGGAGAAATTCGGGAGCAATTCGGCACCTATTCGGGAGTAGTCGGCAGTATTCGGCAATATTCGGGTGGATATTCTGGAGTAGTCGGCAGTATTCGGTAGCTTATTCCCGAATTCGCCATGCGTGGCTGCTTTTATACTGAGATCCGGTGTATCTGCAAAATTCGGCATCGATTCGGGACGTTCGGCAGCAATTGAATACCAATTCGGTATTTATTCGGCATCAATTCGGTACCAGTTCGGCATTGATTCGGGGTATTCGGCAACAAGTCGGTAGTAATCTGGGCAATTCGGCAGCTACTCGCACGAAATTTCGGTATCAGTTCGGGATAATTCTTTATCATTCGATCGGGAAGAAATTCGGAAGCATTCTGGAATACTCGGCAATGTTCGGGACGATTAAATTTTGTCATCAGTTCGGCGGCTTTTGGAATAAAACTCGTCCAGAATTCTCTCGAATGCTGCCGATTTGGTCTGGTCACGAATTAGTATATTCGGCACCAATTCGGGAATATGGAACCGGGGCATAAACGAAGCGTCATTGACGACCTCGTTGCTGACTCGTTTGGGTATTTCCGGCGTCTAAAAATATCGCGTCTCAAGATGTGTCACGTGATGACGTCGCCTTAAGCCTCGCATCAAAATCCGCTTACCAGCTTGGTGTCACCCTACTCCGTTTCACTCCATGACGTCACCAAAAACGACGTAAAACCTCGTGGCGTTCTGACATTTTTTACTGTGCCGCGTTTTTGCTATGTTTATCTTATGTGTTGTTTTCGATTATTTGTTTGTCGCCGATATCGCCATTTGTCCGGATTCCCTGTTTCTATATTTAAAACTGGCATGTTCGTAGTGAGCCTCGATTTCGATTTTTTCTCCCAGGTCAAAATACGTCAGAGTTATGACAAAAAAAGATCGACCTACATTTTCTCCATCAGAACTCTACACCAAAGAGTCTATAGACTCCTTCGGGACCTACATAGACCTACATATGACATAGACTCCTTCGTTTGGGTATTTTTACTTATAATTGGGCAGTTTTAGAATTTTTTGGTTCGTGCGAAGACCTCTTTTTATCGTGCGGGAAAAGAGAGACATTCAAAACGCGATTTCGTAATTCGACGCAATAGGCTGAATAGCCTAACCTTCAGCCGAGTTCCGGGTCAAATACGACGAATGACGTAACACAAAACAAAACGCATTTGTTGACACAAACACCGTTTGAAGAGTTTATTATTACATAAAATGATCGTTATTGATTAATTATTGATTAATTATTGATATTTATTGTTGAATATTGGCTGCTATCAATATTTACACAAATGGTATTAATTATTTCTTATAATTGCTCCTTTGGTCAACTTTGACTATCGGAAAATGAAAATATGCCGCTGAAAAAAATTTAATCGATATTAAAGTCTCATCCTTTCGGCAACATGGAATTGGTTTTAATTACTTAAATGATTAATATAGTAATTTGCCTTTTATCTGTGTTTTTGCTAACATTAAATAAAATAAAATAAATTAAGTAAAATACAGTGAAATTATTTTTTTAATTATTGTTTATTACATTTTTGCGCACGTTGGCATCTCTCTGAGTGCATTCTAGTTTCTTTTTGTAATTTTGTATTTGTTCATCGAACGTTTTGCGTCAGACGTGCATATCTTGGCTTCAGAAATCCGCTATAATAGTCCAATTTCGATATGTGTGGTATGTTTTTCCACCAAACCATGACGTTAACAGTTCTGTTCAAAAACAATCCGCAGTAGGCACCACCTATTGTTGTTATATCTTAAACAAAACTCAGTATTAGCAGGTAGCCATTTTGAGATTAACCAATTCGCACGTGGTTTGAATTATGAGCGTTCTGAAAGTTGAGGCGTTGGCAGCATTGCACTGATTGTACCGCGATTTTTGTCGTAGATTCATAATATCTAGAATTCTACCACAACACGACGTTAATAAGTCCATAGGAACAGAACTGATCACTCTGGTCGAGCCGTTGATACAGGTTTAGGAAAGGTCGTATTAAATATTTTAGTTATAATGCACGTTGATAGATATGCATACCGTACTTTTGTTTATTGCACACCCAATGGCTCATTTGTGCGAAATACAGCAAAATACAGAATAATTGAAAAGTTCAATAAAAAAATGTGTATTGTTCTTGAACAATACAAACCTATTACGTCAACAACGTCACTGGCGACGTCAACTTTAACATAAAATGTCTTCGCTAAATTATGGGGTATAGTCTACATTAAGCACATGTTTGTTCAATTAAATACAACAATATCGACCTAAATATTAGTATGTTACAAGCTGCAATCTTCAGAGTGTGCAATAAACATAGAACAACACAGGTGTGTGGACATGTTAACGTTATTGCACTCGTTTGTCGTGCCGCGAGGTAAAACTCGAACCTCCGGTTCTCGTTTTACCATCGCGTCACAACAAACTCGTGCAATAACGTTAACCAGTTCACACACTTGTGTCGTTCTATCTATGTTTTCGACACAAGAGGCATAACTCAATGTTATATGTCACAAAATATGTTCAATAACAAAGTCATACTAAATCGGTGAATCATGCGAATGATTAACCCTTTACCCAACATAAGGGCCCTGTGCCAATGCATTATCTTATATATGCGAGTCGACCATAGGTCGCCTCGCATATATAAGAGAATGCATTGGCTTAACACATTAAACATTATAAAATTGTTAAAGAGTGTAAGAAAAAATGTTAAAAAGTGTTAAAAAAAGATATTTTTTAGGCCAATGCATTCTCTTATATATGCGAGGCGACCTATGGTCGACTCGCATATATAAGAGAATGCATTGGCACAGGGCATAACTGTAACTATCACAATGTGGTCAAGGAGCCGGTTCCAATGATATCCATATTTGTATGGTTCTATTGAGACAGACCGAAGATATTTTAGGCTGTTGAAGCTTTATTTGGCCGGTTTTGGCCGGTTTGTTGGGTAAAGGGTTAAGGGTAGACGTCTGTTTTGCCATGGACCCTTTGAATATGATAACCTTATTTACTCAACTTATATGTCATAAACAATATCCAAAGAAAGTAACTTAATTCAGGTACAAAGAACTTCTGTAAAACAAAATTTTGTTTTCAAAAGTGCATTTCATATATCCATGATATCATATATCAAGATCATGAGAGGAGACTTATTTATTCTTGATTCGTGAAATGTAATGATTATTTTCATTTAGAAAGGCAACTACACATACATAATATTTCTATATTTGAGAACTTTCATGACAAGCCTGTTGATCAATGAACAATTGGGCTGAGATTAGTTCTGTGCCGTGGATTCATAACCAAGTTAAAACTGACCAATATATATCTTAACAATGTGGCCTAATATAAATGTATAGCTCCTGCATGAATGGACCATATTGCATATTAATATGTGTTTTCCTTGGACTGGAATAGTTGAATGACTTATTCTTTATTCTAATTAATTGGGGTATGATGCTATATTATGCAATTGAGTATCTAACTCAACATTATGATTCAAATGAAGCCCCATCTCATAGACCCAAGACAATAAGCTATTTGGTGGTTGGAGTATGCTGTGAAATTACTAATTACTCTAACAGTTTTTGGTACCGAAATGGACAAGCAATACAATAATGTGTTCATCCTATCAAGTATTAACATCCATTGTTTTGTTGTCTATTAATAACTGCTCCGATTATATACACAACGAAGATGATAGTATGTTAAAATCAAGATCATTTGCAATATATCCAGAGAAACTCTTTGATGAAAATATCTTGCCATTTCTGACTGGATTTATGAAAAATGGCCAATACTTGTCTCTCTCCTAAATAATAATGGCACATGATAAGTAAGTCAATGAACATTAAATTCGTCCCAGAATATCAATGTTTCGCCACGAGTGAAATGGTTTTAAGGACGAGTCTTTATCACGATACCACAATACTATAATGCCACGATTTGTGAACAAAGTTGACACCTTCAGCTACTCTGGACGTACCGTGTTTGTTCTGTAATAATTCGACTTGAATGTTTACGTGAATTTTACTACTTTACAGTGATGCTACTCTCTTAGTTACAGTCCATACGTATACATACCGAGTGACTACTTGAACCAAATATGATAATTATTTACTACGTAATACGACATCTTACTTAATTCGAGTCTCAATGGTGACTTGATTTTAGTTTCAGTAACAGTGGCGTGTCACATACAGTACACGAAATCTATGCATCTACAGTATTATCGATGGCGGATTACCGGTCTAATATTAATTTTCATAATAAAATATAAGATCACTGAATTGAATTACACAAGGCAACCCACCCCAATCGTATATACCACACGCTGGGCATCCTCATGTAAACAGGTTCATATTGAACGTATTTCACAACCCAATTACATCCATATTGGCGTTATTAGAATCTGAATTACGCTCTATATAAACGTAAATGGGGCATGAAAACAGTCGATTCTGAAATAAGTCCATAAATGAGCGTATACCCGTTATTCCCTTAACCCTTTACCCAACAGAAGGGCCGCTTGCCAATGCATTCTCTTATATATGCGAGTCGACCATAGGTCGCATCGCATATATAACAGAATGCATTGGCTTAACACATTAAAAATTATAAAATTGTTAAAGAATGTAAGAAAAAATGTTAAAAAGTGTTAAAAAAAGATATTTTTTAGGCCAATGCATTCTCTTATATATGCGAGGCGACCTATGGTCGACTCGCATATATAAGAGAATGCATTGGCACAGGGCATAACTGTAACTATCACAATGTGGTCAAGGAGCCGGTTCCAATGATATCCGTATTACACAAAGTGACACATTTGGAGTCAATATAAATTGGTTTGCAATAGACTACCACATATTCAATGGCATAATGTGAGATGTATTACTTTAATATAGTGTGAATACTGTGTATCATTATATATACCTTTGTCCTTGGATAAAACCACATAATGTCAGACGCAAAATTTGGTAATTTGGTAATTTCAATTAAGTATGATATCAATGACAATATATCATATTTGAGATAGCATGCATTGAATAGCCGAATGAGGGTACTATCTCTCGAGAGTCCAGCAAAAAAAGCAAAAACAAAATGAAATATCAAGTCATTTTGCTGTTACAAAATATTATTATCGTTTTATTCTTATTGCAAAATATGTCATTTGAAAACTTTGGCTAATATCAATTAAACGGAGTGGTTCGACTGGCACACTAATCACATATACAATTTTGTTTACCTTTTTTTTGCACATTCAACTTCTTGTTGTCTGTGATGCATATGTGATTGTATCATTGAAAAGTATGTCTGTTGTCATTTAATATCCAACTATACAGCATGTTGGCTTTTTTAACAAGTTAAATATATTCATTATTGGTCCATCCTGTCCGTACATTTCTGAATAGTTCAAATTGAAAATATCGAGCTTTGTGTTGCCATTTTAAATAATAAGTTACTCACAGTTTGTCTTCATTTATAAAACGTGTGTTCCTTTATAACATGTGTGTTCCTTTATAACATGTGTGTTCCTTTTTATTCGGAAAGACTGCTGCCCTCGTGGGAAAACAGAAAGGATGCTGAATATGTCACTCGAGTTTAGCGATTCAGAGTGAAAGTAGAAACATTTATCGGTACCTAACTATCTCTTAACCCTTTACCCAACAGAACGGCCCTGTGCCAATGCATTCTCTTATATATGCGAGTCGACCATAGGTCGCCTCGCATATATAAGAGAATGCATTGGCTTAACACATTAAAAATTATAAAATTGTTAAAGAATGTAAGAAAAAATGGTAAAAAAAGATTTTTTTTAGGCCAATGCATTCTCTTATATATGCGAGGCGACCTATGGTCGACTCGCATATATAAGAGAATGCATTGGCACAGGGCTAACTTTAACTATCACAATGTGGTCAAGGAGCCGGTTCCAATGATACCCATATTTGTATGGTTCTATTGAGACAGACCGAAGATATTTTAGGCTGTTGAAGCTTTATTTGGCCGGTTTTGGCCGGTTTGTTGGGTAAAGGGTTAATTATACTCATGAAGTTCATATTTCCAAATATTTCCAATGCATGTTATTCAATCATCAGTTTGCGTTTATATATTTATGAAATTTCAGTCCCTATGGTTGTGTATTTATCCAATTTTCCATTTTACCTGACCCTCCAAAAACATTAAAATGTTGTAGCAAACGTAATTATACTAGGTTAAACAAGGCATTTCCAAATAAAGTGAGGATGGAAATTGAATTTGGAAACCTTGGTCTTCACTCACTTCAAAAAAGCCATTTTGTACGTTTTTGAATATTTCTAAAGATTTGGCTGCATACATATGACAATGCAATGAGTGCTAACAGATAAGGCATATCATAGCGCCCGCTCTCCCACGGCAAAGCCGCAGAAGCGAAGCGACTTAGGGTATACATATGCGGATATGAGATATACTAATCGACTTTTTCAGCCCAATCTAAAAATAGACTGAACTTACCTAAAATAGAATAATTTATTCATAACTCAAGGGTCAGCCGAGTCCAAAAAAAATATTGTTGGCGACAGCCGCCATTTTGTATTGATTAATACCACCTCGAAATGTGTAACTGGGCAAAATGCTCCAAGGAAAAAATAAAAAACTTTGTTCCGGTAAATGTTAGCTGTACTTCATCATACATAAGAACATCATGCTCCTAAAGCCAAAGTTGTTTAAAAAATTGAATGTAAATTAAAACAAAGCCCTGGTTAACAAAAACGGAAATTGCATGAAAAAGTTTTGTTTACATATTTTATAAAATTATTTAAATATTTGCCACGAAAGAGGATTCCAGGGGGCCTACTGGCTGTTTAGATTTGATCTTCCATTTTATAACGGTATTTCCGCCAAAAAGATTAAAGAAATATTCTCAAAGTTCAAGGCCGACAAACGGAATCTATAAGTTCCGATTGAAAGATCGCAAAGTCCTTTTAAGATTGCTTCTTGGGAAACCAGTAAAGGCGTCATGACATCAAGACGTACATCATGACGTCACAACCTACATCGGCGCGCAAAATTACAGACAGGACTGCGTAGATGGCCAGACAGCTGAGACTCGTATTACACGGGCAGGCTAAACATCCACATTTACGTTATATGTGATTATTTGCATGCATTGTATATATTATTTTCTTGTGTCCCGTTAGGGTTTATCATCAAATCCTTCTAAAGATAAAAATTCATCCGATAATCCCATGAACAGTATAACAAGCGGGCGCAAATTATGTTTACGTATGATCGCATTATCCATTAAAGCTATAATCCAGAAACATACCTTAATATAGATATCGTACTTTTGTGAAGTCGATGCAAGTGACGTAACCTAATTTATCACATAATTAACCCACAAAACCAGCTTAATAATTATTGGTAAGACACACGTGTAATATTAGCGCGTGCGATGACATCACACCATTATTTAAATGATTTGCGATTGCTGAAATGTATAATTGTTGTTTCGATGAATACTTCGCGTTTATTTGATCATGTGATAGAAGGTATCTCAAACTCGTTCTATGTTATATGTAATTTATCAATCTCGTACATTAAATTCTACTTGAGCCTCGGTAAACCTCGGCTCAAATAGAATTTAGTGAACTAGGTTGATAAATTCCGTATAAAATAGAAAGTCATGTGAGATTCTCTATATCATATGTCAGAAACAAAATAGTTAAAACAAAACGTCTCGTACTAAATCGGTGCCATGACTTTTTTGTTGTCGAATAAAAACACAGGTGTCCATGTGAATGAATTATTGTGATGACACTATCATGATAGGGAACTCAATTGACATTCAATTGGTCTAACAATTATTATAAAATGTATGTACATGCATTTGTGAAGGATAATTTTATTTACAATACACACACATGGAAAGTACAATTACAAATAAATATAATATTAATAGACTATACATGTATATTGCTAGGGGTGATATAGTCATGGCTGACTGTCTTCCTATCACCCCTAACACATCCAATCAAAGGGAAGACAAATTCAAATCGAATCGGAAAGTGATGGAAGTTTTAGTACATTGGGCGCATCGGCAATGACAAAAGAAGCAGTTCCCCTTTCCGAAGATTAGCATTTATGTCAATCTTGGAACTCGTTTAAACAACATTAATCACTTTAAAAAATCAAGGATTTACCTATGGTAGTTATCTTGAACAATGATAGTTAAATATGGATAGCGCCGTTTTGTGATATAAATTGTGAATTCGATACAAGAAGCATAACCCAGTATCATATTTCACAAATAATGATTAAAAGCAGTGTCATAACTAGAATGCACTCAGAGAGATGCCAACGTGCGCAAAAATGTAATAAACAATAATTTCACTGTATTTTACTTAATTTATTTAATTTAATTTAATGTTAGCAAAAAAAGACAATTACCATTTCTCATTTCATCACAGATAAAAGGCAAATTACTATATTAATCATTTAAGTAATTAAAACCAATTCCATGTTGCCGAAAGGATGAGACTTTAATATCGATTACATTTTTTTCAGCGGCATATTTTCATTTTCCGATAGTCAAAGTTGACCAAAGGAGCAATTATAAGAAATAATTAATACTAGTTGTGTTAATATTGATAGCAGCCAATATGCAACAATAAATATCAATAATTAATCAATGATTAATCAATAACGATCATTTTATGTAATAATAAACTCTTCAAACGGTGTTTGTGTCAACAAATGCGTTTTGTTTTGTGTTACGTCATTCGTCGTATTTGACCCGGAACTCGGCTGAAGGTTAGGCTATTCAGCCTATTGCGTCGAATTACGAAATCGCGTTTTGAATGTCTCTCTTTTCCCGCACGATAAAAAGAGGTCTTCGCACGAACCAAAAATGATCAAACTTCCCAATTATAAGTAAAAATACCCAAACGAAGGAGTCTATGTAGGTCCCGAAGGAGTCAATAGACTCTTTGATGTAGAGGTCTGATGGAGAAAATGTAGGTCGATCTATTTTTGTCATAACTCTGACGTATTTTGACCTGGGAGAGAAAATCGAAATCGAGGCTCACTACGAGCATGCCAGTTTTAAATATAGAAACAGGCAATCCCGACAAATGGCGATATCGGCGACAAACAAATAATCGAAAACAACACATAAAATAAACATAGCAAAAACGCGGCACAGTAAAAATGTCAGAACGCCACGAGGTTTTACGTCGTTTTTGGTGATGTCATGGGGTGAAACGGAGTAGGGTGAAGTCAATTAATAGCAACCACCAAGGGTGCTTATACCTAAGGCAGGTGAATGACATCATATATTTTTTTCTATATCCATCAGTGATTTTCCAAGATCGCGGGTATAGATTTTGGAGAAATTGTCACGTGACTTCCGGTTAGCAACCATGTGGAGATTGCAAAAAACGCCGAATTGGTAATGAAGCACCGCGATAAAAATGAAAGTAACTACTTCACAACTTACGAAGAATTCACATGTGATTTAGTTCTATTAATTTAATTTTGACCAATTTCGTTGGTTCGCTTAATGAAAACGAAAAATGAAGAAGTCATGACGAGAATCCAGACAAGATTTTTACAATCCATGACATGTCTTGTCAAGTTGGAATGTCGTCTCCGTCGTGACCACTGCATCGCGGAAAAAAGGCAAATTTGAGGCACACCATGTGTGGTTGCTCCAATACGTGTCAGGTACGATTCATATTATTAAATTTGTCAAACTAGTGTTATGGAGGAGTTATTGCGCATCCATGTTAATGTTATTTTGAAGGGTATACTTTACACGAAATACCTGGTGCAAGACGAACATGATCATGACACAATTCATAGATTTCAGTGTTGTTAAGTGTGCACGTGTCTGAATGTGGAAAGTAATGGCAATGCATTACGGTGCAAAGTAATCAACAAATACCACCAAGCTGTTACAACAACAACAGACTCTAATCTGATTGTGTAACGATTTTAATTAAACATGGCGCTGGTTAAATCGAGTATTTGGAAACAGGTTGCGACAAGCTAAAATATGAGGTCAGGGTAACCTTCCAGCGTTAGATCACCAGCACTGAGGTGCATGTGTACCTATACTATCTCCATTTGAATTACAGATACTTAACATTCGGTAGTGCATGTATTGGGTTTGGAGACCAATTAATTGTACCTGATGATCCGGGGAAATTCGAACACCATCTCGACAAAATCCCCGACGACGTCAATTGTGTGGGTTGGAAACATAGAAAACATAAATACAGTGCGTTCATTGCTCATGTAATTCGACTGTAGGTTTATGCCACCATTATTGTGGTAAATTCAGAAAATATAGAGTGGTACCACAAAGCAACGTTAATACAACAATGGGAACATGCTGCTGACCAATCATTACAATTATTATATGCAGGTTTAGAACATATACTACCAATTATAGTTATAATCAACTGTAATACATGTAGGTAAACGTGGATATCGTTGTGTTGTGTATTCGACACAATAGGCATAACCCAACATCATATTTCAAATAAAAATATTCACGAACAGAGTTATACTAAATTGGTACAATGTTTATTTCTGGGACAGTTCATTGGTCTGAGAGTACCACTGTTTGCCACGAGTGAAATTGTGGTTTTCGTCACGAGCCTTTATAACAAAATGACAATGCTACGAGTGATGAACATTTGCAGCAGCTCTTGGTGTATTGTGTGTGTGCCAAATTATTAGTATAGATGTTTTGCGCTAATTTAATGGGTAGGGCAGGGGGGGGGGGGGGGGTCGGAAAAAAATTTCAGGCACGTATGGCATTTTTTCCCTTTCGATCATTTTTTGTACCCACCCACCCCCACCGCCAATTTGTTTTCCGTTTTCGGCAGTTTTTTCCGACCATTTTTTGACACCCACCCCCCTTTTAACACTAAAACAGTGATTTGCGGGGGGAAATTCACTGTAAACAGCTGTATATGAATTTCTGTGCATACTATTTATCATGGATGTTAACATGGACATGTAAATAGGAATGAGTCATTTTGAGGTCATTCGGCCAAAAAAACATGGCTGCCAGCGGCCATCTTGGATTTCAATATTTGCAACAAAATACAACACGATAACTGCCTGCAGTCAGTTTACCAGTTAGAATTACATTATTTCTCTCATTCAAAGTGGTTTTGAAGCCCAACTCATTGCCAAAACACTAAAAAACAAGCAGGAAATTTATTTTTTAGTTGCGGAAAAAATTGCTTGTTGGTGGCTTTGATCACCCACCCACCCCGGCATACGTGCCGGAATTTTTTGTTCACCTCCCCCCCTGGGTAGGGTTCTCTATTACGACTGTTCTCTATTCCGAATGTTCTCTATTCCGAAGGTTCTCTATTCCGAATGATCATTGTTCCGAACGTTCATTCTTCCGAAGGTTCATTATTCCGAAGGTTCGCTATTCCGATGGTTCGCTATTCCGAAGTTTTCAATTCTGGACGTAATTAGCCAGAAATGAATCAAAAGTTTCATGCCCCCCCCCCCCCTCCACAAAAACCACACGAGGAATGAAAAATACAATTTCGCTAGTTTTCACATAGATTACATTTATACACCCCAGTCTAATTTCCAAATTGTCCCAAATAACCAGCGTTAAATTTGTTTGCATTCTGGCTTATTTGCCATCATTCTGTAACATAGTTTTATTCTCGCCAGTTATATCGAACTCTACATGTAATGGAGAATCTTGTGACCTTCTTCTACGAAGCAGAGAATCTTGAAATCAACAACCGCATTTGAGTAGAGTCTCATAGAGACTTAAATCAGCCATTTCTAGTATATACATGTAACGTATATACACAACGCACATACGTATGTTTTGAATCAATTATACAACAGTGTCGTTTACATTAAGCATGTGATGCTTTATTATGTATTACATTTTTATTTATATATTAATTATTTATTATTTGTATTATTTATCTCGTTTGTTGAATATATTTATAATGTATTGCGTAACGTAAATATGTATTGAGAAATAGCGTCATACGTAAATTAATGACATTAAATATTATGGAAACCCGAGAAAACAAAAAAAATCACATTTATTGTTTTAACGTTTTAAGTTATTTCCTTAAAAAAAGAGTATTCGGGATAAAGAACCCTCTCAATACTTTAAAATATAGAATTAACATTCAAAATAACAAAAACATTCGGAATAATGAACCTTCGGAATAGCGAACCTTCGGAATAGAGAACCTTCGGAATAGAGAACCATCGGAATAGAGAACCTTTGGAATAGAGAACATTAGGAATAGAGAACCTTCGGAATAGCGAACCTTCGGAATAGAGAACCTTCGGAATAGAGACATGTCCCCGAATTTATTACTTTACAGTTATGTCACTCTGGTGGTTACAACCCGTAGGCATACCAACCGAGTGACTACCTGAACACCTTATATGCTCATTCTCTGCTACATAATTAGAAATCTTACGTATTTCGAGTCCCAATGGTGACTTTATTTCAGTTTCAGTAACAGGATAGTGCCACATACAGTGCATGATTGATTGGTTGATTCAGGGTTCAACGTCGTTTTAATAGCAAGGCCATATCACGATCAAGAACAGAAAAAAGGTATCACAAAAGTACGTAGCGAAGCAACTGTGTACATTTCCATACATTATCTCTTATATGTTGTATATTTATGTCATTTGTGTATTATGTGTATTATGTTTGGATTTGGAAATAAAAATATGTTTACACTAACTGTGTATATCAGTCAGTAATTAGAGTAAGACAATGAGATATGTACAAATACAAGCACCCAGGAGGAGTGTTTCCACTTGGTATCAGGAATATAAATTCAAGAACTGACTAGGTGTGCAAGCATACTATACACGCATACAAGTGGTACAAGAATACATAACAAATAGCAAATAAATTACCAATGCTGCACATCGAGATATGCAAAGTAATTTCTAACATCATATTTTGCATTGACAATGTTTGTATACTATTTGATGAATCGCACATGAACCGTTATCAATGCGTCTAGCTGACGTTCGGGTGGGTGGGACAGAATGGCATCTTTCACCCAACCGAGAGCTTCAACATGTGGTTGTTTGAATTAACGGTCGAGAACCACCTACTTTCTTTGCAATGAAATTGGATTGATGTTTCGCAGCCTTACACCTTTGCACTTTGGATTCATAGTCACATATGGAACACGAGCGATCCTTTGCAGTATGTGAATCTTGAGAGTTAGAACTTGTTTTGTGTTTTGTGAAATCCTTGTGACCATGTCGAGAATAAAAACAGCATTGTCATATGGTTTCTTTGTTTTTGCAATGTCCCTGACCATGCACACAGCCCAGACAGTTAACCCTTTACCCAACAATCCGGCCAAAAACGCCCAAATAAAGCTTCAACAGCCTAAAATATCTTCGGTCTGTCTCAATAACACCATACAAATATGGATATCATTGGAACCGGTTCATTGACCACATTGTGATGGTTACAGTTACGCCCTGTGCCAATGCATTCTCGTATATATGCGAGTCGACCATAGGTCGCCTCGCATATATAAGAGAATGCATTGGCCTAAACAAATTCTGTTTTTAACACTTTTTACCATTTTTTCTTATAATATTTTCTACATTCTTTGACAATTTGATCATTTTTAATATGTGTTAAGCCAATGCATTCTCTTATATATGCGAGGCGACCTATGGTCGACTCGCATATATAAGAGAATGCATTGGCACAGGGCCGTTCTGTTGGGTAAAGGGTTAACACGTAATGGATTCGTAACATATGTACTTAAATCTACCTCCATGTACCAAACCTGCAATGTCGGATGTTCGCACCGATTGTTGGTCAGAGTTTAACTATTTTTGAACTTTTTGTCCATCGACTGTCTTTGAAAGTCTACGGACATCTGTAACTCCCTGTGGTGCCATCTCAGCCAATATTTCTTACTCAGAGGAATAATCTAAATCGCGAGTTTTCGACACAGCTCTACTACTGTTCAACGACTTGTGATGAGTAATCAGCACTGGTGCTTGTGCAATATATTTTAATTGCATAATAGCGTTAGCTTGAATTTGTCTTGAACATTCGGTCAGAAGAATGTCACTTAGTGGCCGAATCCTGATATGTTTGACATATTTTAATTGTCCTGCTATGATTTGTAGCGTTTTACCAATCATAAATACAGAAGGTATATTGACATTCGGATCGAAACCAAGTACTAAGTACTGAGGATAGACCTCAGTACATGTGGACCTTAGCGAGTTATCATTCTCACGTTTGTGTTTATTTTGAGCTGCCATAAGAAAATCAAATAATCGACAACTAGCCCAGCAGCCGCTTCGAATATGCTTCGAATTATGGTCGAACCAGACTGGTACAAAGCTGAAGCGGTCACCCTTTAGATACTGCATATATCACCCTCTCGGTACCTTCCCAAACTGAGACAGGCGTGAACATTACAAGATTGAAACATTTAACATTCATGGAGACGAAATGCAAAGAGACATGAAACAAAAGAAACAACATACATGAAAAACACAACACACAACTAGACACCAGAAACAAAATACAACAGATGGCAGAAATTTAATCTGAAACATTATGGGGGCGTGACTAGCCGATTGAATGAGCCGGGTCAACTCAATCACAATCTTATAGAGATGTAGGACCAAAGCGGACCACGAGCTAAACCGTATCCACATGTCGATGAATCGCATGATTCGACCGCCTTCGCAGCCCAGAACTCCTACACCACGCCTCACGGGATGCACCACGCCAAACATGGTGTAAAATTAAGGACCCTTGTCCCCCTCTCTCTCTCTCTCTCTCTCTCTCTCTTTCTCTCTCTCTCCAATTTAGTATGTACCGCTTTCTGATAACACATGAAATTATGCATATGTTTGGCTGCTATATTGCTGTTACATCACCACTGCGAGTTGCGAAACCCATCAACATATCAAACTTTGTGAGACCAATGGGATTCCGATCGATACATTGTCATTAGGAATAAAAGAAATTAAAATGTGTTCACGCTCACCGACTTAAGGACATTTGAAGCAATTAACACGCATACGTGTCTCCATAACTCTGCTCTATATATTTACCGACCCTTCTGATCAAAAGCGTGGATAGAAAACACGTGTTATGGAATTTGTGACTTAGAAATATCATTTAAACAACTAACTGGAACACCAATCAGAATCTATTCAGAATAGAAAAATGGGATACTTTAGCAATCACTTAATAACTCAAATAACACCAAACTATTGAATTTATGATCAGAAATCCACTATAGTGCAATGCAGGGAAATCAGTTGACTGATGCATGAACATACGCGAGTATCACCAGGGGGACGCATATAACGCCACATCCATTGACATATATACAAAGAATGTCCATTGTTACATGTGCACAGATGAATATATTGAAATGAAAGTAAGACATGGCTTCTTTAAAAAAATATATATATTTAGGTCACTATGCCTTTCAAAATATATTGAAATGAAAGTAAGACATGGCTTCTATAAAAAAAAATATATTTAGGTTACTAAGCCTTTCAATGTGTTTGATACATCACATCAGGTGACATCTTGAATTAATTAATTGTGACGTAACTTCCGGAGTTACCAAGTCACATCACGTTCGAGTAACGTCATATCCCGCTTAACTTGGGCTTCAGTTTGGCTTTGAATCTATCTTCCATTGCCAGACGATTTATAACGCTCACCTCCCTCATTTTATATATATGTGTGTATTAGTATATATTAGTATATATATGTATTATAAAATACACTGTATGATGTACAATTTAATTTTATCTCGATAAGCATGACCCATCAACATCAAAGTTAAATCTGCCGCCCCCAAAAGATCAGCATGACCCACCAACATCATATCTAAATCGGTATGACCCACCAACATCACATCTAACTCAGCGGGACCAACCAACATCACAGACAAATCAGTAAGATTAAGACCCACCGAAAACACCAATTACGTCATAGCTAAATCAGTAGGACCCACAAACACCTAAATCGACAGGACCAATCAACATTATAGTAAAATCAACATGACCCACCACCAAGCCGTAGCTAAGTAAGCAGGACCCATCGGCTTGATCGGTAACTGTACATGACACACCAACATCATAGCTAAATCAGCATGACCAACCGACGACATCATAGACAAATCAGTAGGAGTAAGACCACCGAAAGCATAACTAAATCAACAAGACGCATAAACGTCATAGCTAAATCAGTAGGACCCAGACACACCTAAATCAGCAGGATCAAACAACATCATAGACAAATAAGTAGGACCCACAAACACCTAAATCAGTAGGACCCACCAACATCATAGACAAATAAGTGGGACCCACACACACCTAAATCAGTAGGACCCACCAACATTAAGTAAGAGTAAGACCCACCGAAAGCATAGCTATATCAACTGGACCCATCAACATCATAGCTATATCATCAGGACCCATCAACATCATATTTATATCAACAGGACCCATCAACATCATAGCTACATTAGCAGGACCCATCAACATCGTAGCTATATCAACATGACCCATCAAGATCATAGCTAAATCAGCAGGACCCATCAACATCATAGCTATATCAACAGGACCCATCAACATCATAGCTAAATCAACAGGATCCATTAACATCATAGCTAAATCAGCAGGACCCATCAACGTCATATATAAATCCACAGGACACATCAAAATCATAGCTAAATCAGCAGGACCCATCAACATCATAGCTAAATCAACAGGACCCATCAACATCATAGCTAAATCAGCAGGACCTATCAACGTCATAGCTAAATCATCAGGACCCATCAGCATCATAGCTATATCAACAGGACCCATCAGCATCATAGCTAAATCAACAGGACCCATCAATATCATAGCTAAATTAACAAGACCCATCAACATCATAGCTAAATCAACAGGACCCATCAACATTAAGTAAGAGTAAGACCCACCGAAAGCATAGCTAAATCAGCAGGACCCATCAACATCATAACTATATCAACAGGACCCACCAACATCATATCTAAATCAGCAGGACCCATCAACATCATTGCTTTATCGACAGGACCCATCAGCATCATAGCTATATCAACAGGACCCATTATCGTCATATCTAAATCAACATAATCACCCAACCAGCTTATTATTACGTTTCGCAAAACGAAGATCTATTGAAATGCGAACGAACATCGGCGTCTCATTCAAGTTCAATTACAGAACGCCATAAGTGCTATTCGCTTAACAAAATAACCTTTGAATGGCTTTGATCAAGTTCGCACTCCGAACAGTAAATTTATAGGGGAGTTTTTTTGCATTGTAATCAACGTCGTCATTATGTGGTTCAATTATATACCAGTTCCTTCTGTCACACTCAATGTGGCAGTTTTCCATTTAGTGTCGCAACATTTGTACAAAAGACAATTGTGGCTGTCCGTCTTAAACCGATTATAATAAAAACGTTCGACACTTACCGGCCAATAGCGTTTTAACTTATCTATTATGTTGATCACCTTACATACGATCATTTTTTATATTGTAATTAGTGGTAATATTGTAACGTCATAGTGCATTTATTCTGAACGGTAGGAGTACGACTGGGAAGCGGTGTGTCTCCGAAAAAAAGATATATTTGCAAACACAATCATGGATGTGGCACATATATAGCGAACTATACTGAAAAGCATCCATTAATTTGACGTTGGAAACGAATAAAAACTATCATGAGGCATTTTATTTTGTATTACTTTGTTTACGGATTTATCTACCCAAAATAAATCTGTTTGTCAATAAAAATTAAATTTTAGTTTTCGGTTTTTTAATTTCCGCAAATGAGAGTATTAATCCAGACATATAAAACAAATAGCAAAATAGTAGAAGTTTACGTAAAATATACAACATCGATTTAACAGCGAAGCCTCCCGGTGATGTTTATGGTATGGAATGTCAACGCCAACATGGCGGACGATTATATTGGCGATACTTTTCATCTATCCGTATCATGCTTTAATGAAACATCCAAATAAAAAACAAACAAAAAAATATATTTGCCCGTGCTTGTGTTAGATGAGGAGATTATTATCCAGCAAATATTTCATTTCTCCCAACTCTATTTTTTTGACAATTTCAATTTTAAAAAGACTTAAACAGATTTTATCTTTATTTTTTCCCTCCCACCTCACCTACCTTTGAGACAAAGAAATCCGTAAATCAAGTAATAAAAAATAAAATGCCTAACCGCGAATGCCCTTTATTATCTAATGTTTGTTGGGCAGCGAAATGTTGGTGGATCTTTATCAGAAACGATAACTGGAATGTTTGACAGCGTGACAACATTCAAAATGTGTCAACATTTGCCCATTTCAAATTAGATATCTGATCACCAGAACATCATACCAACCCTTCCATGACTGCAGCTTCTTGGAAGTTTGCGAACACCCTGTCACAGTGCCAATATATTCTCTTATATATTCGACTCTCCCATATGGAGCCTCACATATAAGAGAATACATTGGCCTAACAATATTTACATTGACTTTGTAAGCCAGTGCATTCTCTTCTATATTCGATGTTACCTATGGGAGACTCGCATATATAAGAGGATGTACTGGCACATAGTTAATGCAGCACCAGCGCAACTCCCGTCATGAAAACGTTAACGTTCTCATTGCTACGATACAGATACAGACATATAGCAACATATCTTCCTTCAGATATGTTCATAATCGACCTATAATATTCACATAGGTTCCTATTGGATTATTATTATTTATTAATATATAAATATTATTATTATTATTATTATTATTATTATTATTATTTGATTCCAAAATAAGCCGGTAGTGAACTTATATCCGCAATTCCGTTGTATGGTGCGGGCCACAATGAAACACAGTTTAAAGAGCGTACATCTGGTGAATCGTGAGTTGGTTTATTCGTGTGATTGTCCGCACATAAGGAATGTATAATAAGTTATTATCAGTCGATAATGGCACTAAAATAATCTCATTTTCAGTTCGTTGTGGACTCAAACTGAAGCGATTCTACGCCGATTATGAACCTAAAACAAATATTGTTATAAGCCGATAACGTGCAGATTTTCGGGAAAACAGACTGAGCAGTTGTAGGTTTATGTTATCAAATAGGATCTTTAAAATTCATCGGATTACAACCATAGGGTGCGGATTCGTCATTCCCATGGCTTTAACCTACATGGACAGTCCAGCCAAACCGGATCTAAGGGGTCGTTTGTTGTCGTTCAATTGCCTGCTGTTTGGGCGAGATGAGCATACAGTCAAACTACCCAGTTACCAGGCAGACAACAATCAGGCAGGTATAATGGTTGTTGGCACGCCCTCAATCAACACGATACATCGCACGCTTATAACACCCCTTGTTTGTGAATGAATCAGTTGTGACGTGAAAATAATAAACGACCACTCTCACATTATAGGAACACCGTCAATTGAGATTATGTACAGCACCACACATCTGCACGTAAACCGCGATCAAGAAAAGACGGTTTCGTCATCTCAGGTCTAGCCGGGTAAACCAGCCTCACTAAACCGGGTTTAGTTGGACCGTCGAATATATGGCTTTATCTACCATTTCCTACCAAATTACTTGATACAATTGGCGATAACGAATTGGCGATAAAAACATATGTATCGTTACTGCAGTTGCGATACAAGGCGCTCGTGACGTCGTTGACTGGTTCAAAATCGTGAATGAACTGACGTCACATCAATCGCGTGAAAAATCAAAACGACATTCCAACGTATATTCTTGCGTATACTATACACAAATAGTTCCTAGGTTTTAACATTATTTGATTGCCTACCATCATGGGTATTATTGTATAACATATCACAAAGTAACTAATATGTGTTTCTTCAGTATTTATTATAAATTATATAAAACATGCTTGTGTAATAGATTGTTCCACTGAATACAATTTCCGTTAGGCATATTCGCATAAATTTGCAGGTTATGAGAATTTAGCAAAGCGAGCTAATCGCGTGACACAGATACCTTTGCAGGTTGGGGGAATTTACTAAAGAAAGCTAATCGTCGGACACAAAATATTGGCATTTAAAAAACTCCTAAATTGTAATTTGTGCGGTGGTTTCTGTAACACCAATGGTAGATAAATGTGTTATATGCACAATGTGTTTGTAAAGATTCATGTATCGTGACTCGGCTAGTTTTCGTGACCACATAGCGACTCGGCGACCAAGGTCGCCTCGTCGCTATATGGCCACGAACACTAGCCTCGTCGCGATACATGAATCGATACAAACACATTGTGTATATAACACATATTTATTGCAGGTTTAAGCTCATAACACGTAAAACAAATTATTGTAATTTACAAAAAATAACTTACCTGGTTGGAAAAAGCGGAATTCTTTGTTTGAAATAGCACAGAAAATGATGCAATGTGCGAGTTGTTTACTTATTGATTTAATAAACTAAAAACCACTTTTGCACTCACGAAAAAAACAAAATTGTTCAGCAAAGTGTTCTACCTCCAAGCACAATCATGTCAACGAATTACAAGAATAAAACTGATATTTAAAGCAAGACTATTTTAACAGATTAGAGTTTCGTTTCCTCTGATAAAATGAAACAACATATAAGGTGAAAATAAAGCAGACATATATGGAAACCAGGTGGTCCAGTTTTCAAATCAAGCTACCCACAAACAAAAACACAATTGGTTATAGCACTGAGACGGAGACTGGTGCGACCACTTCTTGTTTATAAATATACAATCAAAATTTATACTACGATCGCCTATCTTACTATATAAATAAAGTCATCTGTTTAAATTTTACATTTAATCAATACCTGTTGATTAAACGTGCCTGCTGTTGATTAACCTTCGCAGAGTAGATTAAACATTCAGCATACAATTTGAACGGAAAAGTGTTTATCCATCGCATTGTAAATATCGTGGCATAAACTTCGCAGAGTGGATTAAACTTTCTTCATACAATTTGAACGGAAAAGTGTTTATCCATCGCATTGTAAAGATCGTGGCATAAACAAAATATACGCATAGTTTTTCTGAATAACAAATGTAATCCACTCTTGGGATTGGCGATTTACACCACTCGCTAAAGCTCGTGGTGTAAATCGCCAATCCCACTCGTGGATTAAATTTGTTATTCAGAAACACTATGCTTATATTATATACTAGCAGGGTTACCCGGCGTTGCCCAGGTTAATGCGATGTGAAACCCTCTGTATGCTGTGGATATTTGTTGGGGATAGAGAATGCTCTTGCTTAAAGTGTTATACGTTTTCTCATAAATGGTATATTCAAATAGCATCATAAAACATGATTATTACAGTCATGGAATATAAGTAGTGGCTCACCTTGTCAATTGTCATTCTGTTTATCGTGATTAATCCGTTCCAACTATAATGAAGTATTTATTTATTTACAACTGCGTATACATTAGACGTTATAATATGATACGTGAACATCATAAACACAGTAGTTCGATAAAAGATGATAATTGGGTTTTAAATATTGAGATGTATCAATCAATTTAGTGGGTTGGACTAAGATCTCGAGGACAACTGGCTATCATATCTCCACGAAGATACAGATGTTTCAAAGAAATGTCCAGGTGCTCCTCTGTTCATGGTGCTATATATTGGCTAAATATTCTCAGTTTAAACGAAAAGTTGATGCGCATAAATAACATGTGCCAGACAGAGAGCGAGTTGTTTATGTCAGTCGATGAGTCTGTTATAAAACCCTTGTCAGATGTCAGTATTGGGAGGATCCTGAACAGACTTATGCTACTAACTGCATTTTCTTGTATATCAGAAGAAACTATATTTGACTGCAGACTGTGACCACTATTTTTGAACAGGCCTTCCATATCTCTTGACAAATTGTAACTTTTTTGTGGAAACTGTTTTGAATGGAACAGACTCAATTTTGTTATAATATATATGCAATCCTCTGACGGTTCGAGGTCTCTCAGTTTGCACGAATATATGTATCTCTTCAATAGAATGATAAATATATGTTTAATGCTTCTTCTATGTATCTCTTTTTGCTAGCTCATTGTGTGATAGTTTATTAAATCAATTTTGATGCAACGCTGACTCGAACAACGCCATATTGCGAAGGTGATTATGTATTCGTTTGGTGGAAATCGGCGACAAAAATAGTTTTTTAAATTTTGTCGACCTCCCCCTTTTCTTCCCCTGACATCAACAGCGTCATTTTAGAAAATTTTAACCCGCACCATTATCTTCCTTGTAAAAAGATACTCCTCTTAGAACGCCTTGGTGCCATCTCGATTGTACCGCGTGAAGTTATATATAGAACGCACACAGACAGACAGAAAGACAGACAGACAGACAGCATGATTTGATTTCTTGTATCATTTGAGAAGAACGTGTTTGAATTTGATGGTTATTAGTACTAAAAATATTTTGTATCAGTTTTGGTGACCCTTCCGTCCCTATTTCAGATTCAAGCTGCACACACTAAGACTCATTAGAGATTAGAGATGCATATATATGAAATTGGTGAAAATTGGCGAGTATACAAATTCGTATCAAATTTAAGGTCCCCATATCTCTCACCTATAGGGCACAAATTTGGTGTATCTAAACGACACGATAAGATTCCTCGTATCACAGAGAAGAATATGTATCAATCTGGTGGAAATCGGCACTAAACATATAGATATAATTTGTTTTGTCCCTCTCATCTCTATACACCACTGACGCGAATGGCCCCACTTGTGACATCCTTAATCCACACGATTACACTCCTGATATCATGGAGATGATTGTTTATAAGTTTGGTGATAATCGGCGACTAAACAATTTTTTTTTTATCAAATTTGGTGCCAACCCCCCCCCCATCTCTCACCCAAACAGCACCACTATGGCGTCTTTAAATCACACGATTAGATTCCTCGTATCATGGATAAGAACGTGTATCAATTTGGTGGAAATTGGCGCAAAAATATTGTGCATCAATTTTGGTGTCCCCGTCCCTTTCAATGCAACACTGACTCAAATGAGGCCACATTTGACAGATATAAGCCACACCATTAGACTCCTCATACCATGGGGATGATTTTGTATAAGTTTGGTGGCAATCGGCGACTAAACCAATTATTATCAAACACTTGTGACATCCTTAATCCACACGATTACACTCCTGCTATCATGGAGATGATTGTTTATAAGTTTGGTGATAATCGGCGACTAAACAATTTATTTTATCGAATTTGGTGCCAATCCCCCCATCTCTCACCCAAACAGCACCACTATGGCGTCTTTAAATCACACGATTATATTCCTCGTATCTATATCTATATTTGCGAATGTCTGTCTGTGCTCTATAGAAATTCACAGGGGACCACCCAAACAGCACCACTATGGCGTCTTTAAATCACACGATTAGATTCCTCGTATTATGGATAAGAACGTGTATCAATTTGGTGGAAATTGGCGCAAAAATATTGTGCATCAATTTTGGTGTCCCCGTCCCTTTCAATGCAACACTGACTCAAATGAGGCCACATTTGACAGATATAAGCCACACCATTAGACTCCTCATACCATGGGGGTGATTTTGTATAAGTTTGGTGGCAATCGGCGACTAAACCAATTATTATCAAACACTTGTGACATCCTTAATCCACACGATTACACTCCTGCTATCATGGAGATGATTGTTTATAAGTTTGGTGATAATCGGCGACTAAACAATTTATTTTATCGAATTTGGTGCCAATCCCCCCATCTCTCACCCAAACAGCACCACTATGGCGTCTTTAAATCACACGATTATATTCCTCGTATCTATATCTATATTTGCGAATGTCTGTCTGTGCTCTATAGAAATTCACAGGGGACCACCCAAACAGCACCACTATGGCGTCTTTAAATCACACGATTAGATTCCTCGTATTATGGATAAGAACGTGTATCAATTTGGTGGAAATTGGCGCAAAAACATTGTGCATCAATTTTGGTGCCCCTGTCCATTTCAATGCAACCCTGACTCAAATAAGGCCACATTTGACAGATATAAGCCACACCATTAGACTCCTCATACCATGGGGATGATTTTGTATAAGTGTGGTGGCAATCGGCGACTAAACCAATTATTATCAAATTTAGTGCCCACCCCCTCCCAATCTCTCATCCAAAAGACAACAATTTGGCTTTGTTAAATCGCACAATTAGATTCCTTGTATCATGAAGAAGAATATATATCAATTTTGTGGAGATCGGCGCTAAAATTAGTTTTTATCAATTTTGGTGCCCCTCTCCCCTTCCGGGCATCCCTGACTCGAACGACGCCACTTTTGACATATTTAAACCACACCGTTGGATTTTTCATATCATGGGAATGATTATATATAAGTTTGGTGGAAATCGGCGACAGAAAAAAATTCTGCCCCTCCCCCTTCCGGGCACCCCTGACGTGAACGGCGCGACTTTTGCCATATTTAAACCACACCATTAGATTCCTCATATCATGGGGATTATTATATATAAGTTTGGTGGCAATCGGCGACAAATATTTTTTCTGCCCCTCCCCCTTTTCTGCCCCTGACAACAACGGCGTCACTTTAGAAAATTCTAACCCCGACCATTATCTTTCTCGTAAAAAGCTACTCCTAGTAGACCCCTTTGGTGCCCTCTAGATGGTCCCCTGTGAATTTCTATAGAACACAGACAGACAGACAGACAGACAGACAGACAGACATTCGCAAATATAGATATAGATGTACTCGTTGTCGTAATTATCTATTTTCGCTTTCGAATGAACGCGGCGGTCGCTGCAAATTGGGTGGGGCTGGACCATGTTTAACCGAGAGATGACGAATGAGTCACTTAGACATGTTGTATCTGGTTTAATCTACGTATTTGGTTGTCTAAAGGCGGTTTGTGACATAGAGGTTTGGGTGGTTTATATTTATAACAATTTTGCCATCGTATGCACATAGCCTTAGAAGTTTAACAACTATATATAGTATGTGTTGAATTCGATGCTTTTGTTTAGATTTAGCGCAGACTTGCCAATTTTGGAAATCAATATCATGGTGCATGGGGCCGTTATAGAAGAGTATAACGGGATGGGACTCAGTCCAAAAACAGCATCCCAGATTTCTACCATATCTATATCTATATTTGCGAATGTCTGTCTGTCTGTCTGTCTGTCTGTCTGTCTGTCTGTCTGTGTTCTATAGAAATTCACAGGGGACCATCTAGATGATGCCAAAGGGATCTACTAGGAGTAGCTTTTTACGAGAAAGATAATGGTCGGGGTTAGAATTTTCTAAAGTGACGCCGTTGTTGTCAGGGGCAGAAAAGGGGGAGGGGCAGAAAAAAAATTGTCGCCGATTGCCACCAAACTTATATATAATCATCCCCATAATATGATGAATCTAATGGCGTGGTTTAAATATGGCAAAAGTAGCGCCGTTCGCGTCAGGGGTGCCCGGAAGGGGGGGGGGGCAGATTTTTTTTCTGTCGCCGATTGCCACGAAGCTTACATATAATCATCCCCATGATATGAAGAATCCAACGGTGTGGTTTAAATATGTCAAAAGTTGCGTCGTTTGAGTCAGGGATGAACGGAAGGGGAGAGGGGCACCAAAATTGATAAAATTAATTTTAGCGCCGATTTCCACCAAATTGATATATATTCTTCTTCATGATACAAGGAATCTAACTGTTCGATTTAACAACGCCAAATTGTTGTTTTTGAATGCGAGATTGGGAGGGGGTGGGCACTAAATTTGATAATACAAGTAAGTCGCCGATTGCCACCACACTTATACAAAATCATCCCCATGGTATGAGGAGTCTAATGCTGTGGCTTTTATCTGTCAAATGTGGCCTCATTCGAGTCAGGGTTGCATTGAAAGGGACAGGGGCACCAAAATTGATGCACAATTTATTTTAGCGCCAATTTCCGCCAAATTGACACACGTTCTTATCCATGATACGAGGAATCTAATCGTGATTTAAAGACGCCATAGTGCTGCTGTTTGGGTGAGAGATGGAGAGGGGAGGGATTGGCACCAAATTTGATAAAATAATTGTTTATCACCAAACTTATAAACAATCATCTCCATGATATCAGGAGTGTAATCGTGTGGTTTAAGGATGTCACAAGTGGGGCCATTCGAGTCAGTGGTGTATAGAGATGAGAGGGACACAAAAATTTATATCTATATTTTTAGTGCCGATTTCCGTGATACGAGGAATCTTATCGTGTGGTTTAGATACACCAAATTGGTGCCCTATGGGCGAGATATATGGGGACCTTAAATTTGATACGAATTTTATACTCGCCAATTTTCACCAATTTCATATATATGCATCTCTAATCTCTAATGAGTCTTAGTGTGTGCAGCTTGAGTCCGAAATAGGGATAGTACCAATTACCATCAAATTCAGACACGTTCTTCTCAAATGATACAAGAAATAAAATCGTGCTGTCTGTCTGTCTTTTTGTCTATCTGTGTGCGTTCTATATATAAATTCACGCGGTACAATCGAGATGGCACCAAGGCGTTCTAAGAGGGGTAACTT
Source organism: Siphonodentalium dalli (assembly GCA_032622095.1). Classification (NCBI taxonomy): domain Eukaryota; kingdom Metazoa; phylum Mollusca; class Scaphopoda; order Gadilida; family Siphonodentaliidae; genus Siphonodentalium; species Siphonodentalium dalli. The sequence continues at coordinate 228,628,331 of CP136063.1, forward strand.
TTTACAAGGAAGATAATGGTGCGGGTAAATTTTTTCTAAAATGACGCTGTTGGTGGGAGGGGAAATTAAACAAAATATGGTGAAATTGTTTTGTCGCTGATTTCCACCAAACGAATACATAATCACCTTCGCAATATGGCGTTGTTCGAGTCAGCGTTGCATCAACAATTGATTTAATAAACCAAATTCCACCAAATTCATTCACATTTTTCTCTAATGATATACCATGAATTAAATCACATTTGGTGTCCTTTGCGTCACGGATGGCGAGCGGATATGCACTATCATTGATAAGATTGCTATTCGCCGATATCCACATATAAGTTATATATATACAGTCACAAGGCCATCTCCATATCATGTTAAGTAGTTGGGCGTTCACATTTCACAATCCCGACATATGGTGACCCATATAAGTCACTTGAACAATTATATCTTCTTAACAGTCATATTTATATGGAATGGCAATCAAGGCATTCACACAATGAGCTAGCAAAAAGAGCTGATAACTAGAAGAAGCATATATTTATCATTCTATTGAAGAGATACATATATTCGTGCAAACTGAGACACCTCGAACCGTCAGAGGATTGCATATATATAATAACACAATTTAGTCTGTTCCATTCAATACAGTTTTCACAAAAAGTTACAATTTGTCAAGAGATATGGAAGGCCTTTTCAAAAATAGTGGTCACAGTGTGCAGTCAAATATAGTTTCTTCGGAAAATGCAGTTAGTAGCACAAGACTTTTCAGGATCCAACCAATACTGACATCTGAAGGGTTTTAGAACAGACTCATCGACTGACATAAACAACTCAAAATCTCGCTCTGTGCCTGGCACATGTAGCTGATATATCTGCGCGGCAACATTTCGTTTAAACTAAGAATATTTAGCCAATATATAGCACCATGAACAGAGGAGCACCTGGAAATTTCTTTGAAACATCGGTATCTTCATGGAGATATGATAGCCATGTCTTAGTCCAACCCACTATATTGATTGATACATCTCAATATGTAAAACCCAATTATTACCTTTTATCGAACTAATGTGTTTATGATGTTCATGTATCATATTATAACGTCTAATGTATACGCAGTTGTAAATAAATAAATACTTCATTATTGGTGGAACGGATTAATCGCAATAAACAGAATGGTGAGCCACTACTTATATTCCATGACTGTAATAATCATGTTGTGTGATGCTATTTGAATATACAATTTATGAGAAAATGTATAACACTTTAAGCAAGAGCATTCTCTATTCCCAACACATATCCACAGCATACATTAACCTGGGCAACGCCGGGTAACCCTGCTAGTCAGGAATAGACTAACACGACGTAACGATTTTGTCTGTCCCATGCCATGCAAATGGCTGTTTTTGTTTGGGACCCAAACATCGTGTTCACAGTTGTATATTTTATGACTTCAGTGCGTCTTTCTGGGACATTTTATGCTCTTAGAAAGGCACAGGGGCAGAATTTTTGTTTCCCCGACACGTATCCTGGGGTGGTGGGTGTCAAAATAAGCCCAAAGCAATTTTTCCGTGACAAAATTATTTTTTTTCCTTCACACCTTTTATTGGATTTGTACTTGTTTGTACTGGTTTGTAACACTAAGAAATCAATAATAAGGAACTGCAGCAACACTAAACACGCTAGGGTCATTGGCTTTTGGTTTGTGCCTCTTTAGGACAAGGGAAAGTATTTTTAATGTAATTAACATCAAATAAGGATAACTTTAAAGAAAGAAATTTAATGCCAAATCTGGTCAAACATGGACATTAAACACTGATGTATACACTCATGTATAAAGACAAAAACATGTAACATACCTAGACTTGTGAGTGGACAACACAATTATCTCATATGTGACAAAAGAGATAGAAAATGGTAATAATTCACAATCTCATGTAGTCATGAATGAGTTATTACATGTTTCTACTAAAAGTGTAGGTTTGTTTTTTATTATATGCTTTACTCTCACATGCTAGACTTGAGCAGTCCAATAGAAATAATGCCTTTTCTGAACTCATACAAGATTCCTGAATTCATATAAGATAAACTGTGAACGTTATAGAATTCCTAACCAATCCTGACCAATCATGACCAATCTGAATCAATCGTAACATTAACTTTCTTTGATATCCCATTGGTGCTCCTGTGTGCTCTAGTGTATTGCTATATGTGCGATAAACATGTTTTAGTAATGTCTAATGAGTCTGGGTGCCACGTAGCATATAATAATTTAACCTATCTGATATAATACAATCACCTATCTGATGTAAAACAAAATCACCTATCTGGCGCAGAGCAATATCACCTACCTGGTGTATAGACATAATATAAATTTCCATAACAAAGTAACAAAACACAAAAACTAAAAAGGTCTCTAAAAAGGACTACCACACACATTTTGGCACTAAAACAGTGACTATTAATTGTGATTAACCGTGCGCGCTGTGTCAGTGACCGGTTACCCACTCAGGCATAGCTGCTATTCACAATAGCAATAAAGCTGCTTAAAATGTTTTGTGACGAGAAGGAAATTGAATGCAACCTGGACACAATATAATGACTTCAGTTTAGCAATAAAATGTTCGATGGTATATAAATATTAGAACGTCAGTTTGTCTATAAATGTTCGATATAATATAATGTTTAGAGCATATCTTGTCGTTGACTACGCGAATGTAGTGGCCAGTGGGAATGGTGTAGTTCACTCGCCTTCGGCTCATGAACTACACCCTTCCCACTGGCCACTACATTCGCGTAGTCAACTCCAAGCCATGCTATATTCATATACTAAGCTTTAAAATAAATTGACTGCAGAGCTGTGGAAATATGATATTTAACAAAAACGATTAAAAATCCACTGCAGTCAAGAATATACTGCTAGAGACCAGTCCTGCTGTTCATTACTAGATTCACTGAATCTCAATGTAGGAGGTTTGGTCCTGGTTTTCTCTGTATGTTTGTGTTTTGCGTTCCACAAGGGGGTGGGTGTCAAAACATGGCTGGAAAAAAACCTCTATGAAATGGACAAAAAATTGGGGTCGGTGGTGGGTGGGTTCAAAAAGTGGTCATCGGCAAAAAAATAGCATGCCGACCCCCCCCCCCTCCCCCCCATGAGAAAGGTAGTTAAAATATATTCTATATTTATAACAATTTTGCCACATGTATGAATGTATCCTTAGACGTTTAACAACTATATAACATTATATAGTACTTGTCGAATTCGATACTATCGTTTTGATTTAGCGCAGCCGTTTCCCATTTAGAAATGTTGACGTTTCAGAGGAACAAGCTGTTGGTTATTGATATATGAAAGGGACAACAATATGTTCATCATTAATGTGGTTCTTATTCAATCTGAGATCAATCTGGAATGAAATCTGCAACATACGCCCTATAGCTAAGCACTACGATACGACATTACGCCCACAAGGTGCCATATATATATACAGGGATGTGGCTAGAGGGTCTCGGTCGGGTGGGTGAAATTTTTATAATTTCCAACTGTATGCACCCATATGAGCCAGACATCCCCTTGTAATGTTTTTTTTTTCCAACTGTTACCCCAATATTTCCAAGTGTTGGTCATTTCAATCCCGACAGGTAGAACATTTTCAACTGATATCCATATATGTATCAGTCCAAAAAATAATACTTAAATAAGAAAATTTGAGACTTTCGGTCTGAAACAACACATTTCACGCTAAATACTGGTTGGAAAATCAAACTATCAGAACAATTTGAACCAATTTTTTAGTTTGAAATTTCCAACTCAGTGATATTGTGTCAGGCATGGAGTTTCCAGCTATTGAAATTTTACCAAAAGATGGGGGTGATACAGCCGACCCCTGTTTCTCGTTATATATAGCGCATACCTCGATATTCTTTATATCTTTATTCCTTATTCCAAATTGCATTTACATAATTTGGAGACTACATTAAAGATTCCCAGTCAGATTTGATGCCCAAATAATTCAGAATTCCCTCTTTATTTGCTACCGCTTTTGTGCAACTGAAGTATGGACGCTTTTTTACAAGGGGTGATCATTGGAATTTTTGCTGGGCTGTTAAAAATACAAAACGTGTTAAAACTCCCTTAATAGAGACCTTTCGCAAAATCACTATTACGATTACGGATAGGATATATTGTCATAGTACGGTGGACATCATCCAAATTTACCAACGATGGTTAATTGGTGAGACGGCATATGCCCCACTATATTCAGTTACACATATATTTGATGGAAAAAGTAATGTATCCGTGTGTTATACGGATAATGCTAGAGCGTCCCCAAGCAGGACCGGTGGCACACCCTTGACACATTTGCACATAATTAAACTGAGTGAGGGTATATCTCGTCTCACATAAGAACTCCGGTGCGTTACGATGGAATTTTGGCCGTATACTGGCAGGATATTGTCCAAATCCGTAATCGTGATTTTGCGAAAGGTCTCTATTGGTAGTCGATATCCAGCCGTCACAAACGGGGGGGGGGGGGGTAAAGTGCGATACACAATGACCCCCATCGGTGGGTGGGTGTCCGGAGGCCAAAACAAGCATTTTGATATATCATGAATTTGTGTCCAAATGCTATATTTGGCTTTGTTTTAAGTTTAAAACAGCTTGCAGGTGTTCTAGTTTTCTCTGTTGACTAAAATGAAGCACTTAAAGTAGTCATCACCCCATGATGTGTGATAACATTGGTGAAATTCACAAAAAAACTAACGTTTAAAGGCGGTAGGTATCTTTCTGTGAAGGAAACAAAATTGCATAGGATGATAGGATTTGACACGATCCCATGACTTAAGCACGCAAACGCAATGGAACCACAAAAATAACCCATTTTCAAAAAAATTGAATCACTTACTTTCATCATTCGGTGGTATTGTAAGACTATGACGGGACAAGAGTGTATCTTATATATTTATATAAATAATTAGGTTGATCAAAAGTGTCACCCATATCAATCTTATACGAATGTCCGGCAATACAGCTATTAGCAGCTATTAGACCCCATATTTTTCGACTTAATGCACCTACCCTACACATGAGATTGTGATACAGCATTTTAACGCCTGTAATATGGGGCATCTGATAGGCCGTGCTGTGGTTACCAAAAGTGGTGCATTTATGGTGAAAATCCCAGTTTCCATGGCAACCACTAGGATTTCAATGACATTATGGAAATGATCAATATTAGAGCTAAAATGAACCCGTGTCTTATTATATTTATGCAACCTTTATTTATTTGGCCGGGTGTAGCCCGATAAATTGATGCAAATGCCACTGGTCTGTGTGGTCAATGTCATTTGTTAAGGGTCAAGGTCATCAAACAATAAGTGATTTTATGAGGTATATTTTTAAATCTGTTTCGTATCAGACAATCACACACCTGCTTCAGTTTGCAGGACAGGATAGTCACGATAAAATATCATAAATATCTTAAGATCTTCACGTTTTTCATAAAGGTATCACCCGTTGCAGCCGATAAGACATTTGATCATATATTAAAGGTACGGTTGGCCTTGGCGGTGGGTATCCTGTGAAAATATTTCCACCCGTCAAAAACCGCCACAAACAGAAAGAACAACAAAATGTAGACAGACTTTGTCCGTATACAAATAAGAAATATCGCTTAAACAGAATGTTATTGTCATATCTTTGACCATTGTTATGTAAACAAAATCATAAAAAGTTACTTTTCTGGTGTTTGTTTATATTATGATGGTAAACATAAAGAGCGTTCTTTGTTGGTGAATTCCTGATATGGAACGAATAAAGAGCGTTTATGCCATTTGTGTGTGATTAGCCAGCAGCATTGTGCTGTCTTCTGTAACACAATCAGGCTCTTGTTTAGGTAAAATATAGTAAATCTTTATGATAACATGCTGTTTACGCGATGGTCATGGTATATATGAACGAAACTGTATGCGTTTTAATGTTTTTTCTGTTTACGGTGATTGGAACAAATATGAATATTTTCGACAACTAAGGCCTCACGTGCCTTTAAGCATATAAGATAATAAATTCCATTGAAAACGTCACCATTTCTAGGACGTCATTTAAGCATCACTGAATTTTCGCGGCAGATTGGAGCGAAGTTATTAACTGCCGTTTGGGTGGGTTTACATTCCCGGTGACTGATACGTAAACATTTTTATAGAAAACTTGCTGTTTTCTTAGTTAGCCCCACGGGCCATGCCACTTCTCATTGATAAATACACGTTTCTAGGGCAACAACCACCAGCTTTGAGAGGAAGTGGGAAATTTGGTATTGGGTTCTTAATTTGAGCCCCCTTGTTCGATTTAAAGAGTTGCAGGTAACGAAACTGTCAGTCAGATCGTAAGCATTAACGGCCAGATACTGATAGCCCGGTTATAGGAGAGTGGCTAAAATGCAAGCTTGGCAGTTTTTAAGGCAGGTGACTAAAAGACAAGCTTGGCGTTTTCAAATTTTTAAAAAGCCTTTTAAACGCTGTTTTCGGGTGAATTATGCGGGAATAGCACCAGTTAATTACTTATATGGCCCATTTTCGTAAATTAATCGACAATAGTGGCAGTAATGTCCCCGATTGGTTGGTAAATAGGGGGCGTGGTCACAAAATCAAAACATCGTCTTTTTACGCAGATTTCTTGTCTGTTTTTGGTCGATGTCTCTTTTTAAACATCAGTTGGACTAAGTTTTTTATTCGAAACATGTTGAATGGTTATCATGTATCACTCTCATAGTCGAGCTTGGCGGTTTTGAACATTATATGCGAAGAATTTTTGACTTTTAGATGACCGACCACCGAACCGCCAAGCTCGAATTTAAATCAAAATATTAAGCTGAATTTTCGCCGATTTCTCGTTTCTAAAACACGTTCCAGCTAGTTTTCATGTAAAAACATGTAAAATGATTATCCTTCTTCACAAATATAATCGGGCTTGGCGGTTTTGAACATTATATACGAAGAATGTTTGACTTTTAGATGACCGACCACCTAACCGCCAAGCTCGAATAAAAAATCAAAATATGAAGCTGAATTTTCGCCGATTTCTCGTTTCTAAAACACGTTTCAGCTAGTTTTTATGTAAAAACGTGTAAAATGATTATCGTTTTTCACATATATACTCGAGCTTGGCGGTTTTTAACATTGTGTACTTAGAATTTTCGACTTTTATATGACCGCTCACCGAACCGCCAAGCCAATGCAAAATGATACCCAGACCAAACCGAGGCAAAATGATACCCACCAAATATTGTCAACGTGTACCCATTAATGATCGTCCGTGCAACTAATCAAACTTGTTCAATTATGTTATATTCTTGTTTCGATGTAGCATTGTGATTTAAATGGCATGTATATATAAGATAAGTTAGTCGTGTGTGGAACGGTCACAATGATAATATACATGAATTCCAGAGGGCAAACTGTAATATAATTTAATTCTCCACCCACATTAAATTATTATTATTTGTTTTTTTGGGGGGATTTGACCCAGGAGGATTTGAAAGGGCATGAGACGTCATTTTTTCTTGCTTTTTAGTGTAAACATATTTTTATTTCCAACATAACATAATATGCACGTGTACAGGTGATACAAAATTAATATGCAAAATAGAAGAGATAATGTATGGAAATGAGGACCAGACAACAAGCCCGATGGCTTATATGAAGTATTTTCCTCTTTGGCGATATGCCACTTCCCCGATAAGTGAGGGAGGGGTATCGATCAGATGGGAAAGGCTTGAGATAATGTTTATTTTTCTTAGCTTTCTTGAGTTTTCTTTCATCCGTCCCCATTAATTTAGGTTTCAATTATTTTATATATATCACTGATTAGCCAAGAACCGGTTAGTTGCAATTCTAGTAGTTTACTCACCAGGATGAAGTGAATTATAATCGACACGAATACTCCGTTACAGAATATATCCATACCCTCTGTCAGAATTGTCAAACTAAACGCGTTGGTTCAACGTGGGAATCTGAACCCCAACTCATGATTTGTTTTAGTTTTTTTGACACAGCTCAATTGACTAGCAATTGCTTTAAAAACAATTCATGACGCTTACTAAATCGGACAAACTGTTATCGCTCATAAACACACCATACAGTGCATTGGTAAGTGAAGTGGTGGAACTGTTTATTCAGTGACACGTCTATGTGCCGCTGTTTTGACCTTGACTTTAAAAATGATCAATTCGAGGTCAAATCCCACCAAATATCCCGGGATTTCGATGAAAATTGGTGTCTATGGATACTTTCGTATGGGGAGTGTCATAAGCCTATTCATTTGCTCGTGCAACGTGACCTTGACATCGGGTCAATTCAAGATCAAATCGCGAATTTTGATGGGATTTCGACGAAATTTGATACATAGGGTTACTTTTTGTCCACTGAGTGTTTTGGACGGGTCAAATCATGTCGCCAAAGAGGAAAAGACTTAATATAAGCCATCGGGCTTGTTGTCTGGTCCTCATTTCCATACATTATCTCTTCTATTTTGCATATTAATTTTGTATCACCTGTACACGTGCATATTATGTTATGTTGGAAATAAAAATATGTTTACACTAAAAAGAAAGAAAAAATGACGTCTCAGGCCCTTTCAAATCCTCCTGGGTCAAATCCCCCCTCCAAAACAAATAATAATAATTTAATGTGGGTGGAGAATTAAATTATATTACAGTTTGCCCTCTGGAATTCATGTATATTATCAATGTGACCGTTCCACACACGACTAACTTATCTTATATATACATGCCATTTAAATCAGAATGCTACATCGAAACAAGAATATAACATAATTGAACAAGTTTGATTAGTTGCATGGACGATCATTAATGGGTACACGTTGACAATATTTGGTGGGTATCATTTTGCCTCGGTTTGATCTGGGTATCATTTTGCATTGGCTTGGCGGTTCGGTGAGCGGTCATATAAAAGTCGAAAATTCTAAGTACACAATGTTAAAAACCGCCAAGCTCGAGTATATATGTGAAGAACGATGATAATTTTACATGTTTTTACATGAAAAATAGCTGGGACATGTTTTAGAAACGAGAAATCTCAGGAAATTCAGCCTCATATTTTGATTTAAAATTCGAGCTTGGCGGTTCGGTGGTCGGTCATCAAATGTCAAAAATTCTTAATATAAAATATTCAAAACCGCCAAGCTCGAGTATATTTGTGACGAATGATAATCATTTTACATGTTTTTACATAAAAACTAGCTGGAACGTGTTTTAGAAACGAGAAATTGACGGAAATTCAGCTTCATATTTTGATTTTTAATTCGAGCTTGGCGGTTCGGTGGTCGGTCACCTAAAAGTCGACAATTCTCAGTATACAATGTTCAAAACCGCCAAGCTCGACTATGAGAGTGATAAATGATAATCATTAAACGTGTTTTCAGATGCAAACTATGTGTAAATGGTGTTTAAGAAGAGAAATCGGCCAAAAATCGACAAGAAATCGGCGTAAAAAAGCGAGGTTTTCATTCGGTTAACACACCCCCGGTTCGGTGGTCGGTCATCTAAAAGTCAAAAATTCTTCGTATATAATGTTCAAAACCGCCAAGCTCGAGTATATTTGTGAAGAATGATAATCATTTTACACGTTTTTACATAAAAACTAGCTGAAACGTGTTTTAGAAACGAGAAATCGGCGAAAATTCAGCTTCATATTTTGATTTTTTATTCGAGCTTGGCGGTTCGGTCGTCGGTCATCTAAAAGTAAAACATTCTTCGTATATAATGTTCAAAACCGCCAAGCTCGATTATATTTGTGAAGAAGGATAATCATTTTACATGTTTTACATGAAAACTAGCTGGAACATGTTTTAGAAACGAGAAATCGGCGAAAATTCAGCTTAATATTTTGATTTAAAATTCGAGCTTGGCGGTTCGGTGGTCGGTCATCAAAATGTCAAAAATTCTTTGTATATAATGTTCCAAACCGCCAAGCCCGATTATATTTGTGAAGAATGATAATCATTTTACACGGTTTTACATAAAAAAAAACTAGATGGAACGTGTTTTAGAAACGAGAAATCGGCGAAAAGTCAGCTTAATATTTTGATTTTTTATTCGAGCTTGGCGGGGTATCTGGAGAAGTCGGGCCGACTTCGTCGCGGGGCCGACTTCGTTTTGGGCCGACTTCTCCTGTATTCCTTGGCGGTTCGGTGGTCGGTCATCTAAAAGTCAAAAATTCTTCGCATATAATGTTCAAAACCGCCAAGCTCGACTATGAGAGTGATAAATGATAACCATTCAACATGTTTCGAATAAAAAACTTAGTCCAACTGATGTTTAAAAAGAGAAATCGACCAAAAACCGACAAGAAATCTGCGTAAAAAGACGATGTTATGATTTTGTGACCACGCCCCCTATTAACCAACCAATCGGGGACATTACTGCCACTATTGTCGATTAATTTACGAAAATGGGCCATATAAGTAATTAACTGGTGCTATTCCCGCATAATTCACCCGAAAACAGCGTTTAAAAGGCTTTTTAAAAATTTGAAAACGCCAAGCTTGTCTTTTAGTCACCTGCCTTAAAAACTGCCAAGCTTGGCGCCAAGCTTGCATTTTAGCCACCCTCCGGTTATAGGCATTTATACCTTGTGTAACACGAGATATACACAAGGAAAACACACTCCATAGTTTGCATCGATACACCTTGCCCTGTGTATTTTGATGTTGAGTTTTTTTATGACTGGTCGTCCGTATCATTTCGATCCCACACGTGTCGCCTTATTGGGATGTACGACGTTACCGTGTAATCGCCACATAATCTTTTTTCAGGCGCGTATGGTCCATTTATATAACCGTAGGTGCATATGCACACTGGTCATCATGTAATACCGGCTGCGGGCAAATGTTGAGTAAATCCCGTTGCGGGCACGAGTGAAGAGTACAGGTAGGTTTCTTTTGAGTGAATATTTTGTATTAATAGTTTTTGTTCGGACATAACTTCGGATCCACGAGGTGCATGGTGAACACAGCATTAACAAATGTTAACAGTTCGACAAACAAAGTGACGAAATACTCGATGAAGTGGGAGAAGAAGCTTCCATGTTTCAATTTTGTGTGTGTTCAGCTCCAAGATGAGTGCGTGGTGATACATTTGGACAACGTTGGCAACGTTCTATAATTTAGGAAACTAAATCTACATTCACATTGAAAATCTTCTGCATTTAAGTACAAAACATATTGACAGTTGCATGAGACACTCCACGGTGTTGGAGCAAACCCCATTGCGGGCATGATGTTTGACCTCGTCGGAGTTTACTCCTGCCCGCATTACGTTTTGCTTTTACGGTATGCTTGGAATGATGTCTTTATTGGAGTCACTGGATAGGGATTTGTGGTTTTCAGTACCAAAACATGTCAAGGATAAAGTGTCCCATATAGACGGCTCAACGTTTTAAAAAAAAAAATAGAGAAGTGTCTGCAGTGAAAGTTTTGCTGCATGAAACTTAAATTTACCCAGATAATCCGAATGCGCTCGACTAAGATTGTGTTGTTCTCGAGAACTGATATCAGAATTTTCTCTAAACTCCTGTCACATCATAAATATACGTCTTCCTTTTGTTAGTATAACTTCTAAATGGACTACTTTTAACTAATTAGACTAGCCCTGGTATGGACAAGGCTAACTGTTGTGGCCCGATGTGCGGTTTACACTGTTGGTTCGACGGTTTCGGGCCGTCATAATCAACGGTCCCATACCGTTTCATCAGTTTGACGGTCCCATACCGTTATTGTATGTGCCCATGAAAATTGTTTAAATTAAATATTTTCGTGAGTTAAAGTCATGCCGTCAAAATTCAATAGTATATTTATCGGCGACCATATTATATACGGCAATTACCCCATACAGTATGACTGAATCTTACTCTGCTGATATTTAATATACTTAATATATAGTATTTATCCGGCATTCATTATGTGTTATGCGGATCCGTACGAATTATCATGAGTACGGTACGTTATTCTCATTCCGGGGTTAAGTTTCTGCTTTAGCACAGCTAATTTCTTCGCCATTTTTCTTTGGAAATGCATATTTGATCGTAAACTATTGTTGTTGGGAAACTGTTACCTTTTCGATTGTGGACAGTTGTTACGACGGTCTGATTTCGGTTCCTTTGATAACCAGACAAGTTTCAATTGTGCGAAAATCGGCTTAATCATTGACAATTTCCACTAAATTAGAGAGCAGAGATTCATGCCAATCGATTCATCAATTTCATGGCATGATCCATGGTCTGACTTCATTCGACTCAGTGCTGTGTGGTGACTTAGTGTCAAAACACTGGCACATTTACTGACACAGGGGGTACAGGTACAATTAACACGAGCTTCGATGTCAGCCAATAGTGACAATAATAACAACGACTCAACGAGCAGCTATTACTATTATAATGTTGACAATCCAGTTGACAGTGTTCAGAATATGATTGTTTCAAAGCACATGCATGTACATTTACAAGAGAGGATATACATGTACTGTGCGCACCAGCGTAATTCACAAGAGCTTCAATGCCAACAACAACACCGTAAACAATGAACTGACGCCGCGCAGTGACGGATGGTCACATATCTACAATTCCAACTTTACAATTACACGGACAAATTCATCCCGTGTTCATCAATTTTCAATGAAACGTATGGATATGAGACATTGTCATCATTCGCCATGTTATCGTCAAGTTATTACGACAATTTACCGGGAGTACACTATTGGTTGGATGTTCTTATCAAACTGTCTTTGGCTGACTCACTGATATTGATACTAAGTCAGTGTCGTGATACCAGTATACAGTTTGATGCATCATGCTTAAAAATTTCATGGAAAATGTGCGACTACAGGAGTACATTGTCGCCAAGTCATCGCGCACAGTTATTATGGGATCTGCTGTTGTCTTGAAGGTTCCAATCCCAACTAGCTGTTATTGATATATACAGTACCAGTCAAAAGAAGTGGTATATTAAGCGCGCTATTTTCGCGCCCAATGTCGCAATAATATTGCAAGTGGAAACGCATATAGGCATGTCGCTTGTGATATTATTGCAATATTTTGCGATTAATATTGCGACATCTTTCGCTCAACATTGTGACATTTAAATCAAATTATTGCTTTTTCTATATTGTTTATTGTATAAATAGAGACAATGTTTTAGATATGTATATAATTATAGTTGTAAATGCTATATGTACACTACATGTACACTATATGCACATTATTTATCTAATATAAATATAACACTATCGGGTCTCTATGAAATTTAGCGCGCTTAGTATCGCAATATTTTGCGTTCAATATTGTAATAATAAGCGCGACAGATTTTTGGTAGTGTGCTATAATCACGCCTTTTTGTAAATTAAGCACGCTCAATGTCGCAATAAAGGTGCTCCTAAAAATACCACTTCTTCTGACTGGTACTGTATTGTCATGATGTACGGATTCACCTGTTAAAACAAAACAAAACTGTGTTTACAAGTGACTGGACAATTTTACGCCTTACATGTTACCAAAAAGTACGTCATTAAGATATTTTACTTTTACATGAACATACATTTGAGTTTTAACTGTGAAACATGTAGCTTTGTTCTCTTTATGGCTTAAAATGGCATGCCTATTCATGTTTTAGAATGGTCGAAATTAGTATTACTCATAACTGAATAGTGATGGGTTGGCTTAAGAGCTATTACTGGTATCGTTTTTTATTTACAGCCATATTTATACATTAGTTAGTGAAAGGCGAACACTTTACGCGTGTGCAGCCTTTTCCGATAACAAGCTTGATCCTCTGCAAACTGCAAAGTTTCATAAGTATTGTCTATCACCTTATGCATTGAGGATTTACATTTCATCAAAACTATGATCGTAACATAGGATGTATTTTTCAGTTACGAATAATACTAGTTTCGACCATTCAAAAACATATGAATCGTAATGCCTACCGGGAAATCATATTGTCACCATGGGAACCTGGCTAATTCTATGGTAAATTAGCAAATTAAGAGCAAAAAATTGGTGTTGACCCATGCAAAATACCATTGGTCTGACCTTTATTAGTTACGGTCTTGATATTAATTAAACGGTGCTGAACCGTAAAAAATACAACGGTCTGACAGTTATTGGTTAAGGTCTGCCCGTTACTTACACGGTTTTATACCGTGGAACATGCTACGGTCTCACCGTATGCTTAACGGTCACATGTTGACAGCGATGTTGCGCGGTCGCAGACCGTTGAAACGACGGTATTTGTTCTAACAGCGTATGACGCCCGCACCGGGGTTTACGGCCCGCAGCGGGGATTATAGGATGACCAACGTGATATGCCGAAAGAAAAAATTAAGTCGCACCCAAGGTTAGGTCTGGGCTACTTTGCACCCCACGCCAAGGGCGCGGTCTTGCATTCACTGAAGACGTGAAAGTGTCCATATTAGATTTTGTTGTAAAAGATATAGATATTTTAGAGAACACCACATACAGCATAAACTTTTGGTATACAAGTTGCTTGCCATAATATCTCAAATCAGTGAGCGAACCAGGTTTGTTTTGCTGTAGTTAAGGCCCTTAATTGTAAATTTTTTGTTTGCGAATTTGGTCCGTCCGGCTTGATAACTCAAACAAATATGAACCGATTTCAATATATTTTGTTGAGCGGCAAGGACCCTATATATATATATATATATATATATATATATATATATATATATATATATATATATATATATATATATATATATCGAATAAACACCCACCATACAGCTGAGATTGTTATACACTATATTGAAGCTTGTGTGTAGCGCATCCGATAGACCTTGTGTTCACGGAAGATGATGTGCTTATAGTGAAAAACCCCGTTTTCATGGTAACAACATTCAATTTCAATTCAATAGCTTGCTCAACTATACTTACCAATGCAAATCTAATGTATGATGGACTGCATTGTAGTAATGTTTTTTTTACAAACTCGTATAGGCGCGGGATGTACTTCTAATCAGTCCATGTGTTTATTTGACGCGATCGATTTACGACTTAAAAAGTTGGGATAAGACTAGATCAGTATCAGGTGCGAACATATTGGCACGTCCATATGTGCCTGCAAGATAATATATATACAGAAAATATCAGGTACAATTGTACCCTGGTATTTTCTTGCTGCAAAGATCATGAAGATTAAGTCCGTGAGAACGCGGCGGTTTTGATGGCGTTGATTGAGCTCGTGATGGTTCAAGTGAATTGCGTCCGGTAAACAACCTATCCATATTGGCAATTCATAATATTATGACATTTCCAACTGTTGATATGTATTACCGTAGAATCGGTGGGATGAGGCACTCATCAACCTGTATCTACTTTGCTCTCATGCATAAAGACCTTCTACATAATTAGAAAGTGTTCACCAGTTGGAATTTTTATACCTAACATAATATTACATCAAAAAGGGGTTGAAATTTTTCTGGTTTTCTGAATTTCCAACCAGTAATGTATGTGGAATTTGTTGTTTTAGACAAACATTTGCATCTCTTCCCACTTTTGGACAAAATATTGGTTGAAATTTCCTCTAAGTCCCTTCCTCACCGGTGTCTAGTCAAAATTCAAGTTAAAAAACGAGGCATGTGAGGTAACATAATCACAGGGATATGTCAAGGGTGAAACAAATAATAATGATTATATAGTGAAAGGTTAGGTTGGTTCTGAGGTAAACGGAAAGGAAACACTCAAAAATGTTATGCGCAGGTGTAAAGGTCACTGAGTGATATCAGGTTACTTCAGTTGCAGTTGAATTGATCCAATCTATTTCATCGTTTGTCGAAACAGTTCGATTATGATATGATGATAGTTTTGAACAGCTGAATATAAAAGAATGTGTGTTTCATTTGTAAAGAGGGGTGATCCGCATAGTAGCTCTTGAATGTGTACTGCATGCAGTCTAATTCTCGCTATTTTGTATTTATAAAGTTGCTATTTCTATGGAATAATAAGGACAAGTGTAGTAATGGCTATCGCATTCTCATACATGGAAACCACAAGCACCATTATGATTAGTTATCAAATGATTTTGAAATTTGTCACCGTTTAAGTCACTGCAATTATTTCGAAGCCTACACAATTAAATGATGCGTATTCTTCGACCATTACATTAAGTAAAAAAGAGGCGGTTTTAGAATTTGATGATTGTGATTTGTGAGGTTAGAGAAAGTCTAAATAGATTCACAATTTTGGGCTATCTTATCAAAGCTATTTCAAATTACCATGATTTGTACGTCGCTTGGCATTGAGTGAAGGTTTTGATATTGGTTGACGGAATGTAAATATATAGGCCTACATGTCTATTCAGTGTCAAACGTTTCGTATTTCGTAACTCACCAACATAACTGTCTTGTTTTCACTGTATTTCACTATATTTTAAATCGGATTGGTCCGCGAAAAATAGTACTGCGCGAATTTAAATACGAGTAAGGTAAGGTAAAAATATTATATCTAATGTAAATTCGGGTGTCTAACGTTGAGTGGGCCTTTAAAGGCCAACTTAATTTTCGAGTCTTCGAGAGTTACTTTATATACGGTTTTAATAAAAATCTATGCCATAAAATATGACTAAAATGCTATAATTCATCACTATTTGAAACGTCTTTGTCTCAGAAGATGCCCACAGAGAAATAGAAAACTGCTGAAGACTTCCCCCCTCTGGGAACCACAATGCAACAGAATTCAAACTTTTTCAATGAAAGAGGAAGAACATTGAAAATAATACTGATTTTTACTTCAATCTTGATGAAAAAACTCAACAAAAACAACATGTCCACGGTTTATTACACCGGATAAGTTGGTAATACAATGTTTTGGAGCTTCCTCTTTCAAATGGTATATAATATGGCATATATATTTTATATAGAGTAATCTGGGGGTTCGAAAATTAAGTGGGCCTTTAAACTAACTTCGTGACATTGTGATCAGCTTTACTAGCCTCAACGCTTCGATGCCAGTGCGTTAAAAAATTGTATACAATCGTTATAAACACGTAGATAATGGCGAGGGTCGCGGAGTGTTTTAATTATTTCTTAAGCTAACATCGTGAGAATAAACGCATGGGTGCACTGTTATACGTCCATGTATTCGTCTCCTAAAGAATTATTACGGGTAGGTTTGCATTCCGATGTACCCAAATACTGATGGCGTTCGTACGCGATGATTAACCACCATGGGTAGATGGAAGAGGGTCTATTCTTCTAATAGGTCATCGGAGTCAGGTTCGGACTACCTCTGGAGTACTAAATCCTACGCACTCAAGGACCTGTCTTCCAAGTTTAAGCTTCCGTTGATTTCGAGATGTGATATCGTTGACGGTTTAGTGACATCTTCGGATTTTAAGTTCGATCTGAAGCAGCCATTGTTGCTGCACAGCATTCATCAGACCCGGAAGCTTCTCGTGCGGTCCGTGAAGCCGACAGGAGGGGACTGGGAGGATGTCGGCCCGCCCCTCGTTATACCTGATCGATATGACGGTAAGATTTATATTAATCGATCCGTATAGTTCCTGCTAGTGGGCTCAATCATATTATCCGACGCGGACTCGTATTTGTGTGGGATTTGATCTAGGCTCGCCGAAAGATCGACCCATATTTTTTAATCCAGTCATAAATTCATTTTCATTATCATTACCATGTTGTTTGCGTCGTTCATAGAACACACGAATGTATTTTGCTCTAATGCATGGCTCAAATTCATTCATTTGTTGCATAAGTTATGTTGAGTATAAAAGGTGGTCCCATAAATGACCGGATTTATGGTACAGTCCCCCCTTTACTGTATACTTATTCTTTAATTATCTATTTCATAGCTGGGGTGGACCCATCTCAAGATTACATGACTTTTGTGAGTCGATGTCGCAAAAAACATTGAATTATTTCCCGGAAGAAATTCCATTATTGTAAGCGATGCAAATCAAATGTACAACACCTAAATCATGTAATCTCGAGATGGGCCTTCACCTATACTGTGGGATACATTATTTAGGAATATGTCATATCGTCTTCACAATGAAGACTATCGTCTTCAGAAAGAAGACAAGTGTGTTTTTATCATATCGCGCGAATATATACTAACTAGAAACTGTATTTGTACTTCCATGCTGAAGGAAATGTTCTCCACATGCATGCAACAATAGCGATAATCTGGTCTGTGCCACCATCGATTGATCCAAAGACACTGTCGTTTTTTTCTTTACCACGATTTATCACGAAGTAATGCTAATGTACAGATGCATGCATCTAGTATGGTGTTATTTTATCAAACACCCATATATAACTCAACATCCCGCTCGATGTTGCACGATACAGGTCTTTGGAGACTCCGGTGGTTCAGATGGTAAGGTGCTTCCAGAGCATTAGGCCAATATAATCCGTCCGGCAATGCCGTAGCAGGTCCTAATCCAGATAAGCGCGGATTTGTAGTCCACTTACAGTGTAATCTGGTTCGTGTATCTGGTCAAGTTGTTTAGCTGCTTCCTGGGTTATACAACGATACTCCCGGCCTTCAATATATATATATACTAGAAGGTGACCCGACTTCGTCCGGGCTATTAAAAAAAAACAAATTTCAAGTCGATAGCTCCACCCGTTTCCGAGATCTGGTCTGCGCGACCCGATAAAATTCGTATCCGGGGCAAGATACATTCACATACCAAATTTCAAGTCGATAGCTCCACCCGTTTCCGAGATATATATATTGCCCAATGTCATTTGCGGATACCTCGGCCGGTGATGAGTTAACGCGACGTCGGCCGGTTAAGAGTTAAACGCGATCACGTCACGATCTGTTGACGGCGTAATATATTTACGGAATGTTTTTCGATGAGCGAAGCATGGTCCTGCGTTCTTCCCGATAATTAAGGTAGAAACTTTAAACGTACACAGGCGTGTGATACATCATTGGAAAGATGAAGCTCCACAGATTCTAACCGTGCAAATTATATGACTGGCAATTTATTATTCGCGCTATATCGAATCGATTTGTGAGCACCGAACTGAAATATATTAGCGCAAAACGGCGTAAAAACAGATTTGACCTCGGCACGTGAAAAGTTGACCTCGGATCTGAAAATTAATATGCCTATGCCACTTCCCGACCGATAGTAACCTCACATACGAAGTTTCATCGAAATTGGGTCACTTTAAACGTAATACATTCAATATCAACTTAAGTGCACAGTGTGGTTAATATTGATTTACAATTCTACAGAGGAGATTTGCCTATGTTGTTTAGGTAACAAACTCTTTGCCGAAGCGATATAACATAGTTGTGGTCTACATACAGTAATGCTCTAAGTAATCGACTCCTTAACCACAGCAGAATTATGGGTAACTTTTCAGGATTTAGTCGGAAATATAGCTTGTTGCCATTCATCGATGAATGGTAATGGTTCTCGATTACTTAGAGCATTACTGTAGTTAGAGGCTCAAGCCATTAATGTTCAGCTCCTTAGTCGACGTATCACCAATTAACGCTCAAAGTCCAAGAACGTTATAGTATAGTAAGAACGTTATAGTATAGTAAGAACGTTATAGTATAGTTCATGGACGGACGTTATAGTATAGTAAGAACGTTATAGTATAGTAAGAACGGTATAGTATAGTAAGAACGGTATAGTATAGTAAGAACGGTATAGTATAGTAAGAACGTTATAGTATAGTAAGAACGTTATAGTATAGTAAGAACGGTATAGTATAGTAAGAACGTTATAGTATAGTAAGAACGTTATAGTATAGTAAGAACGTTATAGTATAGTAAGAACGGTATAGTATAGTAAGAACGTTATAGTATAGTAAGAACGTTATAGTATAGTAAGAACGTTATAATATATAGTAAGAACGTTATAGTATAGTAAGAACGTTATAGTATAGTAAGAACGTTATAATATATAGTAAGAACGTTATAGTATAGTAAGAACGGTATAGTATAGTAAGAACGTTATAGTATAGTAAGAACGTTATAGTATAGTAAGAACGTTATAGTATAGTAAGAACGTTATAGTATAGTAAGAACGGTATAGTATAGTAAGAACGTTATAGTATAGTAAGAACGTTATAGTATAGTAAGAACGTTATAATATATAGTAAGAACGTTATAGTATAGTAAGAACGTTATAGTGTAGTAAGAACGTTATAATATATAGTAAGAACGTTATAGTATAGTAAGAACGTTATAGTATAGTAAGAACGTTATAGTATAGTAAGAACGTTATAGTATAGTAAGAACGTTATAGTATAGTAAGAACGTTATAATATATAGTAAGAACGTTACAGTATAGTAAGAACGTTATAGTGTAGTAAGAACGTTATAGTATAGTAAGAACGTTATAGTATAGTAAGAACGTTATAGTATAGTAAGAACGGTATAGTATAGTAAGAACGTTATAGTATAGTAAGAACGTTATAGTATAGTAAGAACGTTATAGTATGGTAAGAACGTTATAGTATAGTAAGAACGGTATAGTATAGTAAAAACGTTATAATATATAGTAAGAACGTTACAGTATAGTAAGAACGTTATAGTGTAGTAAGAACGTTATAGTATAGTAAGAACGTTATAGTATAGTAAGAACGTTATAGTATAGTAAGAACGTTATAGTATAGTAAGAACGTTATAGTATAGTAAGAACGTTATAGTATAGTAAGAACGTTATAATATATAGTAAGAACGTTACAGTATAGTAAGAACGTTATAGTGTAGTAAGAACGTTATAGTATAGTAAGAACGTTATAGTATAGTAAGAACGTTATAGTATAGTAAGAACGGTATAGTATAGTAAGAACGTTATAGTATAGTAAGAACGTTATAGTATAGTAAGAACGTTATAGTATAGTAAGAACGTTATAGTATAGTAAGAACGTTATAATATATAGTAAGAACGTTACAGTATAGTAAGAACGTTATAGTGTAGTAAGAACGTTATAGTATAGTAAGAACGTTATAGTATAGTAAGAACGTTATAGTATAGTAAGAACGGTATAGTATAGTAAGAACGTTATAGTATAGTAAGAACGTTATAGTATAGTAAGAACGTTATAGTATAGTAAGAACGGTATAGTATAGTAAGAACGGTATAGTATAGTAAGAACGTTATAGTATAGTAAGAACGTTATAGTATAGTAAGAACGTTATAGTATATAGTAAGAACGTTATAGTATAGTAAGAACGGTATAGTATAGTTCATGGACGGACGTTATAGTATAGTTCATGGACGGACGTTATAGTATAGTTCATGGACGGACGTTATAGTATAGTTCATGGACGGACGTTATAGTATTGTTATTGGACGGACGTTATAGTATAGTTCATGGACGGACGTTATAGTATAGTTCATGGACGGACGTTATAGTATAGTTCATGGACGGACGTTATAGTATAGTTCTTGGACGGACGTTATAGTATAGTTCATGGACGGACGTTATAGTATAGTTCATGGACGGACGTTATAGTATAGTTCATGGACGGACGTTATAGTATAGTACATGGACGGACGTTATAGTATAGTTCATGGACGGACGTTATAGTATAGTTCATGGACGGACGTTATAGTATAGTTCATGGACGGACGTTATAGTATAGTTCTTGGACGGACGTTATAGTATAGTTCATGGACGGACGTTATAGTATAGTTCATGGACGGACGTTATAGTATAGTTCTTGGACGGACGTTATAGTATAGTTCTTGGACGGACGTTATAGTATAGTTCATGGACGGACGTTATAGTATAGTTCATGGACGGACGTTATAGTATAGTTCTTGGACGGACGTTATAGTATAGTTCATGGACGGACGTTATAGTATAGTTCATGGACGGACGTTATAGTATAGTTCTTGGACGGACGTTATAGTATAGTTCATGGACGGACGTTATAGTATAGTTCATGGACGGACGTTATAGTATAGTTCTTGGACTTTGAGAGTTAATGGTGATACGTCGACTTGAGCCTCTAATTATGTAGAACACAACTGTGTTATACCGTTGATAAAGGCCGTGACGGCCGACAGCTTCGGCAAAGAGTTTTTTACTTATTGCTCCTGTTATGCTGACGCGTCCCTTAATATATATGGACATGCTATTATTATTTTGTGTATGTTGGCAACAGCAATAAACATACCATGTTACCTGGATCGGATACATATTAATCAACATCTCAATTAAAACATTATTTAGCACACGGCTTGGTAATTTACAAGAGCTTAATATAGCTTGGTTCTCTGATGCCTATATATGGGTAGAGCAGCGTGACATCACACACATCACAAAACCGTTCATCAGTCTTCCCTTCGATATAGCAATGAAATTATCCCTATGTTGGTGTCTAAAATCATCAACCTGTCAAACTGTCATGCAACATCGTGATATGTCAAACTGTCATGCAACATCGTGATATGTCAAACTGTCATGCAACATCGTGATATGTCAAACGTTCATGCAACATCGTGATATGTCAAACTGTCATGCAACATCGTGATATGTCAAACTGTCATGCGACATCGTGATATGTCAAACTGTCATGCAACATCGTGATATGTCAAACTGTCATGCAACATCGAGATATGTCAAACTGTCATGCAACATCGTGATATGTCAAACTGTCATGCAACATCGTGATATGTCAAACTGTCATGCAACATCGTGATATGTCAAACTGTCATGCAACATCGTGATATGTCAAACTGTCATGCAACATCGTGATAAGGTCTAGCGCCCGAAACGATGGTAAACCATGAGGCCGAATTCGTCATTTCCAGTTTAAATATTGTTAACGGAAACTTCGAGGTTAAACTTATAGCACGATAACACAGTCTAAGTTATGTATTTTCGCCATCTCTGGTTTAAACCCGGTCCAGTCAGACCGTGGTTTAGCAGTATCCTCTCTACGCTGTCGAGTTAAGCAATCGTACTTGCCTAATGCGGACCGCAGTGTTATATCAATAGTGAAAAATCGACACGGTGGGGAATCACGTGGTTTCAAGTTGATGAGTATCACGCATTTAAAATGACCGAGGCGAACGCAAACGCGACCAAAAACGAGAAAAAAAAGAGAAATAAACTAGGATAGTGATATATTACATATTATTATCCACCATTTAACTACACGTAACACTATTTTTGATAGGGCAAAAGCCGCCACATGATAATACCGGGGGAAAGGTCATATTGGACTCCCGTCATATTGGACTCAATTGAGTCCAATATGACTTTTTGATGGGGACTCATTGACGTCACGTGGTAACTCTATAATGCCAAACGAATCGGTTAAATTGTGATGCGTGCGCAATACTCTGGTTGATTTAGCAGACGTTTCACTTACGCATTGAGTTTTTTTCACTTGCTGTTCTGTTCTGGTGAAGAGAATCAAGTGCCGGAAAATACCGAACAAAATCACAACAGTTTTATTGCCAAAATTTGGATAAACATACAAATGGATAATAAAAATGTCATTATACAATGCTGTGTACAGTAGGCCCTATGTGTTTTTCTTGTTCTCGTCCAGGTTTTGGTGAAAAGTCTTATTGGCTGCATGTCTCGTCCAATATGAATTTTCACCACAACCTGGACTCGTACAAGAAAAACACATATAACGTACACACCATTGTAATGTATACTGACTTTAAAGTATCTTGGCAGCTATGCTATACTATGTTATACTATTTTCCAAACAAGCTGATACAACATTTGTGTTCAAACTCACAGTTGTTTGCTCTAACATTCCGACCAAAGTTGTTAGTCGAAGGATTATCCTTGATGTATGGACTTGTCCACGAACCTCCGACTGGCAACTTCGAACAAATAAGGCATCAGCTTATTTATCAGCTTATTTAAAAAATATATACAGTCAAAATGATATGTTTTGTGTCAGTTTCCCATATGATATGTTTTTGTGCGTTTGCACATTTTGAATTCGTGGTACTCACCAACCTCGAAACCCAGTGATTCCCTATCGTGTTATTGGAAATTTATAAGCGAGACGCGCTATTTGTTTTGTAATTTCGATAATTGTGTGCGTTCATAACCTCATATCAGCAACTAAACCATACGATTAAACCATACGATTAAACCATACGATTAAACCATACCATTAAACCATACCAATAAACCAAACATTAAACCATACCATTAAACCATACAATTAAGCCATATCAGTAAACCATACCATTAAACCAAAACATTAAATCATACCATTAAACCATGCAGTTTAAACATACCATTAAACCACACCATTAAGCCATACCATTAAACCATACCATTAAACCATACCATTACAACATGCCATTAAACCACACCATTAAGCCATACCATTAAACCATACCAATAAACCACACCATTAAAACATGCCATTAAACCATACCATTAAACCATACCATTAAACCATACCATTAAGCCACACCATTAAGCCATACAATTAAACCATACCAATAAACCAGACCATTAAACAACACCATTAAGCCATACCATTAAACCATACCATTAAACCATACCATTAAAACATGCCATTAAGCCATACCATTAAACCATACCAATAAACCAGACCATTAAACCACACCATTAAGCCATACCATTAAACCATACCATTAAACCATGCCATTAAACCATACCATTAAACCATACCATTAAACCATACCATTAAAACATGCCATTAAGCCATACCATTAAACCATACCAATAAACCAGACCATTAAACCACACCATTAAACCACACCATTAAGCCATACCATTAAACCATACCATTAAACCATACAATTAAACCATACCATTAAAACATGCCATTAAACCATACCATTCATCGATCCAGAAAACGAATCCGACTTTTGTGCACCGTGATTGACAATTGTTAGACAATCAGTTCGCTGGAAATAAACTCGGAGGTCTAAACCTTCCATGACTGGAGCTTCATGAAATTCTGCGAAAACCCTGTGCCGATTCATTCTCTTATATATGCGAGTCTCCCATAGGGAGTATCACATATATATATAAGAGAATACATTGGCCTAGCACTATTTACATTGACCATGAAGCCCCTGTATTCTATCATATATGCTCCCTATGGGAGACTCGCATACATAAGATAATGCACTGTCACATTATATATAATGCTGCACCAGCGCAGCTCCCGTCATAAAAAGGGTTAAACTGGTGAGGCGTTTGTGAGGACGAATCGGGCCTTTAGTGCGATGTGATCGTGACCATGCAGATGATTTGTTCTTACAGGCTGGTTCCAGATCATATCGGCAGGAGAAATGCCAAAGTTACGACTAAAGACAGTCGAGGAAGTTGCCCAGTGTCCACATCAACAGTTTCTCACAACGGAGGCATGTTCAGGTGTACAGGTACGTAAAGCACCGTTATACTGTTACTGAAAATTGTACTCGCTTTTTTACATGCAGTTCATAGTCCAAATCTTCTTGGTCCACAACATCTTGGGATATCGGTTGGGTTGATGCTGTTTTGGACCGAGTCCCGTCCCGTTATTCTTCTATAACATATCTTACGCACGTGGTCGTAGGCGGGAGTTATCTTGCTTGTATGCATGCTGGTAAAATAGTACGCTTTGCGTTTATGGTCATAGAGACGAGCCTTTCCAAAACACGTATGATGATATCAAACATGCGTATATAAGAGGTCCGTTGAATGTCAAAGCGACGATAATTATAAGTAAACAACGCCTTGTTTTCCAGAATATGTTGATTTGTGGCGCGAACAGAAAATGTATGCAAACAATTATTAATCTATCTTTACCTTTTTCTATCACGGTAAATGATATATCATTTTGAAGACAGATTAATCGCAGACATGTCCGATGACTAATCACATTCATGGTTCACGTGAATGTCCGGGCTCCATGTGTACATGAACGGGACTCGGTCCAAAAAAGGGCACAAAACAAACGAAATCCCAAGCTGTTGTGCACCGAGAAGACTTGGCCTACCCGGCCAGATTCCGCGGCTACAAAAATATCAATGAATATGTTAAATTATTTTATACGGATTTATGTGAGCAAAATTCGATATTCAATGTTTAGTCAGAGGAGTTTGACCCAATAGTGTAGTTAAGAATTGACTAAAAATTAGTTTGTCAAGATTTAGTTACCAGTTGTTTAGTCGGATAAGTTTTGACCCATTATATAGTTTAGTTCAAAGTTGACTAAAAAGTTAGTCACGCGTAACGAAACTTTATTTAGAGTGCATGTGAACATGTGCACCTGCCAGTATGAGGTCCGTCTGACTTTTTAGTGAAGATATTCCCCTTTTAGAAATTTTGGCAAAGTGCATAGTTTTGTCCGCGCTTCTATTCCGGTCAGTTTGATTTAACCACGGCACACATACATGTATACACCACTAAGCATGCACACCTGTGCAACTGCGATTTTGAACTCCAACCGCCTTTTTTGTGAAGTTACCCCCCTTTTCGTCTTGACAATATTTCGCAACATGCAGAATGTAGCTTGCATTAATTATGTTTCTGTTCGAATATGTACATGTATTCTCCTGGATCACCGATTCCCCGAGGGGTCGCCAGGAGCTTTATATCTGAGAATACCCGAACAAGCGAAGACTAGTATAACCATGCGTGCATTCAATGATAACGGTCCTATTGATGGCAACTCATCTGTGAAATCATTTCCGTCCGATTTGAAATTATTACATGCCATAAGGGTTTCCTGAATAACATAACAGCCAGCTTAAGCAGCAAGTGCAATTAACCCTTTACCCAACAGAACGGCCCTGTGCCAATGCATTCTCTTATATATGCGAGTCGACCATAGGTCGCCTCGCATATATAAGAGAATGCATTGGCTTAACACATTAAAAATTATAAAATTGTTAAAGGCCAATGCATTCTCTTATATATGCGAGGCGACCTATGGTCGACTCGCATATATAAGAGAATGCATTGGCACAGGGCATAACTGTAACTATCACAATGTGGTCAAGGAGCCGGTGCCAATGATATCCATATTTGTATGGTTCTATTGAGACAGACCGAAGATATTTTAGGCTGTTGAAGCTTTATTTGGCCGGTTTTGGCCGGTTTGTTGGGTAAAGGGTTAATGCACACATTGTACACGCTTGGTTAGGGTTTGGGCCTCCGATTATTATTGAGACGAACTAAATCGTCTAGATATAAAACATTTTATTTGCAGCAATGTGGGCAATGCCTTTGATGATTATATAAACACATAGTTACATTAGTAATCAAGTCAACGACACACGGACGACATGCCGCTACTATGGTTACTGTCGCGGAATGGGACCTAAATTGTTCTGTATTACCCCTGACACTACCCGCGCATGCAACCACTTAACTTCTCTATACTAAAACGTAAGCTGGTTTCAAATCATATAGGACCTACTTAAAGTACGAAATTATAGGATAATTATAAACGTGCTGTCAAGTTGGGAAATTCAAGCACAAATATAGAATGCCCACGTTTGTGTCGTGTATAGTATTAATATAATGGCCACTAGATCAGGTCATAAATCTCGATTCTGGTAACGCCCACAGAGATCATATTCCACCAGTACACAACCCGGGAATGTTTTTGTGTTCTGTCAGGGGGTTTTATAACATTAATAAATAACGCAGCGAATATATTTTTTTTATTTAACAACTGTTCATTAATAATGTATTTCATAGAAGATGAATGTCCCAGCTCGATATTGCATGATTTATGCGACGTTTGTGAGCCGATTTTGGTTTACGTCGCCTACAAACATGGAATTTCCTCCGGGTTATACAATTAATGTTTATTGCGATATCGGCTCACAAAAGTCGCCAAAATCATGTGATATCGAACTGGCACCACCCCAGACAGTAAACAATATTAAGGAAAATGTATTTTATTATATTCACGTGTTTCACAAAATAAAGCCGTACACAAATCTTTTGTCCGTATGTTTAGCCATTTTGTGCCGTAACCTGCTGCAAGGCGTTGTTGTTTGGGAGGGTAATAATCTTCTACTGTGGTCGTAAGATTGCAGTTTGTCGGGTCGACGTTGCTGTTCGCTTCTTATTTTATTTTTGAACTATGTCTGAATTAGATGCACTTTTTACACTAGTTTACACTGTTAACTGTTAATTGTGAATTAACTTCGTCGCTATATGGAACTTTAAATAAATAAAAACGCCCGGTGCCGTAGAGCAGCCACATTAGGCAATAATTGTATTGTCGAACTGATACGGGCGACATATTGTCCCAATTGATTGTATATATGTTACGGATGTTACACCTTAAAGGCACGGGCGGCGTTCGTTGCAGAAATATTCAACAGAAGGAATATTAAAATATATATATAGTTTTGTTCATATGCCAAACATAATAAGCTCGTAAATAGTATATTGTCGCCAAGACGTACGATGGTGTACGTAAACAAGAGCCTGCTCGTGTTACAGAAGTTTTGCTTCTGTTTACATAACACAGCAAATTATATTGGTTAATCACACACAAAGGATACATACGCTCTTTATTATTTCCATATCAGGAAAACAGTAACAAATAACGCTTTTTATGTTTACCATATCCGGATCTAAATAAAAGCCAGGTTCTGTCGTTTTTTGCTTTTGTTTACATAACAAAGGAAAACATTTGACAATAACATACTGTTTATGCCATATTTCTGATTGGTATAAGAACAAAGTCTGTCTATATTTTACTATTATTTCTGTTTATGGCGGTTTTTGACGGAGGTGAATATTTTAACAGCATACCCACCGCCAACGCCGCCCGTATCATTAACTGCACGGCGTCTTTTGCAATAGAGCAATCAAACCAAAGCGCCACATGAGCATACACAGCTCGTGGCTTGTGGATACAACATAATCACTGAACGTATTTTGCTTGTGTATATCTAGTAAATATAACCAGGTGTAAAATACACAGGCTACCGGCGTCTGGTCGCAGGTGATTTATTTTAGCGACTCAAGGCAAAAGGTACCTGCAATATTCAGTAGCATTTATAACGACACCCAAATTAGATAATTATACCGCACGATGGATATCAGATCGACGACCACCGATAACATGGGCAGTGTGGTTCACCAGTATAAATCACGTGGTTTATAAAATTGTATTACACTCCTATGTGCGATTTCCATTGAAAACGCCGTTATTTAAAAATGGTAATGTTACTAGTGAATTATGTCATTTCTCGTGATTACGTCACTTACCGATCTAGGCTGAATTTTCGATGGTTGGTCTTTCTCAACATCGATATTTTCATGCATTAATTTTGGGCGTTTTAATCATATTTGGAGAACCAAATTGATTCAGAAGTGTACGAAATATAGGATCTACAACGGATCCCCAGTTTATTGCGGAATTTACAAAACGAGTCCAGGAAATTAGGTCAGGACCGAGCCTCTGGCGAGACCTAATGTACTGGACGAGTTTTGTAAATTCCGCTATAAACTGAGGATGAGTTGTAGTTTATATTTATTACATGATCCAAAACCTCGAAAACATATAATTAAAACAACAAATGGGACGCGAAACTAACAACAGCTTCTATAAGGCATGCGATGAAGTTTCACGTAACTATTCGTTGTTTGCCCGCGCAAAGAAATAGTCCCAGATGAATAAAGATTCTTTGGCGTATTTAATGGCGTATGTTTAATGACATTTATTAACTTGCCTTACTCTTCATTCATAAAAGTTTGATGGAAAAATATTTGAAGCCATAGTGTTTTAGACGTAGCATACACAATGTAAACAGACGACAAACCGGAAGTCAAAGGTCACCTGGCACTATTTCCTGTTATTAAACGAACGTTTAATATCACAATTTATAGAATGGGTTTATTGAATGGAATAAGGGTATAGGATTATGTAATAAATGGAGTAATCAATTAGTTATGAGACTTACGTTGCATAATTCACTCGATGCGAGAGACGTTTAGGTAAGAAACTCGTGCGCTAACCCGCAGTCGTTTCTTACCGAAGTCTCTCGTCTCTCGTGAAATATTTAACGTAATTCTCGGAACCAATTGACTACTCTCTATGTCTTTTTTAAACATATTTTATAGTATATCAATACATGGGAATTGTGGCAAAAGTGTTGCCAACTTAGTGACGCCCCTCTCCCCGCACAAAAGGTGTAACATAACATTTCAACAAGATGACAGCCTCTGTGTACAATATATATGTCTATGCCATATGTGACCCGCCATATCAAATCC
This sequence comes from Siphonodentalium dalli, assembly GCA_032622095.1. NCBI lineage: Eukaryota > Metazoa > Mollusca > Scaphopoda > Gadilida > Siphonodentaliidae > Siphonodentalium > Siphonodentalium dalli. The sequence continues at coordinate 228,658,573 of CP136063.1, forward strand.
AGTCGTAAGTCGGAATTTTTTTACCCTGTGCCAATGCATTCTCTTATATATGCGAGTCGACCATAGGTCGCCTCGCATATATAAGAGAATGCGTTGGTCTAACAATTTTTTATAATTTTTTTTTAAATAAATGTTTCTTACAATTTTTAGGACATAAAATAAAAAAACATCCATTACCCTGCAGGGAGCCCCACACATATATAGAAGCATATAGAAGAGTGTCGTCTGCTCATGTTTGTCTGGGGCTATGTATGGGTGAAATTATAAAATTGTTAAAGAATACAAGAACAAATTATTAAAATTGTAAAACATTGTTAGGCCAATGCATTCTCTTATATATGCGAGGCGACCTATGGTCGACTCGCATATATAAGAGAATGCATTGGCACAGGGTAAAAAAATCCCGACTTCCGACTGGATTTGATATGGCGGGTCACATATAGTATGTCTTAAAAGGCCGAGCGTTTAAATATTAAGGAACTAATGTATCATCCCTTTGTACGGAGCCGCCTATCTGGGACATATAATGGATGTCCTCTCTTCTGTGCTCCCGATCCTAGCGAGGTTCTATGAGAGAGTCATTAACCCGTTTTATCCTAAATGGATTCTTTCACTCAGTTACACTGGGGGCCCACCGCTCCGAAATCGTAAAATCGTCTAGTGCGCAATCGCGAGGCTCCTCTGCCTTTCCGGCGACAGAAAGTATACCATTCACACAAATTGAAGTCAAATATACGTAAATATGAGTATTTTATGTAAGAAAATTACATTTACCCTCACTAAACGGTCATTCCGTATATGTAAAGCGGCTCGCGGTCCACAGGATTCAATAAACATGCAATTCTTTGTATTTTTCCCGAACCTCATAATTTCCAGTGCTTTTTACTATGAAAAATCCACAAGCATTCTGAGTGGAACATGTGGTCAATTTTAATACAATCTTCAGTTTATCGTCATCTTAGTATTGTTGTTAATATTACCAATCAGAACCACTGTCATGTGGAGTTCGTTAGTTTGTTAAAACAAGGTTTATAAAACATCTCAAAATGATGCGTTGCCTTTGCGATAACATGCTACACGACGGGTGCTTTCATGTTGATATCGATGCTTCGCGGTTTCCATGAAGCTATTTGTGCTGATAAGCAGGGGCGTGACGACGGGCGGTGATTACATGGAGTGTATACCGTCCCAACAGGGACTTGGTGAGAGCGGGTGGTAGATTGAAATTGTTAGTTGGTCGATTTTCCAACCAATAATTAGTGATAAATGTTTTGTTTTAGACCAAAAGTAGCAATTTGTTTCTCTGTTTAGTTCAAATTTTGGTTTGAAATTGCTCGTGATGGATGTCAATATCAAGTGGAAATTTACCAACAATAGTGTGTGATATGTCTCCTTTGCTTTTTCACAGAGTGTGAACGAACAGGTCAAAGTATATGAATGTCCATGCACTCAAATTGTCGAGAATTTGGATTATGTCATTAAGAACAGAAGATTCAGATGACAATCTGTGTTCTCGTTCAGTCAAAGTTGGTGATTGTCTGTGACCAAACATATCAACCTGCCCCAATTTCTTTCCAAATCCCATTGAAATATTTTTGCCATCAAGGCATATCTTAGTTGAAATTCCATCTGTGTTCATCAGCTTAAAGTTTTTAATATTATGTCTCAGAATCCCAGGTGAATCACATTCCAAATCGGCTGAAGTGAATTCACGTCTCAAAGTTTCAAATTGGGACATGCGAAATTAATATTGGCCTTCTGTGGATCCAACTCCGTCGGTTCTCTCGAATCGTCATCAATACATCTGGGTCCTCCAAAAAACGAATGCATTTTCCGTGAAAGAGTCGGTATATAACTCCCCAAAACTGTCGCGTTGTTGGTGGATACCGCATCTCCTTGGAATTGGAACATTCCATAAATCGCACTACATCCATGATTAATTGAAACAAGATGTTTCTCATTGGAAATGTTCCAGCTGACAGTTGTCTGAGAAACGATAACCAGTCATCTATGCGATTATCTTTTCCCAGTGTTTCTAAAGCTGATGGAAGAAGTTGGTTGATTTCTTCCATTATATCTTTTATCTCAGCCGGGCAGAAAGGTGTTTGACCATCTTTGAACATCTCATGCGGATTTGTCACGGAAGGCTCACTACACAGTCCATACGATTCTCCCATCGAACAATCGGCTTCGTCGAACAATTTCTTTCTGGCATTAACATATTTCATTGGTGCGTTGAGTCGAGTTATCTTATAAGATGGCATGCCAGGGCTGTCTGCACCTATCTCACACTCCGCGTCCGTACTCGATACCACGACATTTTTCTTTTCCAGTTTCATTGAAATCTCGTTAAGAATGAGCCCGCTTAGACCATGGTTCATATCATCTGGCGAGATTCCGAAATGGAATGAAACATTCTTGTCTTTGTGATCAGTGTCTTGGTCTTCTGTCCTTACCAACAGTGATAGCTCATTGCCAGCATGGATTTCCTCTGCATGTTTTAATGCATCAGTGGAACTATCGTGCCTTATTCTACAGTGGTAACATCTATGCATCTATAAATGCACAGATATTAGATAAAATGTCAGTATGTTCGGTTATAACGCCTATACTGTACTAAATTGTCCATTACATATGTGCATTATCGAAGTTCTTTATCGTGGGTGCGCACTGGAGCTTATCATTTTTGCTCGTTTTCGAACTGGAGCCATAACAAATTCGCACTGGAGTCACCGGGTGTTTGTCTTTGAATGTGCCACCTGTAGATGTTTTGAGATTGTTCCTTAATATGTTTGCATTTTCGTGTTCAGGAGATAACAAACTTACCAGAAAAATATGGTTCGCCCAATGAAATGTCCCACTTCTGATCTAAAAACAAACTTTACCGCCGAAGGTTACGGTAAAATGTCGAAAACGAAGTGATAAACTCTTAATTGTTCAATCTTTCGTGAGTGTTGCAAATCAAATTCAAAACACACGGATACAAACGGTCATACTGAACAAATCACAATACAATTTTGAATGAATAATGTAGATTGTTAAGAACATAATTGCAATTTTAAGGGCTGCGACGCTGATTTTCACAACATTTCAGTGAGAGCAACTTAGCATTTTATCGATGCGCACTGGACGATTTTACGATTTCGGACGGATTTAGCAGGAGCGGTGGGCCCCCAGTGAGTTATAAAAGAATACATTTGAATGTTCTGTTATCCATTTGGAGGGATGTTAAGGATATATGAGCAGACGACAGCCAGATGAAATGATGATACAAGTGCAGAATAATTCATATTCACACAGTGATTCATGCATTGGTGGGAAATGTTTAGATAATAAGTTCAACTATCTTAACATTTCACAAGGAACGACTCGTAAATGAGCATTTAGCAAATAAATGGTTAATTGTGATTATTATCATCATATATATGCCTGTTCTCCAAGCTCGCGTTATTAAGTGCAGCTCCCGATCCTAGCGAGGATAAATGATAGAGCCATTAATAGTAGTGCGCATAACCATACACTGTGACCCGGACAATGATTCTCATATCATATCAAGATGCCCCGGTGTCAATTAAATTGTATTTCTTCTCATACAAACCAGGTCATAATACTCCCAGTCAAGTGACCCGTCACCAACATGTAACGTGTTGGGGTATGATAGTGGGTAACATGTAATGTGTTGGAGTATGAGAATATTGGTATTAATACCACAATCGGGCGTTTTGCTACAGTTAATTTTATTTTATGATATATACATTTTTCAATTCAATCATGTTTGTCAATTCAAATCCATGCAGTTGACACAAACTCACAGGTGATTAAAATTCATGCACGATGCGCGTGAACTTGAGCGAGTTACAGGTACACGAGGGGTTCATATACGAGAGTAACAAATATGACTCTAGTCACGTTTTATGCCATTATATACAAGTGTTTGCAAATGATCGTGGTATATAAACAAAATATACGGATAGTATATATGCCTGATAAACAAATTTACACCATTTTCCTGTATCATTGTATGATGTTCATCGTTGGATAGATGGGATCTTGGCTTCCTGGGACCTACATATATAATGGAAAGCTAAATACTAGTAATTGAACAGAATATTCTAATTATTACAAAACAAGTATTCATCGTTGTGATGAACACATTTTATTTCAGTAAAGCCACGAACACACAGGCTAACTGTTATCATCAGATATAAAATCGGATGAAGGTGTAAATCAGTCGGCGTCAATCTCGTTCGTAAGTCGTACCATGCATGTACGTGGCAACAATGGGGAGGGGTCAACATGTTAAACAGTGGGAAACTGTTGTTTTTAGACCAACAGTAGCATATCTACTATATACTTAGGAACTTCCGTATGTCTGTATGTGTGTGTGTCTGTCTGTCTGTCTGTGTGTTGCATACTCGAAAACTGCTCGACCGATCCGACTCAAATTTGGTATGTAGGCCTACTTTGATACGGGGAACAACACGGGTGGGTCCAATTTCACGTGCGACCGTGTCCTTGACCTCGCTCATATACGCTCATATAGACATGTTTCTGGATCTCGACCGATCCGACTCAAATTTGGTATGTGGGCCTACTTTGATCCCTGGAACAAGATGGGCGGGTCCAATTTCACGTGTGACCGTGTCCTTGGCCTTGATCTCGCTCATATACGCTCATATAGGCATATGTGCCAAGACGGGGGAGATATAACGTTCAGACATCAAAATGATTTGATCATTTATTTACAAAAGTTAAATAGTATATATTCGGGTCATCGGTATGGCTTCTCCTAGTTTGGTTCGTCTTCCTGTCGTCTGCGTGGATCGGGGTCTTCTGGTGTCTTCATGTGTTGAGGGCGTCTTCATGTCGCCCTGTCGTCTGCGTGAATCTGGGATCTCTTTTGTCTTCGTGGGTTGAGTCGTCGATCTCTAGTTAACATCGGCCTGTCGTCTGCTGTCGTCGGGTGCGCCTTGTCGTTGGTGCATCATGAATGCGTAGTTCGGAAATACAAGCTTTTTGGCTTACCTAAAGCTGCTGATGTAAGTCTATCGTTAGGTCTCGAAGGTCGCTGATCACTGATGTTGGATATGAAAATGTTGGTTACTTTACACTTCTCTTCAACGTGGGATGCCTGGGGCATTTTATTGGATGATCGGACGGGGCGGTCCTGACGCGGCCAACAGAAATCCATCCTCTAATTCGTCTACATGTCGTCTCTTCTCGTCATCACGCCGCATTAGCTTTCAATGATCGGCTTTTGGCGACATCTACTCGCGCTAATCCGTTAATCGGTCAGGTAGCTACATCTTCTCGTTCGTATGCGTCTTTCCTTTTTTCGCCATCATGCCACATTAGATATCAGTCTCGGGCGTGTCAATATGTCACAGCCATGTCACGTATCTCGTATCTCAATAGGTAGCAGGGGCGATGATGTAGAGTGTATATCGTGTGGCCCCTAAGTAATGGAGATTGTCTGATTCCCTGTATTGAAGATTATTTCCGTAGGTTCCGTCGGTCGTTGTGTTTGTCCAGCATATTGGCACACATGTTTCTGGACCGCCCGGACGAAGTCGGGCACATCAGCTAGTATGTTTACATTTTGGTAAAAACATTGGTTTGAAATGGCCATCAGTTGGAATGTGCAAACCTTATTGGACTGTCAGGTTGGAAATTCCCAATATTTTGGAAAGCTTGGGGCACAAATGGTCTGGTTCAAGAGGGGTGCATTTGTAAAGGTTCAATGTGTACACCCCAACGGATACACTGTATAGCCACGTCCTTGCTCGCACCAGTAGCAATACGCACCGCCATATATTTGAAACAACCAACTTATTTGTTATTAAATAAATCCATTTTTGCTTCAGGTGGTGTCAGGAAGTGATGGCAGCAAACTGGTACATGGTGTCAAGGTTGGTCCTGGTGACGTCATAGACCGAGTTGACGTAATTGACGCCCCTGATGTCGATTCAGATTTAATAAATGCAGGATCAGAATATATGAGATTCAGAGACGAACACGATGAAGAGTTTTTAGTGCAATATGACCAAAAGGTTTCACTGTACCCAGTGAACATACATTCAGAACCGGAATTGGCATGTGACGCCGATGAAAATCCATACGAACTAATGTTGGACTCGACTGTGCTATATTCCCCGAAGGCGTTAATCAGCGGTCATTTGAATCAATCGTTATTCCTCCGGCAAATTTACGGCGAACCTCCTAATATTCCGTGCACAAACACTGGCATTTTGCGAGCAGTTGGATCCACTATTACTGGCACGCTCCTTGTGTCAACGCTGGACGAGGTTAATCCGTTGCCGTTGGAACTGGCAGTAAATTCGAATGTACGGTTCTCGATTGCGTTAAACTTCAGTGAATTACGTCAGACAGACGTGTGTCAAAGTGCAATCAGCGCGTGCGAGAGTCATGGAGACCAGTATTTATGCAAAATGAAAGTAGCTTTCACGTTATCACCGGAAGTGACATATGGGAGGGATCTGGACAATTCTTTTTACAGCGAGAGTGAGATGGGGGAAGTTGATGCCAATTCTGAATTCGATATCGAATGGAAACCGGGCGACGGCGAGAGCAGACGTAAATTGCCGACTAAAACCAATGTCATGGCCAAAGTGAATATATTGGAACCCAAACAGCAACGAAAACAAACTGCAAATAATGCAGGCGAACATGATGCAGTTGTCGGGAAAGACAACAGCTCTCCATCGCATGCGAGCGTGACATCTAACGTCCACTATGGTAAGGAGGATAAGTCTATTCAGCGTCCGAATATGTCAGTCATTGCTGGGGCATATGAGACCCAAGGAATTTCTTTGAATGTTTCGAGTAGTTCTGTGAGTGATGACGCCCAGGCCTGTAGACCGGAACAAGCCGTGATTCAGTTGTTAGACGACTCGGCTGACGGCAAACACAACAACAATAACGATGATGACAATGAAGACGATGAAGGCTGTTTTGTGTGATATTTCCACACAAGCCTACATATAGCGTGTCTGTCATTTGCAGAATGAGGACCCGACAGGGTGAATTTAGTGATGCTACCCCAGCTACCTACCTCATTCTGCTTAGGCCCATCTGCTATGGTAGACCTAGGATCAGATTGAAGTTCCCCAGTTGAAGTTGGTGATGTTCATCCATTGGACACCTCGGTTATGCATTTTATCTTCTGCAAATTAGGGGATATAGAAACTTCCCAGAAGGGAAAACGTAACTAAAAACAATGTTAATTTGATACTATAGACACATACCAAAATATGAGGCCTAAGCAGAATGAGGTATCCAGATAATGAATTTTGTTATGCTAGCCCGCTGTGCGGGATAGCATCACTAAATTCACCCTCTGGGGACATCATTCTGCAAATGACAGACACATTATTTGCAGGCTTGTTTTCACTGTACACTATTTAGACTGTGATAGTTTATAAACTTCATACAGCTATGTATACACATTCTCTTTTTCTTTATCCAGGTATGGCTCTCCATTTACACGACTGTCATAGTTTAAAGGGACACAAGGCTTTCGAAATTGGTTCATGTGAACTAACATCTATATCTATATTTGCGAATGTCTGTCTGTCTGTCTGTCTGTCTGTGTTCTATAGAAATTCACAGGGGACCATCTAGATGATGCCAAAGGGGTCTACTAGGAGTAGCTTTTGTCCAACCCACTAAATGGATTGATACATCTCAATATTTAAAACCCAATTATCATCTTTTATCGAACTAATGTGTTTATGATGTTCATGTATCATATTATAACGTCTAATGTATACGCAGTTGTAAATAAATACATACTTCATTATTGTTGGAACGGATTAATCGCGACAAACAGAATGACAATTGACAAGTTGAGCCACTACTTATATCCCAATCATGTTTTATGATGCTATTTGAATATACAATTTATGAGAAAACGTATAACACTTTTAAGCAAGAGCATTCTCTATCCCCAACAAATATCCACAGCATACAGAGGGTTTCTCATCGCATTAACCTGGGCAACGCCGGGTAACCCTGCTAGTAGAAATAAACAACTACCATCACCAAGTACATGTACAATAGATTGTTTTATAGAGCCCATATACACAATGAGCAGGTGATGCCACATTGTCCTGGGCCCACAAACAAGGTACCCCGCCTTGCTCACCGGAAGCTCATATTATGCTAATGATGAACAGACAGTCTGCCGTAGGAGCAGTTTTAGCCAGTCAAAAATAAAATTAGTGTAAATAAAATTGTAGAGAATCCTGAATATCATGAATTGATTACATGATGGTATACACTTACAAAGCCCAAAATTTACAACTATAAATTCAACAACAGTCGTAGTCAGGTTATATTGTTTACATAAACATCGGATGTGCCCTTGTTGTTAGCGGGAGTTATCGGAATCCACCGAGATCGCATCGGGCGCATACATTCCTATATTTTACATATTTCCGCGTTATCATATGCGTATTTTACATATTAAATATAGTATACATAAATTATGGCATACAGGTGAGACATAAAAATCTCTCGCGGAAAACAGACGCAAACAGGCGGACGGGCGGACTGACTAAACGGCAGACATTGAATGTCGGCCACAAAACGTTATCCTACATTATATATTAAATATATGTATTAGCGTCTTTTATGCGTGCAATGAGTTGGACTGTTGGAGTCCGCAATATTTATAACAATTAACGCTATTTAATTATATGCATATATGTGCGTGTTTACCTGCTTGTATTTTTTATGCCTGAAGTTCCCGTCTTTGTAAAACAAGTGCGTTTATCATGTACGCATATACAAACCATAACCATTCATACTTGGGTATGAATGTTTCACTCCATATACTAGTACTCATTAAAAGATATCAACATAGACAATTAATTATCGAATAATCCACACACTATCGTGGAAGGTTATTTCGTTTCTTTGACCAAGGGAGGTCCCGTTGTTTGATTACCTATAAATCCCGTATAAAAATAAATAACTCATAGATGAACCACTCTTTATATATAATGCAGTATAGCTTAACAGTCTGGGAAACAAAGCTGATACATGTAGTAAGCATTTTTACAAGATAAGACAACATGCGTTATCATATATGTGTATTTTCCATATTAAATATCGGTATACACATACTAATGACATCCAGGTGAGACATACAAATCTATCGCGGAAAACAGACACAAACGGACGGACGGGCGGACTGACTAAATGGCAGACATTGAATGTCGGCCACAAAACGTTATCCTACATTGTATTAAATATATATTAGCGTATTATATGCGTGCATGGAGTTGGACTGTTGGAGTCCGCAATATTTATAACAAATAAAGCTATTTAAATTATATGCATACGTGCGTGTTTACTTGTTTGCATATTTTGGGGCCTGGAGTTCCCGACTTTGTAAAATAAGTGCGTTTAACATGTACGCATATGCAAACCATAATCATTCATACTTGGGTATGAATGTTTTCACTTCATATACTTATTAAAAGATACCAACACTGAAAATTTTCAATTATCGAATTATCCACACATTATCGTGGAAGGTTATTTCGTTTCCTTGACCAAGGGAGGTCCCGTTGTCTGATTACCGCGGTACCCATAAATCCCGTATAAAATAAATCATAGATAAACCACTCTTTATATAATGCAGTAGCTTTGGCTATACATGTATACAGTAAGTATCTATATATCACACGACAACTAGTCTATTTTATATTTGTCATGATATATAGGGCTGTTGTCAGTAAGTAATTAAATACAAACCTATACATGCATATGATATGGTAAACGCTCTTTATAAATTATATAGAGTATATAACAGTTATGTGTATAGGGTACATCGGCTGGGATTGTGTTCAAAGTTCCCATGCATACAATTTGTTATCGTGATAGCAGACAAAAACGTGGGCCATCCCACATACAGGTATACAATCAACCATCCATAAGTTAAATGGTTTGTTGGTTAACGGGCCCTGTTTCTAAAGTGGTGTTGATATGTGGAGCTATGTAAACATGTCATATTTACTGTATTTGAGTGTTTATTTTTTGAGTGTTTATTTTTTGACTTATCGTACTAGCTTGATAACACAGAAGGAATCAATTGTTTGGAAAATGTTTACTAAGTCCGTTCCGAAATCATATTTTTGTACCAAAAGTTGGTCCTATAAAAAAATGTTTGGCCACAGCAGCTCATCAGGTACACCTCTGGTCTATAACAGATATAAAGCAATCTGTTATTTCATATATGGTTTCGGGAGTTAAGTGCACGACCTTATGGACAGACCAGTTCTCCCGTACAGACCAAATCCTTGGCCTGTACGCTGAAAGCCAGAAAATTGCCTGCTGATTCCTTCAATATCAAACTAGTACGAACTGCCAAAGGTATTTTATCACGCGCGATGGTAACAGTGCACTGTAAAAATCGCGACGGTATTTATGTCCGAACATATATTATAGTTATAAACTGTGTTGATAGTGTATAGGTTGTATAACAACAAAATTGCGCAAAGTAAAAACATTGTTTTGTCCGGTAAAAACCCAATTAAAAGCAAAAACGTGGTATAAATTAACATTAGTTTACCTGTAATCAGAATATAAACACATGTAGTAACCTCCATGTAGTATCCCCGTTCGTCAGTACATGCGAATTATTTAAGAACACATATCCTCTATTCGCAAAGGAGCCCAAACTGAACAGCCTACCTGGGCCTTATTCCTGCTAGTATAAAGTGCAGACGTTATGAGATACGTCACGATTCACGAGCTCCGGTGTGACGCGTATCCGCCCGTGACGTCACACATCGGGTGCGTGTAAGGCCATTTAAAGGGATACATATTGAATGTGTGTTGTTCATAATTATATGTACATGCTTTATCTGCCCGTATGCTTTATCTGCATGCCCGTTGAAAGTATTATAAATTAAATTAGTTTTCACACAAACGACTGTACTGTTGGAATGTGGATATACATATATTTACCAATAAGGGTTATAGCAAATGGACCCAAGTTATAGTCATAATATGTGTATCTGAACTTAGTGTGGGCTTATAATAGCGTTGTTATATGAAATTTTATGATCATAATCCAAACATATACGTTATTATCTTTTTTGGGTTATTAGAGTGACATATATATGCTTTATTGGTACCATAATGGCCATGTTCATCGTGTATTTTGGTAATCCAAATAGATCGTTATGATGCTATCATGATAACAGGATAAAATTGTTTAACATAATAGTAAATTAGGATAAATAGTTGGTCGAACTAAGAAATAACTAACTAAAATAATCAGTGGTTTATAAATAAATAAACCTGGTTACCCAGAAAATCGTCAAACGTCTAATATTCCGAAAGAACCCTTGAGAGCAGGACACCATTCCAAAGGGATCGATGTATCATTGTTTTATAGAGCCCATATACAGAATGAGCAGGTGATGCCACATTGTCCTGGGCCCACAAACAAGGTACCCCGCCTTGCTCACCGGAAGCTCATATTATGCTAATGATGAACAGACAGTCTGCCGTAGGAGCAGTTTTAGCCAGTCAAAAATAAAATTAGTGTAAATAAAATTGTAGAGAATCCTGAATATCATGAATTGATTACACGATGGTATACACTTACAAAGCCCAAAATTTACAACTATAAATTCAACAACAGTCGTAGTCAGGTTATATTGTTTACATAAACATCGGATGTGCCCTTGTTGTTAGCGGGAGTTATCGGAATCCACCGAGATCGCATCGGGCGCATACATTCCTATATTTTACATATTTCCGCGTTATCATATGCGTATTTTACATATTAAATATAGTATACATAAATTATGGCATACAGGTGAGACATAAAAATCTCTCGCGGAAAACAGACGCAAACAGGCGGACGGGCGGACTGACTAAACGGCAGACATTGAATGTCGGCCACAAAACGTTATCCTACATTATATATTAAATATATGTATTAGCGTCTTTTATGCGTGCAATGAGTTGGACTGTTGGAGTCCGCAATATTTATAACAATTAACGCTATTTAATTATATGCATATATGTGCGTGTTTACCTGCTTGTATTTTTTATGCCTGAAGTTCCCGTCTTTGTAAAACAAGTGCGTTTATCATGTACGCATATACAAACCATAACCATTCATACTTGGGTATGAATGTTTCACTCCATATACTAGTACTCATTAAAAGATATCAACATAGACAATTAATTATCGAATAATCCACACACTATCGTGGAAGGTTATTTCGTTTCTTTGACCAAGGGAGGTCCCGTTGTTTGATTACCTATAAATCCCGTATAAAAATAAATAACTCATAGATGAACCACTCTTTATATATAATGCAGTATAGCTTAACAGTCTGGGAAACAAAGCTGATACATGTAGTAAGCATTTTTACAAGATAAGACAACATGCGTTATCATATATGTGTATTATCCCCCTTTTAGAAATTTTGGCAAAGTGCTAGTTTTGTCCGCGCTTCTATTCCGGTCAGTTTGATTTAACCACGGCACACATAGATGTATACACCACTAAGCATGCACACCTGTGCAACTGCGATTTTGAACTCCAACCACCTTTTTAGTGAAGTTACCCCCCTTTTCGTCTTGAAAATATTTCGCAACATGCAGAATGTAGCTTGCATTAATTATGTTTCTGTTCGAATATGTACATGTATTCTCCTGGATCACCGATTCCCCGAGGGGTCGCCAGGAGCTTTATATCTGAGAATACCACGAACAAGCGAAGACTAGTATAACCATGCGTGCATTCAAGGATAACGGGTCCTATTGATGGCAACTCATCTGTGAAATCATTTCCGTCCGATTTGAAATTATTACATGCCATAAGGGTTTCCTGAATAACATAACAGCCAGCGTAAGTAGCAAGTGCAATTAATGCACACATTGTACACGCTGGTTATGGTTTGGGCCTCGATTATTATTGAGACGAACTAAATCGTCTAGATATAAAACATGTTATTTGCAGCAATGTGGGCAATGCCTTTGATGATTATATAAACACATAGTTACATTAGTAATCAAGTCAACGACACACGGACGACATGCCGCTACCATGGTTACTGTCGCGGAATGGGACCTAAATTGGTCTGTATTACCCCTGACACTGCCCGCGCATGCAACCACTTAACTTCTCTATACTAAAACGTAAGCTGGTTTCAAATCATATAGGACCTACTTAAAGTACGAAATTATAGGATAATTATAAACGTGCTGTCAAGTTGGGAAATTCAAGCACAAATATAGAATGCCCACGTTTGTGTCGTGTATAGTATTAATATAATGGCCACTAGATCAGGTCATAAATCTCGATTCTGGTAACGCCCACAGAGATCATATTCCACCAGTACACAACCCGGGAATGTTTTTTGTGTTCTGTCAGGGGTTTTTATAACATTAATAAATAACGCAGCGAATATATTTGTTAATTAACAACTGTTCATTAATAATGTATTTCATAGAAGATGAATGTCCCAGCTCGATATTGCATGATTTATGCGACGTTTGTGAGCCGATTTTGGTTTACGTCGCCTACAAACATGGAATTTCCTCCGGGTTATACAATTAATGTTTATTGCCATATCGGCTCACAAAAGTCGCCAAAATCATGTGATATCGAACTGGCACCACCCCAGACTGTAAACAATATTAAGGAAAATGTATTTTATTATATTCACGTGTATTCACAAAATAAAGCCGTACACAAATCTTTTGTCCGTAAGTTTAGCCATTTTGTGTCGTAACCTGCTGCAAGGCGTTGTTGTTTGGGAGGGTAATAATCTTCTACTGTGGTCGTAAGATTGCAGTTTGTCGGGTCGACGTTGCTGCTCGCTTCTTATTTTATTTTTGAACTATGTCTGAATTAGATGCACTTTTTACACTAGTTTACACTGTTAACTGTTAATTGTGAATTAACTTCGTCGCTATATATATGGAACTTAAAATAAATAAAAACGCACGGTGCCGTAGAGCAGCCACATTAGGCAATAATTGTATTGTCGAACTGATACGGGCGACATATTGTCCCAATTGATTGTATATATGTTACGTATGTTACAACTTAAAGGCACGGGCGGTGTTCGTTGCAGAAATATTCAACAGAAGGAATATTAAAATATATATATAGTTTTGTTCATATTCCAAACATAATAAGCTCGTAAATAGTATATTGTCGCCAAGACGTACGATGGTGTACGTAAACAAGAGCCTGCTCGTGTTACATAAGTTTTGCTTCTGTTAACATAACACAGCGAATTATATTGGTTAATCACACACAAATGATACAAACGCTCTTTAGTATTTCCATATCAGGAAAACAGTAACAAATAACGCTTTTTATGTTTACCATATCCGGATCTAAAGAAAAGCCAGGTTCTGTCGTTTTTTGCTTTTGTTTACCTAACAAAGGAAAAACATTTGACAATAACATACTGTTTATGCCATATTTCTGATTGGTATAAGAACAAAGTCTGTCTATATTTTACTATTATTTCTGTTATGGCGGTTTTTGACGGAGGTGAATATTTTAACAGCATACCCACCGCCAACGCCGCCCGTATCATTAACTGCACGGCGTCTTTTGCAATAGAGCAATCAACCAAAGCGCCCAATGAGCATACACAGCTCGTGGCTTGTGGATACAACATAATCACTGAACGTATTTTGCTTGTGTATATCTCGTAAATATAACCAGGTGTAAAATGCACAGGCTACCGGCGTCTGGTCTGGTGATTTATTTTAGCGACTCAAGGCAAAAGGTACCTGCAATATTCAGTAGCATTTATAACGGCACCCTAATTAGATAATTCTACCGCACGATGGATATCAGATCTACGACCACAGATAACCTGGGCAGTGTGTTTCACCAGTATAAATCACGTGGTTTATAAAATTGTATTACACACTTAGCTGTGGTTTATAAGGATTTCTTGGTGAATTAAAAGTGATAATTACGACGGTCACCGGTGAGAGCACGCGATTTTTGCCGGAACTATTTTCACTTTCTACGGCTCAAACATGGTTGAAGTTGAACAGAAACGATCTGCCAACGATGACGCAGAAGCAGTTAGTAAACCGGTAAAATGAAGAAGAATCATACCTATTATCGACTCCGATGATCCGGACGATGTCATATTCCAGTCAAATGAAATATGAAAATTTCCATGTGAACAATAAATTTATCCAGTTCCGAGCTTAATTTCCACGTGTTACTCTTCTAGTGTTTGTTTACGTAGGATTAAAATATCGTCACTTCGAAACTTATTTTTCTACTTTTAGCACGATTTCCAAACATTTCCTGTATGGACCAACATTATTTACACACCATCAGAATCTTCACAATATCCCGTTCCAAGTACCATGCTTGTTCGGTCAGAATAAACACAATTTTGACAGAAAACATCCTGTAATTTCCGAAACTTTAAAAAATGAATCGCACCAAAGTGAATCAAAATAATGAGGTCAATCGGTATCGTTACATCACAATTATTTAAATTATGTGTCCATCCGCGTTACTGCACGCGCAACTCTACGTTGGGGTTCAAAATGGGAGAATCAGCTAATCTGGGCTTATTTTGTCACCTCTTCTCTTCAGAATTAGCAACTTTTAGTGGTTGAAAGTTTGTAAGAAACAGAAAATCAATTGGTTTCGATGATTACGTGACATAATTCACTCGGGTAGCCGGTCCTATAATTGGTAAAACCCTCGTTCGCTCCGCTCACTCGGGTTATACCAGGCCCGGTCCCCTCGTGAATTATGTCACGTAATCACCGAAACCAATTGATTACTCTCTATGTATTACACTCCTATGTGCGATTTCCATTGAAAACGCCGTTATTTTAAAATGGTAATGTTACTAGTGAATTATGTCATTTCTCGTGACGTCATTGACGTTACGTCACTTACCGATCTAGGCTGAATTTTCGATGGTTGGTCTTTCTCAACATCGATATTTTCATGCATTAATTCTGGGTGTGTTAATCATATTTGGAGAACCAAATTGATGCAGAAGTGTAATAAATAGAGGATCTACAATGGATCCCCAGTTTATCGCGGAATTTACAAAATGAGTCCAGGAAATTAGGTCAGGACTGAGCCTCTGGCGAGGTCCAGACCTAATGTACTGGACGAGTTTTGTAAATTCCGCTATAAACTGAGGATGAGTTGTATTTTCTATTTATTACCTAATCCAAAACCTCGAAAAAATATAATTAAAACAACAAATGGGACGCGAAACTAACAACGGCTTCTATAAGGCATGCGATGACGTTTCACGTAACTATTCGTTGTTTGCCCGCGTAGAGAAATAATCCCAGATGAATAAAGATTCTTTGGCGTATTTAATGGCGTATATTTAATATACAGTTATCGCCCGCGATTGAGTGAGACACGGGGATTTGTCGCCCGCTCGATACCTGGAATGTCACTCGAGGGCCGCCAGGCCCGAGGGTGACATTCCAGGTCGAGAGCGGCGACAAATCCCCGTGTCTCACGAAAACAAGGGTGATAACTGTTTTGTTATCTGACAAAGGAGTACACACGAACCTCCTTAATAGCAGGCATAAATACGCGCATATATTCTTCAATCCAGTTCGAAAAGCACATTTTATGTTGGAATCATCGCTATTTAGAAAATAAAACATTCATAATCTGGATCAATTAACAGACCCGTCATTTGCGCAGCTATTCTCCGGTCAGTTTGCTGGTTGCATGATGGAAATCGGTTCACAGAAAGAGGAGTAAAGCAATTTCGAAGTTGAGTAGACATGCAGCGAAATGTTTGGTTTCGTTTCAAATGGCCGTGAAGACGCGGACAGACGTGTTCATTTCCAGATTGCTAAAATGTGAAACTAACACGTTGTAGTAGTGCAAAAAGAAATTGACATATGTCACAGATTGTTACTCAACATACGGGTATTCTCAGAAGTCTGAGGAATGTATTGAAGAAAAGAAATAGTCAATTGATAAACAGTAAAGAGTGGCGATTTGAACTAGTACATAATGACATTTATTAACTTGTCTTACTCTTCATTCATAAAAGTTTGATGGAAATATATTTGAAGCCATAGTGTTTTAGACATGCGACAAACCGGAAGCCATAGGTAACCTGGCACTATTTCCTGTTATTAAACGAACGTTTAATATCACAATTTATAGAATGGGTTTATGGAATGGAATAAGGGTATAGGATCATGTAATAAATGGAGTATTCAATTAGTTCTGAGACTTATGTTACATAATTCACTCGAGGCGAGAGACGTTTTGGTAACAAACTCGTGTGCTAACGCGCAGTCGTTTCTTACCGACGTCTCTCGCCTCTCGTGAAATATTTAACGTAATTCTCGGAACCAATTGACTACTCTCTATGTCTTTTTTAAAACATATTTTATAGTATATCAATACATGGGAATTGTGGCAAAAGTGTTGCCAACTTAGTGACGCCCCTCACCCCGCACAAAAGGTGTAACGTAACATTTCAACAAGATTATAGCCTCTGTGTTATCTCTATGTCATATGTGACCCGCCATATCAAATCCAGTCGTAAGTCGGGATTTTTTTTACCCTGTGCCAATGCATTCTCTTATATATGCGAGTCGACCATAGGTCGCCTCGCATATATAAGAGAATGCGTTGGCCTAACAATTTTTTATAATTTTTTTTAAATAAATGTTTCTTACAATTTTTAGGACATAAAATAAAAAACATCCATTACCCTGCAGGGAGCCCCACACATATATAGAAGCATATAGAAGAGTGTCGTCTGCTCATGTTTGTCTGGGGCTATGTATGGGTGAAATTATAAAATTGTTAAAGGCACGTGAGGCCTTAATTGTCGAAAATATTCATATTTGTTCCAAACACCGTAAACAGAAAAACATTAAAACGCGTACAGTTTCGTTCATATATACCATGACCATCGCGTAAACAGCATGTTATCATAAATACTTACTATATTTTACCTAAGCAAGAGCCTGACTGGGTTACAGAGGACAGCACAATGCTACTGGCTAATCACACACAAATGGCATAAACGCTCTTTATTAGTTCCATATCAGGAATTCACCAACAAAGAACGCTCTTTATGTTTACCATCATAATATAAACAAACACCAGAAAAGTAACCTTTTATGCTTTTGTTTACATAACAATGGTTATACATATGAGAATAACATACTGTTTATGCGATATTTCTTATTTATATACGGGCAAAGTCTGTCTACATTTTGATGTTCTTTCTGTTTGTGGCGGTTTTTGACGGGTGGAAATATTTTCACAGGATACCCACCGCCAAGGCCAACCGTACCTTTAAAGAATACAAGAAACAAATTATTAAAATTGTAAAAAATTGTTAGGCCAATGCATTCTCTTATATATGCGAGGCGACATATGGTCGACTCGCATATATAAGAGAATGCATTGGCACAGGGTAAAAAAAATCCGACTTACGACTGGATTTGATATGGCGGGTCACATATAGTATGTCTTAAAAGGCCGGGCGTTTAAATATTAAGGAATTATTTTGTTTATAAAATGGTGAATATGACAACTAATGTATCATCCTTTGTACGGAGCCGCCTATCTTGGACTTATAATGCATGTCCTCTCTTCTGTGCTCCCGATCCTAGCGAGGTTCTATGAGAGAGTCATTAACCCGTTTTATCCTAAATGGATTATTTCACTCAGTTACACTGGGGGCCCACCGCTCCTGCTAAATCCGTCCGAAATCGTAAAAACGTCCAGTGCGCAATCGCGAGGCTCCTCTGCCTTTCCGGCGACAGAAAGTATACCATTCACATAAATTGAAGTCAAATATACGTGAATATGAGTATTTTATGTAAGAAAATTACATTTTCCCCTCACTAAAAGGTCATTCCGTATATGTAAAGCGGCTCGCGGTCCGCAGGATTCAATAAACCTGCAATTCTTTGTATTTTTCCCGAACCTCATAATTTCCAGTGCTTTTTACTATGAAAAATCCACAAGCATTCTGAGTGGAACATGTGGTCAATTTCAATACAATCTTCAGTTTATCGTCATCTTGGTATTGTTGTTAATATTACCAATCAGAATCACTGTCATGTGGAGTTCGTTAGTTTGTTAAAACAAGGTTTATAAAACATCTCAAAATGATACGTTGCCTTTGCGATAACAGGCTACACGACGGGTGCGAGAGAGATCGCCGGATACAGATAGAGACAGAATGGGAAAATAGAATGAAATGAGTTAAGTTAGAGAAAATTGAGGAGAAACAGAGAGCGGTTAATTGAAACTAGATAATCCTCAATTCACGGAGAACTGTAGCACCCAGCCGACCACACAACCGGATGTTCACTCACATCACAGTTGTCAGACACCATTGTTGGACGTTACAAACAAATAGTAGACCCAATATACACACCATTGTATATAAGAGGGCTACCAATTATTTATATTTGCCAACAATGGTGACTTTCATCTCCCACTGACTACATGTATATAAGTGACAAACAATTATGACGCCAACGACGAACGATGGTTCCATTCGCACCACAGCGCCCTAGTCGCCTTCAAAAAGTATCTCAATATGGTTTGAGGTGGATTGCATGCAATGTCCAAAAGTAAGTTCAATAGGCAAATAGCCTAGAAAGAGGCCAATAAGTCTCTGCTGATCAAAAGATTCCACAAGTTGAAATGCCCCTAAAGGCAACATATCTATAAAGTGATACCAGAAATGATTACGCGACGCTGCAAGTTCCGGGCAAACCGCTATAATGTGTTGCGGTAGGTCTATATAACTTCGCGCACATAACAGGCACTGAGTTTCGCCAGCAAAATTTTGGTAACACAGTAGCTGTGTCGCGATGAAAAATGACTCCTTCTCATCTGGGTACTTTTGGCAGACTTTCCATAAAATCGATAATTCTGGACTGCTGTGAACCAAACGAAATCTATCAAAGGTGGGTTCCGTGCGTACCCTGTGAGACCATTCAGATTTCCAAACATGACTGCCCTGTTTCGATAGGGTTTTCCAAACTGTTTTCTCTGGAAACAGAGCTGTTGATATGTATTGAGACATATATGAGGACAAACTCCAGTTATCAAGAATAGTGGATAGGTCCTGAAAAAACACATTCTTCGATGCAGTGTTGGATTCATATGAAAAGCTCAGTAATCTGATAATAAATACATCTTTAACAGTTTTTTTTAGACTCGAGTAAACAAAATGACGAAAACAAGGACACTTTTCTACAATTAATGAATGTGATTAAAGGAGGAATACCAAGCAGAGCCAAGACCATATCTGTGCTAGTCTTAGTTTTGAGGCCTTGTATAAGTTTGAGGCACATACGATGTGCTTTCTCTAGTTGAACAGTGTCCGATTGACAGAGACCACACAAAAATTCACTACCGTATAAGCCTCGCGGTAAGACCACGGACTTGTAAATCTTGAGAGAGCTCGCTGGGGTAATACCGCCTGCATGCAGGCCAGCATTAGCCAAAGAGAAGAAAGCGTTCTTCGTTTTTGTACAAATATTGTCAACAAGTTTTGAGCGAAAATTATATTTCTCAAGCGGAATACCTAAATGAGTAACACTGTCGGTTTCTGTTAGGCCATGAGAAGACATGTGCCAGTTATTGTGACGTTTAAGTGCTGCGTTAGCACTTTCATTGACAACAATGACATGTGTTTTGTTTGGGTTGTATCTATAACGCCATTTCAAGCTGTATTTGACACATATATCGACAAGAGACTGAAGTCCATATGCAGTTAAAGAGAAAAGTGCCATGTCATCGGCATGCGTTGGACACGTGCAATTTGCACCTTACATCGAAAAGCCATATCCCGATGACTTTAGATTTGACAAAAGATAATTGATATATATAATATAAAAGAGGGGAGATAAGGTACCTCCCTGCCTTGTTCCTTGCAACATTGGGATCCACCTAGAGCAACCACCTTGGTATTTAATGCAGCAGCTAATATTGTTCAACAAGTGGTAAAAGAGCCTCCAAATTTTCCCCTGTAATTGCTTCTTATGCAGTTTATACAATAAACCGTTTATCCAAACACTATCGAAAGCTTTCCATACATCCAAGAAACAGGCAAACAGTTTGCTCTATTTCTCGGATGTATACGCTATACTTTCTGTTACAAGAAAAGAAGACATGTTGCAACTTATGCCCCGCTGGAACCCATTCTGCAAGGAATCAACTTCAATTGCAAAGGCAGTATACTTCTCCATTCTCGATAATAAAAGTTTCTCAAAAAGTTTATATATTGCTGGTAGCAGAGTAATTGCTCTGTAGCTATCAAAGGAATCTTTTGGTTTAGGATGTCCCTTATATAGAGATGTTATACAACCACGCTTAGCACCAAGTGGTATATGTTCAAATTGGAAGAAATAGTTGTACAAGGTAACAATGCAGCGGGCAAGAGCCTCACCACCGAAAATAATATGCTCATAATTTACACCATCTGTACCAGCTGCTTTGTTGAGGTTTAAAGTGCGACAAAGAGATGTGATTTCCTTCATATTAGTTGGAAAAGTTAACAATCCGTCTAATGGGCATGTTGAATTTTCATCGATTCGGTCTCTACAAATTGGTTGACATGGTTAAAATGTGTTTCGTCAAACTTGGGATCCGTTAGCGGTGTGGAAAAAATGTTATAATAGTACTCAGCCCAAGCTTCAAGAATATCTGGGGTTTCTCGTACTATCGAATTTTGAAAGGAGAAGTTTGTGCTACCAAGTGTCCCTAATGATTTGCGTTTCGCGTTGAGGAGTATGGAGAACGTATCTTGATCACACTCAGCGCTTTTATCTATGTCATCGTTAAAAGAGCGAAGAAAATTAGTTGATGCCCTCCGGTATTCGCGCCTGAAAGAGCATTTGGCATCTTTATAACAGCGATATAAACCAGTTGCATCATTAATTGGCCTACCAACCGAAATCCAAACAGATCTGTGATATCGCATACTCTTGTGAAGTAAGCTTAATTCTTTCGATCAGTAAGGTTTAAGAAACTTCTTAAAATGTTTCTTTGGGATATTATTCTGAGCAGAAACTGTGATAGAGTTAACTATGTTTTCATAAAATGTATCCAACTCAGACTTGTTATTTACGTCATCTTGTGGTAACGATGTAGCTAAATCTGACAGATACGACAATTGCATTACAGTGTCTAGCTTAAAGTGTATCTATACCGTCCCAACAGGGACTTGGCGAGAGCGGGTGGTAGATTGAAATTGTTAGTTGGTCGATTTTCCAACCAATAATTAGTGATAAATGTTTTGTTTTAGACCAAAAGTAGCAATTTGTTTCTCTGTTTAGTTCAAATTTTGGTATGAAATTGCTCGTGAGGGAGGTCAATATCAAGTGGAAATTTACCAACAATAGTGTGTGATATGTCTCCTTTGCTTTTTCACAGAGTGTGAACGAACAGGTCAGAGTATTATCAATAATATGAATGTCCATGCACTCAAATTGTCGAGAATTTGGATTATGTCATTAAGAACAGAAGATTCAGATGACAATCTGTGTTCTCGTTCAGTCAAAGTGGGTGATTGTCTGTGACCAAACATATCAACCTGCCCAAATTTCTTTCCAAATCCCATTGAATTTTTTTTGCCCTCAAGGCATATCTTAGTTGAAATTCCATCTGTGTTCATCAGCTTAAAGTTTTTAATATTATGTCTCAGAATCCCAGGTGAATCACATTTCAAATCGGCTGAAGTGAATTCACGTCTCAAAGTTTCAAATTGGGACATGCGAAATTAATATTGGCCTTCTGTGGATCCAACTCTGTCGGTTCTCTCGAATCGTCATCAATACATCTGGGTCCTCCAAAAAACGAATGCATTTTCCGTGAAAGAGTCGGTATATAACTCCCCAAAACTGTCGCGTTGTTGGTGGATACCGCATCTCCTTGGAATTGGAACATTCCATAAATCGCACTACATCCATGGTTAATTGAAACGAGATGTTTCTCATTGGAAATGTTCCAGCTGACAGTTGTCTGAGAAACGATATCCAGTCATCTATCCGATTATCTTTTCCCAGTGTTTCTAAAGCTGATGGAAGAAGTTGGTTGATTTCTTCCATTATATCTTTTATCTCAGCCGGGCAGAAAGGTGTTTGACCATCTTTGAACATCTCATGCGGATTTGCCACGGAAGGCTCACTACACAGTCAATACGATTCTCCCATCGCACAATCGGCTTCGTCGAACAATTTCTTTCTGGCATTAACATATTTCATTGGTGCGTTGAGTCGAGTTATCTTATAAGATGGCATGCCAGGGCTGTCTGCACCTATCTCACACTCCGCGTCCGTACTCGATACCACGACATTTTTCTTTTCCAGTTTCATTGAAATCTCGTTAAGAATGAGCCCGCTTAGACCATGGTTCATATCATCTGGCGAGATTCCGAAATGGAATGAAACATTCTTGTCTTTGTGATCAGTGTCTTGGTCTTCTGTCCTTACCAACAGTGATAGCTCATTGCCAGCATGGATTTCCTCTGCATGTTTTAATGCGTCAGTGGAACTATCGTGCCTTATTCTACAGTGGTAACATCTATAAATGCACAGATATTAGATAAAATGTCATTATGTTAGGTTATAACGCCTATACTGTACTAAATTGTCCATTACATATGTGCATTATCGAAGTTCTTTATCTTGGGTGCGCACTGGAGCTTATCACTTTTGCTCGTTTTCGAACTGGAGCCATAACAAATTCGCACTGGAGTCACCGGGTGTTTGTCTTTGAATGTGCCACCTGTAGATGTTTTGAGATTGTTCCTTAATATGTTTGCACTTTCGTGTTCAGGAGATAACAAACTTACCAGAAAAATATGGTTCGCCCAATGAAATGTCCCACTTCTGATCTAAAAACAAACTTTACCGCCGAAGGTTACGGTAAAATGTCGAAAACGAAGTGATAAACTCTTAATTGTTCAATCTTTCGTGAGTGTTGCAAATCAAATTCAAAACACACGGATACAAACGGTCATACTGAACAAATCACAATACAATTTTGAATGAATAATGTAGATTGTTAAGAACATAATTGCAATTTTAAGGGCTGCGACGCTGATTTTCACAACATTTCAGTGAGAGAAACTTAGCATTTTATCGATGCGCACTGGACGATTTTACGATTTCGGACGGATTTAGCAGGAGCGGTGAGCCCCCAGTGAGTTATAAAAGAATACATTTGAATGTTCTGTTATCCATTTGGAGGGATGTTAAGGATATATGAGCAGACGACAGCCAGATGAAATGATGATACAAGTGCAGAATAATTCATATTCACACATAGTCCAAGTCTTCTCGTACTAAAACTAGCTAAGATTTTGGGATGGAGATGCTAGTGTTTAGTCCGAGTTCCAGGCCCATGCATTTCTATGACACGAGTTACGCCCAGGATCTGTGGCGGGAATCTGTGGTGTATTTTACTCGATTTACCTAACAAAGCAATACATGATGCTATATACATCGGAAAGATTGACATCTTATGGTCATAATGGTGTATAATAATCTAACTTTAATGTTAAATTACACATAGAATATTCCGGTTGATTGCCACAAACATCGTTGTTTTTTCTGTTTGTTTACTTAACTGAAAGCCGAACTCAGGTTCCGAAGAACTTCGGCATTGTCCGGTGTTTGTTTTGGCCGAGACGAATTTCGATACAAACAAAATGGCGGCCCCCATGATATTCTAATGGTCATTGTGTTTACACTGTTTTAAACTGTGAGATGGTTATAATTCCCGTAATTTATTTAATGTATTACATTTATATCTTCAATATGTATTTAATCTATGTATTTATTTATTTATTGTCACGTATAATTACGATTACAATGGAGAATTCATCGTGCGTGGTTGATTGAAAATCTACGGAATATTTTCACCGGAAAATGCCGAACGCAGTTCGCAAGGTCAACTGAGTTCGCATACTTTAAAAAATATGTAAACACTGCGGCAAAAGTTTCTTTTCACATTAAATTACCACTTTCAATTCACAACCGATGTGGGTTTCAGATCAAATAGCATGTCTTCTGCGGAAACTATCCGTTTATTGTAGCAATTGTGATATTTTATTTCATATAATTGTGGTTTTATTTGAGCGGGTCACTAACGCTTAAGTCGTGTCATAGAAATGCATGGGCCTGGAACTCGGACTAAACACTAGCATCTCCATCCCAAAATCTTAGCTAGTTTTAGTACGAGAAGACTTGGACTAATTCACAGTGATTCATGCATTGGTGGGAAATGTTTAGATAATAAGTTCAACTATCTTAACATTTCACAAGGAACGACTCGTAAATGAGCATTTAGCAAATAAATGGATAATTGTGATTATTATCATCATATATATGCCTGTTCTCCAAGCTCGCGTTATTAAGTGCAGCTCCCGATCCTAGCGAGGATCAATGATAGAGCCATTAATAGTAGTGCGCATAACCATACACTGTGACCCGGACAATGATTCTCATATCATATCAAGATGCCCCGGTGTCAATTAAATTGTATTTCTTCTCATACAAACCAGGTCATAATACTCCCAGTCAAGTGACCCGTCACCAACATGTAACGTGTTGGGGTATGATAATGGGTAACATGTAATGTGTTGGAGTATGAGAATATTGGTATTAATACCACAATCGGGCGTTTTGCTACAGTTAATTTTATTTTATGATATATACATTTTTATGATATTCAATCATGTTTGTCAATTCAATTCCATGCAGTTGACACAAACTCACAGGTGATTAAAATTCATGCACGATGCGCGTGAACTTGAGCGAGTTACAGGTACACGAGGGGTTCATATACGAGAGTAACAAATATGAATCTAGTCACGTTTTATGCCATTATATACAAGTGTTTGCAAATGATCGTGGTATATAAACAAAATATACGGATAGTATATATGCCTGATAAACAAATTTACACCAATTTCCTGTATCATTGTATGATGTTCATCGTTGGATAGATGGGATCTTGGCTTCCTGGGATCTACATATATAATGGAAAGCTGAATACTAGTAATTGAACAGAATATTCTAATTATTACAAAACAAGTATTCATCGTTGTGATGAACACATTTTATTTCAGTAAAGCCACGAACACACAGGCTAACTGTTATCATCAGATATCAAATCGGATGAAGGTGTAAATCAGACGGCGTCAATCTCGTTCGTAAGTCGTACCATGCATGTACGTGGCAACAATGGGGAGGGGTCAACATGTTAAACAGTGGGAAACTGTTGTTTTTAGACCAACAGTAGCATATCTACTATATACTTAGGAACTTCCGTATGTATGTATGTGTGTGTGTCTGTCTGTCTGTCTGTGTGTTGCATACTCGAAAACTGCTTGACCGATCCGACTCAAATTTGGTATGTAGGCCTACTTTGATACGGGGAACAACACGGGTGGGTCCAATTTCACGTGCGACCGTGTCCTTGACCTCGCTCATATACGCTCATATAGACATGTTTCTGGATCTCGACCGATCCGACTCAAATTTGGTATGTGGGCCTACTTTGATCCCTGGAACAATATGGGCGGGTCCAATTTCACGTGTGACCGTGTCCTTGGCCTTGATCTCGCTCATATACGCTCATATAGGCATATGTGCCAAGACGGGGGAGATATAACGTTCAGACATCAAAATGATTTGATCATTTATTTACAAAAGTTTAATAGTATATCTTCGGGTCATCGGTATGGCTTCTCCTAGTTTGGTTCGTCTTCCTGTCGTCTGCGTGAATCGGGGTCTTCTGGTGTCTTCATGTGTTGAGGGCGTCTTCATGTCGCCCTGTCGTCTGCGTGAATCTGGGATCTCTTTTGTCTTCGTGGGTTGAGTCGTCGATCTCTAGTTAACATCGGCCTGTCGTCTGCTGTCGTCGGGTGCGCCTTGTCGTTGGTGCATCATGAATGCGTAGTTCGGAAATACAAGCTTTTTGGCTTACCTAAAGCTGCTGATGTAAGTCTATCGTTAGGTCTCGAAGGTCGCTGATCACTGATGTTGGATATGAAAATGTTGGTTACTTTACACTTCTCTTCAACGTGGGATGCCTGGGGCATTTTATTGGATGATCGGACGGGGCGGTCCTGACGCGGCCAACAGAAATCCATCCTCTAATTCGTCTACATGTCGTCTCTTCTCGCCATCACGCCGCATTAGCTTTCAATGATCGGCCTTTGGCGACATCTACTCGCGCTAATCCGTTAATCGGTCAGGTAGCTACATCTTCTCGTTCGTATGCGTCTTTCCTTTTTTCGCCATCATGCCACATTAGATATCAGTCTCGGGCGTGTCAATATGTTACAGCTATGTCACGTATCTCGTATCTCAATAGGTAGCAGGGGCGATGATGTAGAGTGTATATCGTGTGGCCCCTAAGTAATGGAGATTGTCTGATTCCCTGTATTGAAGATTATTTCCGTAGGTTCCGTCGGTCGTTGTGTTTGTCCAGCATATTGGCACACATGTTTCTGGACCGCCCGGACGAAGTCGGGCACATCAGCTAGTATGTTTACATTTTGGTAAAAACATTGGTTTGAAATGGCCATCAGTTGGAATGTGCAAACCTTATTGGACTGTCAGGTTGGAAATTCCCAATATTTTGGAAAGCTTGGGGCACAAATGGTCTGGTTCAAGAGGGGTGCATTTGTAAAGGTTCAATGTGTACACCCCAACGGATACACTGTATAGCCACGTCCTTGCTCGCACCAGTAGCAATACGCACCGCCATATATTTGAAACAACCAACTTATTTGTTATTAAATAAATCCATTTTTGCTTCAGGTGGTGTCAGGAAGTGATGGCAGCAAACTGGTACATGGTGTCAAGGTTGGTCCTGGTGACGTCATAGACCGAGTTGACGTAATTGACGCCCCTGATGTCGATTCAGATTTAATAAATGCAGGATCAGAATATATGAGATTCAGAGACGAACACGATGAAGAGTTTTTAGTGCAATATGACCAAAAGGTTTCACTGTACCCAGTGAACATACATTCAGAACCGGAATTGGCATGTGACGCCGATGAAAATCCATACGAACTAATGTTGGACTCGACTGTGCTATATTCCCCGAAGGCGTTAATCAGCGGTCATTTGAATCAATCGTTATTCCTCCGGCAAATTTACGGCGAACCTCCTAATATTCCGTGCACAAACACTGGCATTTTGCGAGCAGTTGGATCCACTATTACTGGCACGCTCCTTGTGTCAACGCTGGACGAGGTTAATCCGTTGCCGTTGGAACTGGCAGTAAATTCGAATGTACGGTTCTCGATTGCGTTAAACTTCAGTGAATTACGTCAGACAGACGTGTGTCAAAGTGCAATCAGCGCGTGCGAGAGTCATGGAGACCAGTATTTATGCAAAATGAAAGTAGCTTTCACGTTATCACCGGAAGTGACATATGGGAGGGATCTGGACAATTCTTTTTACAGCGAGAGTGAGATGGGGGAAGTTGATGCCAATTCTGAATTCGATATCGAATGGAAACCGGGCGACGGCGAGAGCAGACGTAAATTGCCGACTAAAACCAATGGCATGGCCAAAGTGAATATATTGGAACCCAAACAGCAACGAAAACAAACTGCAAATAATGCAGGCGAACATGATGCAGTTGTCGGGAAAGACAACAGCTCTCCATCGCATGCGAGCGTGACATCTAACGTCCACTATGGTAAGGAGGATAACTCTATTCAGCGTCCGAATATGTCAGTCATTGCTGGGGCATATGAGACCCAAGGAATTTCTTTGAATGTTTCGAGTAGTTCTGTGAGTGATGACGCCCAGGCCTGTAGACCGGAACAAGCCGTGATTCAGTTGTTAGACGACTCCGCTGACGGCAAACACAACAACAATAACGATGATGACAATGAAGACGATGAAGGCTGTTTTGTGTGATATGTCCACACAAGCCTGCAAATAGCGTGTCTGTCATTTGCAGAATGAGGACCCGAGAGGGTGAATTTAGTGATGCTACCCCAGCTACCTACCTCATTCTGCTTAGGCCCATCTGCTATGGTAGACCTAGGATCAGATTGAAGTTCCCCAGTTGAAGTTGGTGATGTTCATCCATTGGACACCTCGGTTATGCATTTTATCTTCTGCAAATTAGGGGATATAGAAACTTCCCAGAAGGGAAAACGTAACTAAAAACAATGTTAATTTGATACTATAGACACATCCCAAAATATGAGGCCTAAGCAGAATGAGGTATCCAGATGATGAGTTTATTTTATGCTAGCCCGCTGTGTGGAATAGCATCACTAAATTCACCCTCTGGGGACCTCATTCTGCAAATGACAGACACATTATTTGCAGGCTTGTTTTCACTGTACACTATTTAGACTGTGATAGTTTATAAACTTCATACAGCTATGTATACATATTCTCTTTTTCTTTATCCAGGTATGGCTCTCCATGTACACGACTGTCATAGTTTAAAGGGACACAAGGCTTTCGAAATTGGTTCGTGTGAACTAACATAGAAGTATATAAACAACTATCATCACCAAGTACTTGTACAATATATTGACTATTTTAATTTTCAGTATCAATAGCACTCCATTAAAGGGACGGGTCGCCTTCGTTGTATGTTATAATTTAGAAATAACATTTATCAGGTTATGATAAGAATATACAAATAGTATAACATAATAGCGAGTTTGCGATTTCAAACCGGTACGGGTACCGGTACGCGTACGGGTAGCTACCCGTAGCGGTACACGTTTTGTAATCGCAAACTGTTTTACGGGTAGAATTCATCACATCGACTGGTTATGTATGGTGAGCCAACTACAACAAAAAAGATAGTATGATATAGATAGATTGTTATTCGCATTCGCTTTAATGGCCGATGTTATACTTATCGTTATGGATTGTTGAACATTTTGATTTAGATTAGATGGGCCTCAGGATAATAAGTTGCTTTCATCAAGAACGAGGCGGCAGTTGGAAGGGGTTGGTGCTTTTCTTTCACTCATCTGTGTAACATGTTCAACAATAAATTATTGGATTCTAAAAGTCATAGACCGATCGAGTGTTGACTATAAATCGGTTGGAAAATAGATTGTGATAGCTCAGATATACAATTACGTTATAATTAAATTTTCCAACCAATAATCGGTGTAAAATGTATTGCTTTAGACACAGGGTCTAATAATGTCCTACGTGTACTTTCAGTCAGATATAAGACCGAATTTGTCCCTTATTTTAGTTGGGGAATATTTAGTCATATTAAGTAAACATTGGTTTGGAATCTTTCAACCGATCGAAGGGTCGGGACATGGGAATATTTATCACAAGTATTGGGATTTTTGTCGGGTTTAGTCTCTATATTATACGGATTAAATAACGTTTGCATCAATTCTGTGCGAAACACAGAAGAAAACAGCTGAAACTCACTCTCTGATTATGCTTGGATTTTGTAGAGTATGTATTGGTAGTTCGTGTCTTTAGCGACCAATATTATCCCCACTACAATACACACCAAAAGCGCCATGTCCGTTCAGATGGTAAATATATATTAAAATGATAAATCTGTCCCCATCTACATACGATAAAGTAACTAAACGGTTGTATTCAAATGTACAATACATGGATACATCCTGGATATATTGATGCCCTTCTACAAAGGGTTGAGACAGGGACGTGACGACAGGGTGTCTCACCCCCCAACTTTGGTCAAATGTTTCACTGTTGGAAATGGGATATACCTGACACAACATTTGTTGAAAATTTCACAACAATAAGTGAAATTGTTCTAGTAGTTTGATTTTCCAACAATTTACTAGTAGTGGAGAATTTGTAGTTTTTGGATCAACATTTGCATATTTTCCTATTATTACTAAAAACATTTTGACTGAAATGGCTATCAGAAACTGTTAGAAATTTTCAAACATTTGGGGGTTGTCAGGTCTCAAAATTTGCAACAATTGAAAAGCTTGATGCCAGTCTGGATGCCAGGATTTAGCAAATTTCATGTTTAGATTTAAAAAAATTCTCACACCGGGCCGAATCATGGTCGATCCGATGTGTCCCGGTCCCTCTCTAGTGGCCAGTCAGAAACTGATAATTAATTTAAGAAAAAACAAATTGGGGTGAATTTGCATGGCGTTAGACCACTAGATATTAGGATTTTTCAGGCTCAGATCTACACATTTTCTTGTACTGCATGGTCGGCCCAGTGGATTATGCCCCTCCCCGGACTAGTGACAAAACAGACTAATGATTCATTTATAATATGCTAAGATCCAGGCGGTAGTAAGGGACCAGTTGGGAAAAATCAAAGCCCAATGGTGGTGGTGAAAATGGAATTAGGCGCAACCTTGTGAATTTGATATCGTGCAAGGGGTGTAGTTAGAAATTCGAAGTGGACACCCCTCCTGACGTGGAGACCATCTATAGCCACGTCCCTGCAATGGGTCGAAACTGCGTCTATCGCACCATCTACTCACTCTATTAACCACAACCTGTCATTAATGTCGTGAACAAAGTTGTTAGTGAAAAGATCGGCCTTCCTTATTTATCTAAGTGTTAGAAGCCGCCTCGAGAATTTGAACATAAAACCTGGCTTAAAATGACAATTTTATCAATACATTTGCCCATGAAATCTTGCAATAAATAGGTTAACGCATAGCTGACTGGAATTTGATGCAATTAATGAACCTTTGAACGACAAAATCGCAGTCAAATGTTACCGGTCAATGGGACACATCTACCCGTTCCAAATCGCTATCGCTTTATGGGCTGCATTGAAAGTACCCAAGTGACCGTGACGATGTTCACCGATTTGCCCGTACCCGTTCCCGCAAACTCGCTATTAGAGACCTTTCGCAAAACTCACGGTTACGATTACGGATACGGATAGGGTACTACGTCACCAACATTTGTGTATTTTCTAATCGTTGTCGTATTTTACTATCCGTAATAACGGTTACGATTTCATGGTTTCTATTAAGCTCAAATAACACCTGAAATTTATTTTCTGCAATATATTACTTTACTTCGTTCGAGACTGTATATGGATATCATGTAAACCATCCAGTTATATTGAGCTACGACCTCGTTGTGCTGTTAGGATTGCCAATCACACTACTCGTCGTCGTGAATCTCGAGCTTCCCGCGAAATAAGATCGCTATTCACAACGGATAGTCATCGCTGGCTGCGATACAAAACTTTGCAGTAATAGAAGTGCACTATGAAACTAGTCGCCAAAATATACACGGCTGACATGGATTTGGTGTTACTAAAAGAATATTTGGCACACCCATCGACATCACCAGAGCTCAGAAGTCTCTGTCAGGTTTGTTCTTTGAATTTATTTTAAATTTAAAAAAACACAACTCGCACAAATGCGAGATTTAAAGGTACTCAATCTGATTAGATGTCCCCATATCATCAGATTCCAAAAACAACATTTTTTTTAAATGCCGCTTCTGTTATCAGAATCGAGTAATTGCCCAAAATTAATGCTAACCACAGTCAACTATAGTATAAAATTGCCCAAAACCTGTTATTTATCAACATTTTGTTCAACGAAATTTTGCCGGTTTGTCAAATATCTGACACAAAAAAAAAGCCACTTGATGCACATCGCTTCTATACCGTGTCGACTTTGTTTGATTTGGTAGTACCAAATCAGAAGTGATGCACATCAGCGATCACATCAACCTTATGTCTGATTTCCTAAACCCAAAGAGGTGATATGCGTTTGAAGCCGAAAACGCATTTAAATCAAATTGCGGACTGGAATGGTCTTGAAGCGGTGGCGTCGTGGTTGACGTGAGGTCCAAATTCAGGAACACCTCTTCCCCCATCTACATAACGTCTATCAGGTCATCCATGATAACAACGAACTGAATTTCCACCACATATGACCTGGCATTTTTCCTGTATTGCCACAATATATCACGAGAATCCCGGGTCGTAGGTTGTGACTGGTCGAATTATTGACAATAAACAGGTCATGATTATCGCATTTTTGCAAATGAGACGATAAGTGAAGTATTAAGGGACTGTATACCAAACAGACTCTTTGAGTTGTAAAAGTGGTACGAAATAATGATGGTACGGGTTCGTCAAAATTCATACGCGTAGTCGTTTTGCGAAAGGACTTTTTGGACAAACGGATAGACTTACGACTACGAATAGCTATCCGTATTCGTAATCGTAAACGTGAGGATGCGAAAGGTATCTAATGATGATATAAATACGACAGCATTCACAAAACAAGCTTTGTGTCAGAGAAAATGTAGGTCGAGTGTTGTTTAGTTTCTCGCAAAAAGCGCAGTGAATTGTTAATAAGCAGTCACGATATTGCGTCACTTCATTATTTTGGATTCGCGTGCATTGTACGTCGGTTGTGAAACCCCTAATTTGGTGCGTCAACGACTTACAACTCATGCATAATCGTATCATTTGTAAATTCCTTATTCGAGTGTTGTTTAGTTTCTCACAAAAGGCGCAGTGAATTGTTTATAAGCAGTCACGATATTGCGTCAGTTCATTATTTGGATTCGAGTGCATTAACGCCGGTTGCAAAACCCCTTTGGTGCGTCTACGACTCACAACTCACAATCGTATCATTTGTAAATTGTTTGTTTGGTATACCATATATATGTATTACCATATATATGTATGTGACGTAATTACCATAAATTATGAGAAAATACGAACTGGATTGAAAAATATTCATCTCTTTGCAAGAGCAATGATATTATGTACACGTTTTCTGCCTGATCATTTCCCAATCATAAAGTAACGTGGATTAGCTGGATTTTGAATTGACAGCGGGTAAAATGTGTCTATTCAAATAAAATTTGACGCGATTTGAATGCGATTGTTAATTGCGCCAATATTTTTATATCGGCCTTCCACGGCGCAACGGAAGACTATCTGATCGATAGTTCCGAGTGTTTGTCTATAAACTAATGGTTGTGTAGCGTTTTTTATGTTTGTTTACATAACAAATCGCACATACGTGACAATAACATGCAATCTACGCGATATTTATGATTTGTGTAAGAACAAGATCTGTCTACTTTATAATATTCGTTCTGATGATGGCGGTTTTAGCGGATGTGACTATTTTAGCACCTATACCCACGACAAAGACCGCCCGTATCTTTAGTCAAATATTTCATGTTAAAAACATTATTATGTACACATTACTGTTACATTGGAATTACCGTCGTCAACAGTCCAATTAAAATAATAAATATCAAAGTTTAACCAACATTGGACGGTAAACATGGGAAATGGTCAAATTTGACGCTTGAAAAAATATTCTTAAAATCATATTAAGACTAAAATCCTTGACCATCCTACACGGTTAGTGATATTTGTTGACAATTCACTGTAACAGTTTTGTTATCATAACAGTTGTTTCAACACGCGAAATTTCGATGTTTATCTTTTTCTTCGTGTCCTTCTTAGTGGTGATGTTTAATATACTTTTATATTGTGTGTACGTTCACCCAGTGCGACTGTCTTGGGTCCATTTGAATAGGGCTACGTGAATATTATTAACCCTTTACCCAACAGAAGGGCCCTGTGCCAATGCATTCTCTTATATATGCGAGTCGACCATAGGTCGCCTCGCATATATAAGAGAATGCATTGGCTTAACACATTAAAAATTATAAAATTGTTAAAGAATGTAAGAAAAAATGGTAAAAAGTGTTAAAAAAATATTTTATTTAGGCCAATGCATTCTCTTATATATGCGAGGCGACCTATGGTCGACTCGCATATATAAGAGAATGCATTGGCACAGGGCATAACTGTAACTATCACAATGTGGTCAAGGAGCCGGTTCCAATGATATCCATATTTGTATGGTTCTATTGAGACAGTCCGAAGATATTTTAGGCTGTTGAAGCTTTATTTGGCCGGTTTTGGCCGGTTTGTTGGGTAAAGGGTTAAACTAGTCTGAGACATGCTTCAAATCAAATCTTGGTAATGGGGTTAAATAAGTTATGACTGGAAGATTGTTGGGGTCATTGTATTTAGATTTTTTGTCAATTTAGTGGACCAGCACAGTTTGAGCAGTGAGTACTCAGGCATTATACAATCTGAAAGTATGTGGCAATCTATATCTATATTTGCGAATATATGTCTGTATGTCTGTGTTCTATAGAAAATCACAGGGGACCATCTAGATGGCAGCAAAGGGGTCTACTAGGGGTAACTTTTTACGAGAAATATAATGGTGAGGGTTAGGATTTTCTAAAGTGACGCCGTTGTTGTCAGGGGCAGATATGGGGGAGGGGCAGAACAAAATGTGTCGCCGATTGCCACGAAACTTATATATAATCATCCCCATGTATAAGGAATCTTATGGTGTGGTTTAAATATGTCAAGAGTGGCGCCGTTCGAGTCACGGCTGCGCGGAAGAGGAGAGGGGCACCAAAAATTGATAAACTAAGTTTAGCACCGAGGGACCATCTAGATGGCCCCAATGGTCTCCTAGGAGAAACTTTTTACGAGAAAGGTAATGGTGCTGGTTAGAATTTTCTTAAGTGACGCCGTCGTCACGAGCAGAAAAGCGGGAGGGGCAGACAAAATGTTTCCAGCCGATTGCCACGAAGCGTTTATTTAATCATTCCCATGATATGAGGAATCTCATGGTGTTTTTTAGATATGTCAAACATGGCGCCATTCGCGTCAGGATGCACGGAATGGGAGAGGGGCACAAAATTTATAAAACTAATTTTAGCGCCGATTTCCACCAAATTGATATATATTCTTCTCCGTGATATACAAGGAATCTAATTGTGCGATTTAAAGACTCCAAATTGCTGTCGTTTGGATCAAATATTGTGGGAGGGGCACTCAATTTGATAAGAATGGGTTTAGTCTCCGATTGCCATCACACTTATACAATATCATTCCCATGGTATGAGGAGTCTAATGGTGTGGCTTAAATCTGTCAAAAGTGGCGTCATTCGAGTCACGGTTGAACTGAAAGGCAGAGGGGCGCCAAAATTGATACGCAATAATTTTAGCGCCAATTTCCACCAAAGTGATACGTATTCTTATCCATAATACGAGGAGTCTGATCGTGTGACGTAAAGACGCCATGATGGTGCTGTTTGGTGAGAGATGGGGGTTAGTGGGCACTAAATTTGATCAAAATTGGTTTACCAAACTTATCAATAATTATCTCCATGATATCAGGAGTCCAATTGTGTGGTTTAAGGATTTCACAAGCTGTCACAAGTGGGGCCATTCGAGTGGATGCATAGAGGGTGAGAGGAACACAAAACAGATGAACAATATGTTTA
Organism: Siphonodentalium dalli; assembly: GCA_032622095.1. Lineage (NCBI taxonomy): Eukaryota > Metazoa > Mollusca > Scaphopoda > Gadilida > Siphonodentaliidae > Siphonodentalium > Siphonodentalium dalli. The sequence continues at coordinate 228,694,924 of CP136063.1, forward strand.
GCGCTGATTTCCACCAGATTGATACATATTCTCCGTGATACGAGAAATCTAACCGTGTGGTTTAAATACGCCAAATTGGTGCCGTTTGGATGAGAGATATGGGGGGCCCTAAATTTGATACGAATTTGTATACTCGTCATTTTTATTTATTTACATACTAAGTGTTGTCATCACTAAATCCAGCATTCTGATTGGCCGGCGCCCACGTGGCTAGTTGCAATTATTTCTCGGTGAATGCGCAACAGCTTATAACTGCAAGCTCATAACAACATCGATACGTCATTTGGGTTTGGAAAGACGAACGCGTAATGTTTTGGGCGCATTTGGATTCGCGCGAGATTGACTTAATAAATCATCGGGTTTCAATTGTTCCTGTTAACTTTTGCCAAGGGTGCTATGGGATATTTTGGGCTGGTTTTGTCACGATACACTTTTCGATTTAAATACATTTACAAAAGTGGCTTTTTCGCTATATGTATATAAATATAAGGATTAACTGTCCTCACGGTTACATCTCCATAAAAACAGTCCACATGACAGTTAATCCTTATACAAAAACTTATACAAAATCATCCACACGGTATGAGGAGTCTAATGATGTCTGAAGATGTCAAAGGTGGCGTCATTCGAGTCAGGGGTGCACTGAAAAGGAGATGGGCACCAGAATTGATACCCAATAATTTTAGCGCCAATTTACACCACATTGAACACATTTTTATCCATGATTCGAGGAATCAAATCATGTGATTTAAAGACGCTATATTGGTGCTGTTTGTGTGAGAGATGTTGTGGGGTGTGGGTGGGTACAATATTCGATAAAAAAAATGTTTAGTCGCCGATTAGTACCAAACTTATAAATAGTTATCTCCATGATATCAGGAGTCTAATTGTGTGGTTTAAAGATGTCAAAAGTGGTGCCATTCGAGACAGTGGTTCACAGGGGTGAGATATACACAACAATGGATAAACAATATGTTTAGCGCCGATTTCCACTAGACTGATACATATTCTTCTGCGTGATATATATATATACACGAGGAATCCTAATCGTGTGGTTTAAATACGCCAAATTGGTGCGGTTCGGGTGAGAGATATGGGGGGCCTAAATTTGATACAAATTCGTATACTTGCCGATTTTCAACAATTTTATATATGTTCATCTCCATAATGAGTCTAAGTTTGTAGTTTAATGTGTGGCGCCGCTTGAATCCGAAATAGGGACGGGCGGGTCACCAAAACTAATAAAAATATGATTAGTGCCAATTAACATCAAATTCATACACGTTCTTCTCAAATGATAAGAGGAATCAAATCGTGCGTGTTAAAAACGACACATTTGGTGCCTAGATGATAGATATATTTGCAAATATATGTCTGTCTGTATGTGTTCTATATATAACTTCACGGAGTACAATCGAGATGGCACCAATGCATTATAAAAGTGGTAGCTGTTTACGAGGAAGATAATGGTGCATGTTAAAATATTATAATAGCTCATGTTATTACTATAACACAATTGAGTCTGCTCCATTCAATATAGTTTCCACAAAAAAAGCCACAATAGATGTGGACATGTATAGAAGGCCTGTTCAACAATAGTGGTCACAGTGTGCCGTCAAATATAATTTCTTCTGAGATAAAAGAAAATGGAGTCAGTGGTACATGACTTTTCAGGATCATCCAATACTGACATCTGACAAGGTTATATCTACCCAATATACAGAGGATATCTTTCTTGATTTAGAACAGACTCATCGCCTATCATAAACAACTCAAAATCTCGCTCTGTGTAGGGCACATGTAGCTGATATAGCTGCATAGCAACATTTCTTTTAAACCGAGAACAGTTAGCCAGTATATAGCACAATGAACAGAGGAGCACCTGGAAATTTATTTAAAAAATCTGTATCATCATGGAGATATGATAACCAGATAACCTCAAAATCTTAGTCAAACCACCAGATTGATTGATACATCTCTATCTAAAACCCAATTGTCGTCTTCTATTGTTGCGAACTAATTTGTTTATGATGTTCATAGTTATAACGCCTGAAGTATACACAGTTGTAAATAAATAAATAGTTCGTTATTGGTGGGACGGATTAATCACGATAAACAAAATGACAATCGCTCCGATCCGACAAGGTGGGCTACTACTTATATTCCGTGTGTAAGAATCGTGTTTTGTGATGCTATTTTGATATATAATGTATGAGAATATGTGTAATGATTTGAACAAGAGTATCCCTACTATTCCCACCATATTTCCACAATATGCAGATGGTTTCACATCACTTTAACATGGGCAACGCCGGGTAACCCTGCTAGTAATCTATAATTGGCGTCGATTGTACAATTTTAAAACAAGATAGCGTTTGAAGTACTCGCAGTTGTATAAATACTTCTTTACTAGCGGAACGAATTAATCGGGATAAACAAACTGCAATCATTCCGAAAAGGTGAACACATGCTTATAACGCATGCGTGTGTGAATGACATTTTGTGATACTCGTTTGGGTACAAAATTTATGAGAATAACACTTTGATCAAGAGTATTCTCTATTCTCAGAAAATGACAACAGTGGAATGTTCCACATAACATTATCCAGGGAAACGCTAGTATACTGCTGTTAGTGTACGTATAGACATGTTAATGTACTGTTAGGCTGAAGAGCTCGTACGAAATGAGCGTATTTAAAGTACTCAATAATTGGCAAATAATAAAATACAACAATCGGTAGTTAGTTGAACAATTATATAATTTCCGCATACATGTGTGAATGCAAATGTTCGAATTGTAGGTTATCGAAGCGTTTACATACATGTTCGTCCATAATTCTTCATATTAGTTCGTTGTAAAGTTTATGAACACGTTAGGAATCCAAACCACCTCAATTAAACAGTGGTTGCCATGGTAACGCAGTGTTATATATAGAGGTGTGTGCCGTTGATGCCGTGCCGGAAGCTGGCCGAATTGGACGGAGTAATGTCACTCTCAGTCGAGTCTTTCTGCCTCCTCGTACTTTTCTGGGCGAAATTAAACTTATATTTGATATCTTTCGAGAAATCCTTGCCTCTCAGTTCCCAAAGGTCCATTGCTTTGCCGACTTTAATATTCTCCAACAGGTCATTCGTCGCCTTGTGGAACAACAGTGGACTGTCGACCGGAAGTTCAATCATGGTGAGTTCGTCCTTGTCGATCACACAGGCGATCACGCTCTCCTCCACGAACGTATCCAGCAGTGTAAACAAACCGGAGAAATCTAGCAGCCTCGGTCTCGATCCGCGGATGTAACGCACGACAATAGGAAACTGCTCGCGCTCAATGAGATACCGCGATGAAATTGACAGACGACCGCCCACGTTTATGTTTGTTGGCATCGCATCGATGAATTGTCCACCTTGTCCGGTCGGTATGACGATTTCCAGATTCCGTTCGTCTCGGCATTTAGCACATTTTACTTCAGTGTGAATGTTGGATCGTGGGGTGCTCGCCATTAATTTTGGATATCCGGTTATGACGTCGTCGATTATGAATACGTTTCCAGGGGCGTATTCGAGCCTTGCGTACTCGGGCGTATTCTTATTACCGTTGAGCCCGAAAGCATGTACCTGGGTGACGTTGATGAATGACGTGACGTTATTTCTGACGAGCGATTCAATAGAGCTGTGGTTTGTCGGATCTTTCATCGTTCTTGTGTTCAGACGTAAGAATGAACCTGTAAAAAATCACACGATTCTATTAAATATGGGCTATTATCTCAAATGATTCTATTAAATAAGGGCTATTATGTCACATGATGCTATTAAATATGGGCTATTATATATTCCCTGAGCATGCTGTATATATTCGGGGTTGTTAAATATTAATAATTATGAGTCAGTTTATGTGGCTATTTTTGAGGAAGACTACTTCATTTTAATTGAAAATGTATCTTAAATTATTATGTTTGAAGTATTTTAAAACCATATGTTTCCCATAGGGGACATCATTGCAATGGCGCCTTCAAATCGAGTTTCCGATAACATTGGTTGTTGTTGTTGTTGTATAAAGTGATGCCACGCAGGATGAAATATGGCAGATATAAACGGATGCTGATCAGTTGTTTTCAAATTGTGACTATACGATTGGGAAGGAGTGATAGATAAGTTGACAAATACACGAAATCTCTATATACAGACTTGATATCATCTGATCTGTTTGTTTTTCAATTTGTATTGCACATGTGTGAGAAACACGATATTTATTGTTTCTATTTACCAAATGGAGTAACCAGTAACGTCAATTGTTCATGCCGAATGCACGTTGGGACTCGATTTATTAGTAATTTTGTGGCATATAAAGTCCGTATAAAAGTATTTACCGTGTTACCGACTTACTCTAATCACCGGACCAGGATGTAACAAAATCACAATGTCATGCAGGCATCAAACGACGACGGTACTCTAAGGTAGTATATGTACCCACATGGTGAATTTCGTGATGCTACTGTACATATATGATGGCATCACTAAATTCACCCTCTGGGAACCTCAACCCTTTCATGAAGGAAGAGCGCTGATGTAGCATTACATACACTGTGTCAGTGGATTTGCTTGTATATGCGAGTCTGCCATATGGAGCCTCGCATATATAAGTTAATGTACTGGCTTACAGTGACAATGTGAATATTATTAGGCCAATTTGTTCTCTTATAGGGAGACTCGCATATATAAGAGAATGCATTGGCACAGGGTTTTCGTAAAATTTCAGGAAGCTCTAGGCATGGAAGTGTTTAAGACATATTATGCATTTCTTCTTGAATTAAACTGATAAGTGAGTACCCATATACTTAACCCACTGAAAGAATGTAGAATTCAACTAATAGTACAGAGAATTCCAGTCGCACTTCCAGAAAAACCTAACGTCTGAACTTCGCACAATTGTAAACAAATACTCCACTTTTTGGGCCGAATTTCACCGATAAATATACGACAATGATTCCTCCAATGTGAGTCGCTGCGTATAATTTATACTTAAACATGAAGTTGTGTGCTGCCAATTTGGATATACATGTACATTTTTGTTTTAAACCTACTTTATTCTGATTTCCTATTCGATCACCACAACGGAATGTTCAATATCACTTTACTTATCCTACCAGATTTAGAGGTACCCAGAGTGTGAATGTAGTGATGGTACCCCGCACAGCGGGCTACTGTTACCAAATTCATCCTCTGGGGACCTCTAGCACGCCTTTCTATTAATTAAGGATAGTGATACTATTACAGTGACCGTAATGTTTGCATACCAATGGTTTTGAGATGCAAATTTCATTATTGGAGAGTTGTTAATTATGAACATATAAGAACAAAGTACTAGTATCTATTTTTTCATGTACTTGTTGATGATAGTTGTTTTATAGACTTTTATGTTATTTCGCATGAACCCACTTCGAAGGCCTTTAGCCCCTTTAAGCACTAATAGCTAACTAGTAGTTACTTTATTTTCTAGTATCTTTAACACGCCGATGATAATCCTATCAGATTTACGTCTAGCATGCCTATCCATATATATTTCTAGGACGATTTGCCTTACTATAACACATATATCATATCAGAACAAAATTATAGATATATTGTAACTATAGTATTGCAAACTTTTTTCTCTAAACTATTAAGCTGCATAATAAATAGATCATAAAGTCATGTGAGGTAAGAGTTAATTCAAAGTCAAACCGGTTTTTGTCAAAAAAATGTCACACATCAATTTCATATTTAGCTGCGACATTACGGCTTGGGTCATTAACGGACCACTGTTTGATGGGCTGGAGCATCGAGTTAATCGTCGTGGCCTACGTGTATACATGAATATGTAGAGTTCATTATTTTTTCCCCCAATACAACAGAGCTGAACAACTGAGAAATGAGATTTGAGAAGAGATTATTCTGCCTCTACTAGGTCTTGGCTAGCAATGCCAAACTTATTTTATGTTTACATGTATGTTTGTTGTTGTTGTTTTTAAACTCTTGTGTTATCCACTCGCCTATATGCATAAATACCCTCTAACGTGCAGTGAAAGTCAAGCGAATCATATATATTGGAGACGGCGACTAACATGAACCGCTTCTCAAACTGCATGTATGTATAAAGGAAGCTACATGTATAGTTCACACTTTACGTGTTGGTGTTCAGCTAAATAAATTATTCAGCAGTTATAGTTTTTTGTTTTACCTCTAACTAATTACATTATTCAATACGATTCTAGAAACTAGTGTTAACCGAGTATCAATTTCAACTTACTCAGAGTAATTAAAGGCATCCCTTCGGGTTTTACACAGAACTGGTCAAGATTTTCAAAAGTTCATTTAATGATAATGAAAAACACTTGAACTCATCATCATTCATATCGCACAGGAGTAGAGATTACCCAACAAAACCATCCACCCGAGTACAATAGATCATAACTGATAACGCTCTTTATTATATACTGCTTTTTGAAAACGAAAGCATGCATGGACGCTCTTTTTAAGAGGCAACAGTTTCAATATTCGCTCGCCTGACAATTCAATATGTATTGAAACTTCCTCTTTTGTAAATCGATATGTGACCATCAAAACCTCATATTAATTTAATGAGCGCATGGTTGAGATGTCTTCTACAGAACACCTGCCAATGGTAAATGATAAAGAGCGTACTCGTTTTAACCCTTTACCCAACAGAATGGCCCTGTGCCAATGCATTCTCTTATATATGCGAGTCGACCATAGGTCGCCTCGCATATATAAGAGAATGCATCGGCTTAACACATTAAAAATTATAAAATTGTTAAAGAATGTAAGAAAAAATGGTAAAAAGTGCTAAAAAAAGATTTTTTTTAGGCCAATGCATTCTCTTATATATGCGAGGCGACCTATGGTCGACTCGCATATATAAGAGAATGCATTGGCACAGGGTAAACTGTAACTATCACAATGTGGTCAAGAAGCCGGTTCCAATGATATCCATATTTGTATGGTTCTATTGAGACAGACCGAAGATATTTTAGGCTGTTGAAGCTTTATTTGGCCGGTTTTGGCCGGTTTGTTGGGTAAAGGGTTAAGCGACAAACTCATGGATATGTTTCTGTATTTTCGCGATTACTGTGCCATACAAATGATCACGATATCAAATATTTTATTTTTGTATTTTGTTTAGTAAATATGAAAATTGCCTTGGAAAAGTTTGAGAAACCCTTTCTATACTAAATACTCATTGACAAGTACATTTAGATCCCTTATGAAATGTCCAGATAATAAGTTCAACGGTCTTGTTGAAGTCATATTATCTGAAAAAAATTCACCAATGAATATGAATCATTTTCCTTGTATTACATGTTGATCTTCCTGTCCTCCGTTTTTATTAACCGATCACACCTTTAAATGAATAATATACCACTTCCATGAATAACTTATTACTGAATGGGTCAATGCACTTATTAAAAATGGGCCAAATTGGTGTCAAATTGGACCGTGGATCTTCCATATTCACCAGAGTTTTATCATCAACATCGTGCTCGTGATAAATAGAGAATATCGTACGAGAACGGGCAGTTTCGACGTGCTATAAATGTATACTCAGTTACAGCCCCGAAGGTGTTGGTTGTCATTTAGAAATAACAGAATATCTCCTCGAGAAAATACTAACATTACAGTATAATGATAGAATGAATTAGATATTAGCCGTAACACACACTTTGAGTGAGAGAAATTGCAGTTCGATTTTGTTATGCTTTCGCAAAAAAAAAAACGCGATTGAATTCTGTATTTTCTTGTAGCCACCAATGAGATAAGATGGGTATTCAACCAAAACCCGTAGGTGTTCTTTTTATTATATGAGCTATGTTATAAAATTCCTTTAAAAAGTGGTTATTTTGTTCTACTCTTCACTGCAAATTGTTAGAAGCTTCCAACATTTGCTGCCGGAAGAGGCCATTTTTGCATGCGCTGTATGAGGATATAACTGTGATGGTATTTGTCGCTTTGGTCAGTGTTATAATTCTCTCCGTCCAGGCGATTCAATTCAATTCTATTTCAATTTATTGATATACACGTCGTCATTTTGACGTATAGAGTGGAAAAACACAATGATAAATTTCAAAATATTTTGGATTGTGCATGCGTGCAGTGCATTATATGTATACATGTTAGTACCCCAAAGCTACTACTAAACTAACTAACGCATCTCTCCAATGTCAACAATCAGTAATCAAACTAAATGAACTTACATATCGAACCTGGATCTGGTAATACATAAAACAATTTAAACATATTATATACCATCTTGTTATTATAATAACGTGTTGTAATTGTGTGGGGAGAGGTGCTATCTAAGTTGTATAACTTGTGCCCCAATCCCAATTGTACATTAATGATACAATAAGATATGTTTAAACTAAAACTACATATGGGATATGCGGTCAGTAATCAGATTGATAGAACGTTTTACGCCATGGCAATCTCACACTATTAACCCTTTACCCAACAGAAGGGCCCTGTGCCAATGCATTCTCTTATATATGCGAGTCGACCATAGGTCGCCTCGCATATATAAGAGAATGCATTGGCTTAACACATTAAAAATTATAAAATTGTTAAAGAATGTAAGAAAAAATGGTAAAAAGTGTTAAAAAAAGATTAAAGGGGAAGCATATAATAATAATAATTATTATTATTATTATTGCACTCTATATTTATTTTTATGACCGAGTTATTTCAGCCGGATAATTGTCCTATTCATGTCACATTTAATCGCGCGTACGTAACGATATCATGTTCGCTCAGAAAAATGTGTGTAATTCTACCCTGAGGACTCTATACGATTTATTCATGGCGGGTCCTGGTACTTTTCGAGGAGTGATAACACCCGTATTAAGGTGGCTTTAAATGATATAGGTGATATTCAATATCGTCATTGTTCCTGGAGGGCGCCTCGAGCTGTCACATAGGAGAGGTAATAGGATTATCCCTGTGTTTGTGTGCAAATCCGCAGATAATACTCCTGGCAGACATACCAGCTAAATGTATGAGTTATATGATGTCTTCACGGATAGATCAGCGGTTAATTCTCATGACAGACATACATGTAAACAGTTAAATGTGTCAGATAGTATGTGTACGGGCAGATCATCGGTCAATTATCATATAGACATATATACTAGCTAAATATTTGAACTATTAACTATATATCAGAATCAACACTACACCTACGCGCGGAAAGGCAAAAAAAAACAAAAAAAACAATAACAATCCCGATTCATTAATTTAATCTTCAAGACTCAAATTAGCCCTAGCACGTGGAATGTTTATTATTGCATTCCGGGGATATAAATAGGTTGACAAGTTCATGAAAACATAATATGCATAACATTATGATCCTCTGGAAAAAATCGTCTTGAAATCGAAATTACCGCCTCAGAACTAAACTACTTTTACTATAGTATGTATTACGCTAACGATAACAACCGTTTGTCATTGTCATTTTTGACATGGTAACAATAAAGAGTGATTCTATTGAAATTTTAAAACTGAATATGAAGTTATCATTTCGGTACTTATTTTAAGAATAACAAGTCGGTGAATAAGTATTGTTGACAAAATAAGGCGACATCAGAGAGTACATAACGAGTTTATTTATCAATCGCTTGAAAACTTGTGACATCTGCACATGTAAAAATGTGTTCTTTAATCACGCAACCCTAAACATTCCGGGGATGACAATATGTCGACAGATGCACGATCTAGTTATATAAAGACTCAATATCCTTATACATACTTTTAAAAGACGTAACACACATATCCAGCTTTCTGCACATACGTTATTCATTATTACCACATCGGGACACTTCTATTGTGCCAATGCATTCTCTTATATATGCGAGTCGACCATAGGTCGCCTCGCATATATAAGAGAATGCATTGGCTTAACACATTAAAAATTATAAAATTGTTAAAGAATGTAAGAAAAAATGGTAAAAAGTGTTAAAAAAAGTTTTTTTTTAGGCCAATGCATTCTCTTATATATGCGAGGCGACCTATGGTCGACTCGCATATATATAAGAGAATGCATTGGCACAAACGTTATTCATTATTACCACATCGGGACACCTCTACTGACGCCTCCGTGGTTGTATACATGTATGCTGATTAATTTAGCGCTCAAATTGGATCACTTTGGGTTATACATGGAAAATTCGTGGCTAGCAATAAAAATAAACTCATTCATTCATTCACTCAAACCCAAAAACGTCACTGCCATAATTTGGATACAGCCAGTCTAACTATTTAAATTATCAATGTGGTCAGTGGTGCCAATCAAGTATATATCGAACGTAAAATGACAAGTGGAGCATGCATGTGTACCAATGTCCACTATTTATGAAGCATGTGTATCTTTACGTACCCATTTTAGTGAAGGGGCCCATAACGCTTCAGTCGTTCTATATTATGCATGGTAAGTCCGTATGTGATTATTTCATATATTTTACAATTTACTATTATTCCCGGAATGTGACCAAAACACTAAGCTTAATAATTGGGCTTCAAGATTACGGATTGCTTTAAAGATACGTAAAGCTAAATGACTATTTCTTTGCCATCGGGGGGTAAACAAAATATCTGATTCGAGTCGAGGAACACACCCTTCAAAGATCAGAGTTATCAGATATCGATTCTTGAAATCTGTTATTTTTCACCACCTGGAGTATGTGAGGCCTAGCAAATATACGACGAGCAAACCGACATACTCTCGATGCCAAATTGCGTTGAACAAAATGTTGATATATAACACGTTTTGGAAAATATTCTACTTGAGTTGACAGTGGTTAGCATTGTTTGTTGGTTATTAATTAATCGATTCTGATAACTAAAGCGCCTTTTGAAGAAATGTTGTTGTTATTGTTATTGTTGTTGTTGGAATCTGATGCTACGCGGGGACAATCGAATCGGATTGTACATGTACCTTTAAATATGCACACGACTGAGCTACTTGCCAATTACTTCATGTAGTGTAACCCTAAATCAATATTTTGACTAACCTCCGTATTCCTCTGGTATAACGATTGAGTCGTTGGTTTCAGTATACCGATATAACCCTTTATCATACACCACATTTCTCGCCAGCAACTTCCTCGAAGCCTTCTTATCCATCAGTACAATGGGGAGCATCATGTTAACCGGAAACGGGCTCTCCGGGCGCAGGAAGGTGGTCCGAGGGGCGCACTGGATTACCTGCCCAGGCAGTAATGTCTCAGCTATCTCCTTCAGACTGTACGAATTCTGGCTCCATTGTGGTTGTGGCTCGTTCTTTCTTTCCATGGTGGAATTGTTAGAAAACGCTCTCTTCGGTGGTTTTTTATTGCTCATTTTTCACGGATGGTGTGATGAGATCTTTTAAGAGCGTCGAACAAGAACAAATTAACCGAGGAACTATATCCAACAAGCCGCTGATGTGTGTCACACTTCGAGAAAAAAAATGACAAGCGCGTCGTGTGTTATATTTTGATCTAGCAAACCATTTCAGTCAATTAGACAAAAACCTGTTTGGTGAACTGTGATTTGGAGTTGAGGTATTTTCGCTTGTTAAGCCTGATCACCGATAGAGTATAATATGGGGGTTTAGTGTAGATAGTCTTATATGTAAGAGTTTATCTGGTCAACCATGTGAGAAAAATACGCCCCGATTGTATATCGTGAAATCTAAAGTAGCCGGCCTTTCGTTAACCGCCTTGATACGAATCTCCGACATTAAAGTCAGTGTTGAATAATATGCGCTGCATCATTAAGGTGGCCGTATATTGCTTAGTTGATCGTGACATTAAAAAAAAAACTAAATATTCTACAAATTAAATATGCACCGTCTGATTTGAGACCAAATAAGTAAAATTGGGCCATCATCTTACCTGTCAAAAAACACTGAAAAATACTTCCTTCATAATCCGCGCTTATCTCGATTGAACCCTGGTCCTAGCGATCTAAAACGCACCCTATCAAACATCTCTAAACTAATTGATTCGTTGAAAAAATTAGAGCACTTAAATATGTATGAATTAATGTTGTTTAAAGCCACATGGCGGTTTTCGCACCAAAATACACATAATATTTTTCGCTTTAGAATTTTTCTCAGTATCGAAATATGTCAACAAATGTCTGAACTACATCTCAACGAGCATTATGTAACCGAAAAATACGACTGTGAATACGGTGTTTGGATCCCAAACAAAAAACCGCCATTTTTGCGACATGGAACAGAAAAGAGCGTCCCGTGGTAGTCTATCCTGATATGGTAGTAATAAAGAGCGTTTGTCTTACTTCTGGCGAAACATTGAAAACGGCTGAAAAATGGCTGTGACTTGGGCAAGTGTTATTCAGAGCATATGAAGCCGGTATATCAATAGTTCGTTTATTTATCGACCTATCGTAACCGTCGCTCCAAATTACGTAGAACAGAAATAGGAGGTTCGAATGAGCCATGTCCGTTTAAAGGCACGGGCGGCGTTCGTTGCAGAAATATTCATATTTGTTCAAATCGCCACCAACAGAAGGAATATTAAAATACATATAGTTTTGTTCATATGCCAAACATACATGTAATCAGCGCATAAATAGTATATTGTCGTCAAGACGTACGATGGTATACGTAAACAGGAGCCTGCTCGTGTTGTAGAAGTTGTGCATCTGTTTACATAACACAGCGCAATTATATTGTTTAATCACACACAAATTATATAAACGCTCTTTATTATTTCCATATCAGGAATACAGTAACAAATAACGCTCTTTATGTTTGCCATATCCCGATCTAAACAAAAGCCAGGTAACGTAACGTTTTTTGTTTTGTTCACATAACAAAAGGGGGGGGGGGGGTGACAATAACATACTGTTTATTCCACATTTCTTATTGGTATAAGAACACAGTATGTCTATATTTTACAATTCTTTCTGCTTATGGCGGTTTTTGACGGAGGTGAATATTTTAACAGCATACCCACCGCCAACGCCGCCCGTATCTTTAACCATCCATATAATATAAAGTGTCAATATATCATGAATGTGGCATAGAGTTGCCTATTGCATCATTGACAATGGCCATGAAAATTAACAAATAAACAAAAGTAATTCTTCCAGAACTTCAAGTTATGCTCAAAATTTAAGTTGATGTATATATGTCACTTAACTATATATAATACAAGCGTTGGTTTCTTGTTGCGAAAATTTACTATAATGGTAATTATTCCCAATTAATTTGTTTCGAAACCACAATTCTTGGCTTTCAACATATATGGAATTACAATACATTCTTGAATTTTATAAGAATTCAACTATTCAAATTCAACTCTCACAGATTAACATATCATCATGCAAATATGTTCATATTGGACCTAAATATTCATATCAGTTCATATTGGACTTATTTGAGTCTGAAATAAGCCCAAAGTGGACTTTTATTCGTTAGTCCGATTCATTGCGCAGGTCACAGTGAAATCACATTAGAAAGAGCGTACATATGGTAATTCAATTTAGGTTCATATAGAGCGTAATTCAGATTCAAATTGATATGGGCTTATCTGTGTTTTTGAAATAAGTTCAATATTAGCTTATTTTAGGAGAACAGGCTAGACAGATACAATTTCGGATGCAGTGCATTGTTCTGTTCTAATATAATGGTAGATCCGTTATGTGTTAATATTCTAACTCATGTTCAGACTGATACGCTTTCCAACTCTCCAGGATATTTTCGGCAAGTCCACTTGAGGCTATAACACTGATATTCCATGAACCCACCCCTATTTTTAACGGAAACTTACCAAATATATAATCACTCATGTATTCCTCGTGTGAAAGTTATTGTTATTAAGTGTCATAATTGAATATCTTGATGTCATAAATATTTTGTCTGCAATATCCACATATCGATTAACGGATTAAATTGAATCTGAATATGGCGAAAGGGCTTCATTTTAAGAATGTCCCGGTAGCCGGGGTGATTAGGCCGTGGATAAGATTATCGCAGTCTGGACTATATATAGACGAGTTTGACGCGGGTTAGAACCCACGGCTTGTGCGAACATCTAAACCGATCGTCAAGCTTTATCGGAGTTGAGGGACATCTCAATGAACCACTTCGAGAAATGAGAATTTGTTCATGTTCACTGAAGCAGGCACATTTGAATCAATGTACACTCATACTGAATTCATGCGTCCAAAAATCTGATGTATACTTCACAAATTATATCCAGTTTACTGTGGATGTAGATCAATGGCGTAAAATTGTTCATACATGTATTTCCACGTGCATGCATGAGAATTGAATTATTTGTGGAAAACTCTGCCAACGCAACACCACCTTAACCGCGACGATACAAAATGCAGACATTAATTTGATATGAAACAATTTACAATGCATCATTAAATGATACAGAGCACGTATAAAATGCGCATATATGCATCAGACTGCAGACGCATGCACGCCGTGAGATGCATCCATATATATGGGCGCGGGCACCTAAATTACTATCTCCCACTATATATATATTAAAGACACACTGTCCAATGTGACCCCAAAAACATAATATACCAAATTAAAGACACACTGTCCAATGTGACCCCAAAACATACCAACAAATAATTAGAACAGACGCATGCATGAATTAACTAATACATGTATGAGGTTTTGCTGGCCAGATGTCAACATTCAAAAGATGAAGTTTTATCACGTGAGCCTAGCAAACGTGTCAATTATCCGTCTTACGAAGAGCGTCCATGTTTCCTTTGCCAAAGAGCGTTCTCAATTATGAGCTTTTGTAGTCGTTTCTATCGTATCATTATGGATGATTTTTGTGAATTTTCGCGATTGCTGTGTGACACGAGTATAGTGGTTAACCATTTTATGACTGGACTTCTTGAAATGTTGCGAAAACCCTGCGCCAATGCATTATCGTATGTATGCAAGTCTCCCATATATAAGAGAATACATTGACGTAACAATATTTACCTCAGCCTTGTAAGCCAGTGAATTATCTTATATACGCTAGACATAGGCCGAGGTAAATTGCTATCACAAAACCGTATACTTATAATAAATCAACGAATGCTCTTGTTACCATTGAACGCTCACCAGAATTACAAAAATTCGTCAGGTGTTTTCTTTCCTCACTTTACCGCAAAACGCTCTTTATTTCTGCCAAATCGGGAAGAAATTAACAACTAACGCTCTTTATTGTAACATATAGTTCATGTTCGTAATTGAATACCGGTATGCAAAGCAGTCACTTTGATCATACTCGATGAAAGTCACGCTGGTGTAAGATATGGAATTTCACACAGCTATATATCTCACATTTGTTACCTGTGTTGAAATGTTTAGGTGTGCAATGTCCAGGATTTGGCAGTCGCATTGAGGTCTATACAAAAATGACTCAAATGCCGTAGAGTTATTTCTCTTGCTTTAAACCGAATGAAATAATGTCATTG
Organism: Siphonodentalium dalli; assembly: GCA_032622095.1. NCBI lineage: Eukaryota > Metazoa > Mollusca > Scaphopoda > Gadilida > Siphonodentaliidae > Siphonodentalium > Siphonodentalium dalli. The sequence continues at coordinate 228,710,413 of CP136063.1, forward strand.
ATGTACTCCCAAATACTTATGTATATCGAATTAACGCATGCTATTGTTGCCATAGAGCGGTCACCAAAACTATAAATTCTTACTTTTCTTTCTTTATCTCGCAACCGCTCTCTATTCCTGCCAAATAGGGAAGAAATTAACTACTCACGCTCCTTACTGTAAAATAATTCCTGTTCTTAATTAAGTTTGCACATGTGTGATAAGACATTCCAGGCAGCTATCTCACATGTGTTAACTGCGTTGAAATGTTTAAGGGTGAGAGAAAGCGATGTCCAGGATGTGGCAGTCGCATTGAGGAAAATACAAAAGTGACTAAAATGCCAAGTAGAGTAATTACTCTTGCATTAAATAAAATGCAACACCGTCGTGATGCACGCCCCAAACGACAGGTCACTGTTCTCATGCGGTCGCTTTGGGCGAAATGGAGGACCGACTAGTCATAGCATAAATAGTACGACGAATTTGTGTAAGTGCTTATACTCACCTCCGCGTTGAGGTATAAGCACTAATGCAAATTCGTCGTATTGTTTCTGTTATGAAACCGTTGTTCATCCCGCCAAAGATTCTAGATAATAGTAGAAGTTATTGCGTTGCCGCACAGAGGCGATCACGGCACTCAAATGTTAATTCCCAGTAGAGTTATTCCTCTTACTTAAAACCAGACATCCTATATAACACACCAACGGTATAAGCCTTTTTACTGGTTCGCGATTTTCATGATGGCCGATGGTTCCATATGGTCCGATTCCTAGCGTTTTATCCAACCCACCGGTAAAAGCCGGTAAAAGGTCAAAGTTGAGAAGTAGCATCCATTTCGACCATTTGTAAACATTCGACAGCTGAGTGCGAGAATTTTTTATCAACATTTTATGGCTTAATTTCATTTATTCTGAGTGCAACTACGTGTTTAAGAATTGTTTTGTGGCCATGTCATCTATAGAGTTAGGATCTGGTGACGATGCAGACATTCAGACGCCCTTTTTTGTCAACGAACTTCCCATAAGTTACTGATAAATAGCGAGTTATTGCGTTAACAAAATAACTCAAAAACATACGTGATACATCCAATCCATCTACTGTGGGAAACCTATGTATCGTATGTAGTAGGAACAGGATTTGCGTGCCCGCCCGCAGGGCGGCACGAGGACGGTGTGGGCTCACCCGGAGGTCGCCCTTACGCCCTGTCTTAGATTTTCTTGGTTTTGTGAGTACAATATGTCTAGGTCGTGGCTCAGGAGGGTCGGGTGAGGTGGGGTTCTATCTGTTAAGTGATGTTTTGTTCTTTTTCTTTTTGTTCTTTTTCTTGTTGTTTTTTCTTGTTGTTTTTTTCGTTTCTTCTTTTTTGGTGGTGGAGCACTCGATGGTGATGGTGGTGGAGGCTCATCTTCAGAGTCAGAGTCAGAGTCGGAGGTGGAGTAGAAATCGGAATCGTCTGAATAGATCCAAGATTTTGTGGGTGAAGGCTCATCTTCCCATTCATCGACCTCGGTGTCAGTGTCGCTTTCTCTCTTGGATTCGGTGGGTTCTGCTTTGGGTGAAGGCTCCGGATCGTGATACTCCGGATACTCCGGAGTCTTCGGAACAAAGTCTTCCTCTTTGTTATCCTCGTCTGGCCGTGATGGTGGTGGTGATGGTGGTTCCATCTCCAGGGCGGCAGACTGGGCCGGTATCGCAGCTGGATGGGCGGAGTCGACTGGTGAAGTTCCGGTCGATTTCTTCGCTTTCCATGCAGCGAGTCTTTCGGCATCTCTCTTTTTCATTGATGGTGTTTTCTTTTTCTTCTTTCTCATCTTCTGTCGAGGCTTCCATGCTGATTCGGTAATATCCGAGCCCTTCCCGGTAGGGAGCCCTGAAAAGAGCTTTGCCGGGCCGGACTGGAAGTCCAGAATCAGCTGGTATCCGCCTTTGTGAGCGTGGAATGACCAGCTCAGACAAGGCGTGACATGCAGGGCTTCCAGCATGCTGGTGACACTAATTGGGATTAGCGGTGGCGAGTTCATCCTGAGAGGTGGCGATCCAAGCTCTCTGGAGGTCCGACTGCGAATGTATGTATCGTATGTATCCAGGGTGAGTGATTAAATAGTGTTATGAAGTTCTCGCACCTGCGATACGATAACGACCTGTTGCCATTTTATTTTGGGAATTCCCAGACTGGAGTCATATGCTAAACATAGATGCTACTTGTTAACTTTGACCTCCGGAGACCAAATGGCGGATTCGCCGCGAGTAAGTGATTTCACTTACTCGCGACGAATCCGCCATTTGGTATCCGGGGGTCAAATTATCCCATATACTAGGAAATGTTTAGATAAATTCAACAAACGACCACATGTCGTTTGTTGAACTTATTATCTAAACATTTCCCTCAATAAATAGGGCTCATTTTTGTTGTCTGTCGTCTGCTTTTATCAGCTTAACATCACTTCATATGAATAATGGAGCATTCCGATGTTTGCTTTGTAACTGCGAGAATCCATTTGGTATATATACATGGTTAACACTTCCTCTTTTGAAAAGCGATAGCTGCCGATTAAAACCTCATATGTCCGACCTGTTCTTTTCTTGTATAGATAACGTACATTTAACATGTATTGATCGTACATTTAACATGGATTTATCGGACCGGGTACCTAAAACATCGACGGTCCGATTTGTAAAGTTGATAAGTTAGTACATTTAAAACTTTCCGGAGGTAATGCTCAGCTTGCCAGCCAAAAAACAAACAAACACCTTCATCTTCGTGCTGAGGCTGATTTTGTACCTATGAAATATTGTAGTACCGATATACACTGTCGTCAGAGGATTGCATTTAACAACAAGTGTGCGTGATTAAAAAGTGTAAGTTAACCCTTTACCCAACAAAACGGCCAAAACCGGCCAAATAAAGCTTCAACAGCCTAAAATATCTTCGGTCTGTCTCAATAGAACCATACAAATATGGATATCATTGGAACCGGCTCCTTGACCACATTGTGATAGTTACAGTTATGCCCTGTGCCAATGCATTCTCTTATATATGCGAGTCGACCATAGGTCGCCTCGCATATATAAGAGAATGCATTGGCCTAAAAAAAAACTTTTTTAACACTTTTTACCATTTTTTCTTACATTCTTTAACAATTTTATCATTTTTAATGTGTTAAGCCAATGCATTCTCTTATATATGCGAGGCGACATATGGTCGACTCGCATATATAAGAGAATGCATTGGCACAGGGCCCTTCTGTTGGGTAAAGGGTTAAAACATCGTGATGGCTTATTCCTAATCTTCTTCATCCTCTTCCACTTGGTTTCCTCCCCGAAGCTTTTCTGGTGAAATAGGGCAAAACAATGGTCCAATGTGGTTGCTTTGACGACGGATTTTGGGAGCTTATTCCAAATTGTGATTGTTGATGGAAAAGGTCAGTGTTTATTGCACAAGCATCGCGGAAGACGTCCACCAGATATACGATGAAAACGAGTACGAAACAGCATTATCTACTGCTCTCTATCAGAGACGATCATTGGATCTCTGGCCAGACAAGAACATCAGAGCGATTTGAAAGTCCATATCTAACATGTGCAATTCATCCATGATGAGCTCAGAGTACAGGAATCTTTTATTAAGGATAATTATAATTATTGGGAAAGGGACACAGCTTATAAACTGGTAGCTTCAGGCTACAAATTGCCTTTAAAGAAATAAAAAATATTATTCACTATTTGTCATCATCCATCACACACGAAGACGTTAGTCTAAACGTAGAAATAAACCCAATCCCAATCGGATATACAATTCCAGAGATATTCGTCATCAATTCCAAACATTTTCATCGAAAGACTTAAGTTGTCACAAACAGAATTTCAAAAATATTTTGATCCAAAAAACATCCATTCCGCTACGATAAAAACATCTTTTCAACACACCATTTAGTTTACTAAGATCTAACATTGGTTGAATCACGTCTGTGCTTTGACGAATTGCTCAAATTAAAATTGACTTTGAAACATGTTTTTGTCGCTCAAATTTGACATATTACGCCATTTTTAATATTTTGATAATACTCGCAGAATGTGTAAAATGCGACGTGATTGGCTTATATTCTTTTAATGATTTTTCATGAAAATAACAGCAAACTATGAGAATTAGGTAAATGCTAACAATTGTTATTTAAATCTTATTTTGTTTTGCTATTATTTGTGTTATTTTATTTTTGGAAGACAACATTTAGATTATTTTGTTTTGTTTTGCATCATTTTTCACAGGCCAGGAACATGCGTTAATCAGGATTTCCTTACTGACTCGATTTCATGTTGACCAATGAAAATGGGTCTATCGACATACATGCAACAGGTACTGCGGTCAAGGTAACTCCGCAGCAAATATTTATTGTCTTCCAGTCATGTTTGAGCGACAAAAACACATGTTTCAGAGACAAATAAAAACCGAATTTGAGCATGTCAGTCATTGAGAACGCACATGCTGACGCGATTCAACAAATGCTAGATCGAAGTAAACGAAATGGTGTGTTAAAAGATGTTTTGATCGTAGCGATGACGAATATCTCTGGAATTATATGTCCGATCTGGACGGGGTTTGTTTCTACGCGTAGAGTAGCCTCTAAGGCGTGGGGAGTGATGGATGATGACAAACGGTGAATAATATTTTATTTTGTTTAAGGCAATTTTTTTTCCTGAAGCTACCATTTTTAGAAGTTGTGTCCCTTTTCCAAGAATTATATAATTGTCCATAATAAAATACTCCGCCTTCTGTGACGATTATGAGACTCGTGCGCATGTGATCACGCAGCCATTATGTACGATACGTTTGTCGAATAACTGGCCTTGCAAAGCCAACGCAGATTTCATGTCTACAATTTTAGGATTGATACGAACACTTAATGATCACACTGGTATTGTTATGGCCGTGCTAATAGTCGAATTTTGCGGTTTTAATTTTTTTACCCTGTGCCAATGCATTCTCTTATATATGCGAGTCGACCATAGGTCGCCTCGCATATATAAGAGAATGCATTGGCTTAACAATTTTTTATCATGTTTTTTAAATAAATGTTTCTTACAATTTTTAGGACATAAAAAAAAAACAACCATCCATTACCCTGCAGGGAGCCCCACACATATATAGAAGCACATAGAAGAGTGTCGTCTGCTCATGTTTGTCTGGGGCTCTGTATGGGTAAAATTATAAAATTGTTAGAATTTGACATTTTCCCTATCAAATTGAGCTCATTTAAAGATACAGTATCTGAACTAACGCTCTTAAATTACTATTTCTTTGGCTCGGGGGTACAACATATTTGATTCGAGTCGAGGAACCCACCATCAAAGCTCAGAGTGATCAGATGTCGATTTTTAAAGTTTGTTATTTCTCGAGATGTGCAATTATATGTGGCCCAGAAAAACGTGGTCAAACGGACGGTATCGGACAGAATTGCGGATGAAGATGGATAAATCTAAAATCAAGTGGTATTACGGCCAAATTTCGTTATACTTGAGTGATTTTGATAATGTTGATAAATAACACGCTTTGGGAAATGTAATGCTATAGTTGACAGTGGTTAGCATTATTTTGTTGCAATAAATCGATTCTGATAACTAAAGCGTATTTTGAAGAAATATTTTTGACAACAACTGAATATCAGTTAGTAGAGGGGGTGAATACTGAATATCAGTTAAGATAGGGTAGACTACTGAATACATGTTAAAGGCACGTGCGGCCTTAATTGTCGAAAATATTCATATTTGTTCCAAACACCGTAAACAGAAAAACATTAAAACGCATACAGTTCCGTTCATATATGCCATGACCATCGCGTAAACAGCATGTTTAATATCATAAAGACCTACTATATTTTACCTAAGCATGAGCCTGATTGTGTTACAGAAGACAGCACAATGCTACTGGCTAATCACACACAAATGGCATAAACGCTCTTTATTAGTTCCATATCAGGTATTCACTAACAAAGAACGCTCTTTATGTTTACCATCAAAATATAAACAAACACCAGAAAAGTAACTTTTCATGCGTTTGTTTACATAATAATGGTCAAACATATGACCATAACATACTGTTTATGCGATATTTCTTATTTGTATACGGACAAAGTCTATCTACATTTTGATGTTCTTTCTGTTTGTGGCGGTTTTTGACGGGTGGAGATATTTTCACAGGATACCCACCGCCAAGGCCAACCGTGTCTTTAAAAGAATGTGAGAATACTGAATACAAGTTAACAGTGGATGGCACTGAATACCAGTTAACAGAGGACGATACTGATTATCAGTTAACAGAGGGGTGAGTACTGAATATCTGTTAACAGAGGGGCGAATACTGAATATCAGTTAACAGAGGGGTGAATACTGAATATCAGTTAACAGAGGGGTGAATACTGAATATCAGTTAACAGAGGGGTGAATACTGAATATCAGTTAACAGAGGGGTGAATACTGAATATCAGTTAACAGAGGGGTGAATACTGAATAGCAGTTAACAGAGGGGTGAATACTGAATAACAGTTAGGAGAGGAGTGAAAACTGAAAATCAGTTAAGAAAATATGCGACGAAGGACATATAATTCACACTTCAATGTCATGTAGTTTAGTCATTTTTCTCAATAGTGATCTGACAGACTACCACAGTAACATAACCATTATTGATAGCTGTACATTGCTCTATTGGCCAGATGAGTGGTGATCGCGTATACGACGTTGTTTATCTGTCACGAAAAGGACAAAAAATGGATAAAAAGGCCAATTCTAGCCATCAAAACTACAACATTTTACTTGTTTGAACCTCCGCATTTGGTCACGTAGTATACTGTATATATTGCGAAATGTCCACAATGGGACTGTCGGGTCTCTTGTTTTCGGAAATTGTACTACACCGTATAAGTCCACCTGCGTCAAGATATTCGTAGATAGTAAGAACAAACAGGTGTGCTAAGTGTTTGTTGATCCTTATACAATCAAAGCTATTACGAACAAAGACTCAATTCATTCATATTTATTTATTCCAGAGACAGACGCGCCCTGTTCGAATATATAGGTCGACGTATCTTTGTAATTATTTTAACCAATTTATTACTAAATGGACTCCCATATTCGGTTATACCTGTTTGGATATGCATTAGAAATAGACTGAACCATAGGATATGGGTGACTAAATCAATAGACATCAAATTCTACTAAACAAATCGTTGATATCCAAGGGCCGATGACTTAATATGAGCATAACGATAAACTTGTTGATAGTAAACTTAAGGACCCTTCTGAAGTGAATGTCACAAAATACAAAGAATTTTGCAAACTTTTTAATAAAATAAAACGAGCATATAAAATGTGTACTTTTGACATACGGTAAATGAAAATAAAACATAATGTGACAAAACTTGGAAACTTATTGGTCAGATATTGAAACAAAAATCTAAAATAAATGACATAATCTATGTTATTCATCATTGGAGGTGTCGAAGGAACAAATTGGAAATATTACAGAGCAGCATGACTAATTGATCACTGAGCCACTGACAGCGAACCAACCAAGCACATATATATGGTTGGTTCGCAGTATAGCTCCTCTTGCACCCCTCTTCAATCGGGATGAGTATAGGTATATACTAGGTATACACGGAGCGCAAACACACTGATATCACTCGTCCGAATGTATCGATATACATGTATAATATAGTGAGTATTTAACTCGAATATTTACATTCCTTGCATGGATGTGTGGACCGGTCGTCGACGGCGGATAGGGTCCGGGATCTACGTACTTTTACTTTTTACATTTACTTTACTTCAAACATATTGTATTCGTATATACATATACCAAATGGATCGGGACACAAGCTATTTCAACTTAGGTAACCCCTCTCCCATATACACAGTTGACACTACATTGTTATAAAATGACAAGAAGGTGATAACAGAAACGTTTGTACATATGGGGAAATTTTTTTGAGTTTGCATTATGTCAAAAAACAACTTTCAACATATGTGTATGAATTACCAATTAAGACGAGCATACAATCTAGCCTATAGATATGTTGGGACGTTTAATGAAGATATGAAATATACATTTCAAGGTTATATGACTCAAACATTTGACTGTAATGTTAATCTTAATTGATATAGTAGATAATTTGGCGACTGGCCCGATCACGGCCTTGACGGTTACGCTGAAAGAAATTATCAATGTGTATACAAAAGGTGGATGTGGCAGTCCAAATGGGGGAGGGATGTAAGTATAAGCCAATGATTGTGTTTGGTGTATGTTGAGCGATTTGTGGTTGACATTGAATTGTGGCTATGTAATGCCAAAGCAGCCAGACAGTCGTGAATCGAAGCGTTTTGTCGCAGCAATAGACTGTTACACTATTTGGAGAAAAAAAACTTTGTATTCTCCGGAATTGATATGTACCATATCCTGAAAAAAAACTGATCAAAGTCGGTTATAATGAAGCGTTCGCTGTTTAACTTATCGCCAAGTCCAACCGTTCATTTGTATATAAAGGACACATAAAAAAGAAACGGCATCCATCTTCCAATGGGTTCCCACAACTGCAAGCAGGTCTTTCGGCTATGTAGTTTTGATTCATATCATCGCAAAGTGCACTGCACCCGTTTCGAATTCGGGAGTGTACCTTATTATAACGTCTGAGACCTGAATAGAAGTAGGGGCTCACGGGGTTTGTGGGTACTTATGTGTGTCGTAAATTGAATTTGAAGTCAGAAAGTGACAACGTCGGTCATTTCAGTTGGGATTTTGTTCCAATCAGCGATCGCCGAGGGCAGAAAGGACATTGTAGTGCCCAGTGTGGCATCGGTAAGAATATAATTTCCCTGGGCGTCTGATATTATAACTTGAAACCTGCTAGCTCTGGGTGGGATGATGGTAGATAAGTCTGATATAACTTGAGACCTGGTTTAAGCATTGTTTATTTATCCACCAAATATATATTAGTTACATAATATACATTGAACAAGGGAATACACAAGGAACTGATATAATGAATATGTGATATATCTGGTAGAAAGGGAGAACGACAGTAAGCACATGGCTTTTCTGGAATGGAACGGATTTTTCGTTTTATTACATGTTAGGTATGATGCTCTAAGATGCTGCTGACCGATTTATAATTAAGCAACTAAGATCGTTGTGTGTGTATAATAAATTATTGAAATTCTTCAAAAATAGTTAGATTCGTTTGTAGACTCATTGTATTGTCGCCATTGAGGAAACTATAAGCTGAGGGAACTATGGGTCTGGGATCTTTCCAAGAAGAATTTGCTTATGTGAACGGTAACGCCGACATTGGAAATATATAGTGGTAGCTATCCTCTATTTGGCCACAAACAGCGATCAGTGACAGATATAATTTTGGAATTTGTGCGCGTTTAGATCACTACAATAGTTTCTAAGACGTGTGTGGATTACTTGTGCTTTTCTTGTGTAACAATATTTGAAGCGTGAGTTCTTTTTATGACTAGTGTTTATTGTTGTTCTAAATTCGTCATAATTCACTATGTCGCGTGTGCTCATCGGCAGTGAATTCCAGAGGGCTGCTGTATGTCATATGAATGACCAGTCGTGTGAATTGGCGTTATATTGGGGTAGCCGAAAGTTTTTTGAGTTACGGGTATTAATTTTCGATACTTCGGATACAAGTGTGGGCACTAAGTTTTGTAGGTACTCCGGGTCCGAGTTATAAATCATTTTGTGATATAAATAAAGTTTCGAATTTTCACGTCTCTTTTTTAGAGTCTCCCAACCTGCTTCAATTTTAAGGTTATTATTACTCGTGGATCTGGTACATCCTGTTACTGTATACGCGCAGCTTCTAGTTGTATATCTTCCAACTTGTCCGATTCTGCTAATGTGCAATTATCCCAGATAACGTTTGCGTATTCTATGATTGGTCTTACAAGAGTGAAATAACATTTTTGTAGGGATTCTCTATTAAAAACGTATTTTTGTTTTTGTACCATAGATATTCGATACCATGCAAGTTTAGATATAGACGCAATATGGGCCTTCCATGAGCAATTGTTTTCAAAAACGACACCAATGTGTTTGTGGTTTGATACTGTGTTTAATGGGTCATTGTTCATATATAAGTTTGGGTGATTCAAAGGGTTTTGTTTAGGTGATATGCACATAGCTTCTGATTTACTGGCATTGAAGTTTACTAGCCATCTCTTCGACCATGCTTCCAGTGTGTTTATATCGTTTTGCATTATGTTAGCACTTTGTATCGGGTCTTTAATAGGCAGAAATATGGACGTGTCGTCAGCAAATAGTCTAATGTCACTTTTCATTCCTTTAACAATGTCACTAATGTAGTTTAAAAATAAAATCGTCCCAAGGACGAATCATTGGGCACACCAGCTTTAACCCCTCCCCAAGAAGAGGATTCTGAGCCTAAAACTACCCTTTGCTCGCGGTTTGTTAGATATGATTCAATTCATCTGAGGAGATTACCTGTGATACCCATTATTTTTAATTTATGAACTAAACCACGGTGCCAAACTTTGTCGAATGCTTTGCTTATATCGAAGAATAAGACTCTGACATCCAGGTCTTCGTCCAAACTTTTACTAATTTCGTGATAAATATCACATAATTGGTGTGATGTTGACTGCCCGGGGAGGAATCCAGCTAATAAGTATAATAAGTATACTTTACCAATACAACTTAATAGGGATATGGGTCTGTAGTTTCCTGGGTCTGTTGTGTCTCCTTTTTTAAATATTGGTACAACGTTTGCACGTTTCCATTCATCAGGGAAGAAAGAGTTTTCCATGAATGTTTTAAACATTATTTTCAATGGATGATGAAAGCTAGGACATATTTTTAGTATGCGCGGACTTATCTCATCGTAACCGGAAAACTTATCAGTAACAAGATTTGTCAAGGTTTCTAGTATATACGATTCAGATATTAATAATTCATCTAGTTCTGGGATAGATTGCAATGGGATGTATTCTGGTATTGTGGCATTTGAGTCATCTATAGATGAAACACTACAGAAATAGTCATTAAAAGATTCGGCTTTCTCATAGTTGGATGTATGTGTGCTGTTATTCCACAAGTACGGAATAGCTTTATTGCTGTTTTTTCTGAGAGTTTATTAAAAGTTTTCCACCAGGCAGATGAGGGTGTTTCTGGGTTATTCAGGATGTCTTGCATGTGCACTATATGGTCATATTTTGATTTTCTTATAAGGGAGATGACTACGTTTCGTTTTTTCCTATATTTTATCCAGGCGTTGATGTGTTACGAACTTTAGCTTTTTCATACAAGCGCTTTCGCTGTTTGATATGTTGTTTTATTCCAGAATTTAACCATGCTGGTTCATCTTTCCTACAACGCACAATTTTACTTGGGACAAACATATTGATCTGATCTTGTAATAAAGTTGTTAGTGTGCTTATCTAGATCTGTGAAATTTGCTTCATCGTAGTTAAATACACGCCTAGTAAACGGTTTCTGTTGAGATTTCTTTTCTGAAATTAGGATATCTACAACGATAGGAATATGATAGCGAACATAATTTCCATGGAACGGTTCAATGGTTCCACTTTCAAAGACAGAGCAGTTTTTATTTACCGGGACAACATCGATAAGAGTTTCCGAATATTCAGTAAAATTGGTAGATTAATTTGAGACCTGGTCAGCTCTGGGTTGGGAGGTTGGTAAATTATAGCTTGAGACCTGTTACCTCCAGGTGGCAGGATGGTAGTTAAGTAGTTGGGCTATTCATGTTGTTACTATTTTGTAAATCACTTCAAGCCTATGGTATTGGCGCCGCGTTTCTAAAGCCAGCCTAACTCCTGCATGAAAACAATATTAGAAACTGAGAATGTCAGTCAAGAGACTATTAATTCTATATTGTTTATTGAACATCCCAAATATTAACATTGAATGCCAATAATACACGAGCTGAAAACAAAAAACTGATGATGGGAGCACAATTAGGATCGGAGCACAAGCTATTTCAACTTATGAAATGCTCCTCTCCCCTGATATAAAGACACGAACTTAAAATGTAATTTAATACGGATTGCTCAATATTCTTGCACGAGTAGATATCTTTGTTTATTTATATATATCAGGTTGGTTCAAGTGATATGGTAAGGTATTGAATCAGCGGAGAAAGCGTGCAGGCGATGCATGTGATTATGTAGAATCTGATGGAGGTGTACTATTCCAAATGGATATTCCCATTACAAAAAAGGTGCGACGAAATAATGTATTCCTGTACAGCTGTGAATAAGATACAGTGGTGATCCGCAAAGTAGATCTGCAAAATGGACAATATATGTAGTCCAATTCCAGCTATTGTTTCATCTACTATAGCTCTTTCCTTTAAATAAAGAGGACAAGTAAACAGAAAGTGATCAGCAGCTTCGATTTTGTATCCACAATTACATTTAGGGTTTTTTGTTAAATAATTTTTGAGTTTGTCTCCATCGTCTACATTGAAAAATGTTGTCTCTTCCTATAGAGTATGCACTTGGTGGTTTCAGTGTCTTCGGTATGGGGTTTACAATATTTTAAAATGTGGAGATCGAGGTACATTGTTGAGCTACGTTGTCCGAACTATTCCAGATCGAAATCATTGAAGGGAAGAAACTACAGTCTGTGTGTTGAGAACCTGGGGTAAAACTGCGAACATAACTAGGGTTTCTAAATTCATATATATTGTTAGTTATTTCTCGTGTTGTTGTGGGTATGTTTACCAATATATATATGGGGTTGCATTTCGTGTCATTGTGCGGTACACGCGGTAAACCTGTGCCATTATCGGCGTTGTGAAGGTGTTCCATCTGAGTTCACGTATATGTAAATTAACGTTTGCGACAGTATCTGCATGAAGGCAATCGAGCTTGTCTAATAGATAACTAGGCGCGCAGTCCCAATAAACATCAGAAGAATCGAATAGTGATAATCTGTAAGTTTTGTATATCTGTTCTAGCCTTCTATCAAGTTATTATTTGAATCGCCTCAAGTGAGCCAGACGAGAGGCGATCATCTTCACTGTACTTTCTATATGAATGTTCCAGATTAGATTGTGTTGTAGTTCCTGACCAAGGTGTAGGCCTACAAATGATTCCACGAATCCGACACGGTCGTCTATAAATTTAAGGTTTGGTAATTATGGAGAGGGTGGGGTTCAACGAGGAAGAACCCATGGTTTTGGATGGGTTAAAACTCACGAGCCATTTTTTTTACCAGGTAGTCAAATCGTTATTCATAATTATAGAAAGTTCGTCCAGATCCCAATTACTGCTCATAATACAAGTATATATCATCTGCGTACATTCTCGTGATGGAGTCAATATTATCTGCTAAATCGTTTATATAAAGGGGGATCAAAAGGGCCTTAACGGAATCACTGGGGGATTCCTGTGGGGATAACCACGTAGTCGGAAAGGGTATTATTTATCAGGACTCCTTGTTTCCTGTTCGGTAAATAGCCTTCGATCCATTATAACGTTTGACCCTCCACACCGTAGCGTTGTAGTTTGTAAAATAGCCCCCTGTGCCATCCTCTTTCAACTGGTTTGGATATGTCACAGCAGATCCCGCATGTGAAGAGGACTTTATCGATATATTGGCATATATTGTGGTATAGGTCTATTTATTGGTATGTGGTCTTGTCTCCTGAGAAAAATCCGGATTGGTGGAAGTGCAAGAGTTTATTTTCTAAGAAAAAAAAGTACTTATCTGTTTCAAAACAACCCTCTCAAAGATTTTGGCTAGGCATGGTAGCAATGAGATCGGGCGGTAATTTTTGGGGTGGCGGGGTCTTCTTTTTGAAAATTGGGATAACATTAGCTGGTTTCCATATTTCTTGGAATTTCGCACTATTAATCGATTTCTTAAATAGGAGGACTAACGGCTGCTTTGTTAAATTTTAAAGTTTGATAGCTGTTTCAGCATCGAATTCAACAAGACAATTTTGGCATAATGTTTTTGCATCGATGGTGAAAGAAGGGAAGGGTATGCGCAGAATTGTATATAGTGGAGTTTGATACAAATTTAATTTTGGCGTATGTTTCATGTTATTAACTTATATCTTGTTTGTTTATATGTCCTTCACGGAACTGGATTGTTGATTTTTAATGAATTTGCCATGAGTCTATCTCGCTTACGAAACAAATTTAATTTTGACATATTTTTCATGTTATTAACTTATTTCTTGTTTGTTTATATGCCCTTCATGGAACTGGATTGTTGATTTTTAATGAATTTGACATGAGTCAATCTCGCTTACGTAACTCTTTTCGAATCTCCGAAGTGAACCTCATTTTATCTTTGGGCGGATTTTCACGTTATGCTGTGGTATATTTCTGGCCATGATTGAGAGGAAAGTAGATTGGAATATTATGAATCGATATCAGTGGCCACATTGATTAAGTCTTCCCAATGTACAACATTTAGCATGCAGTTCGCTCGCTGAAAATTAGCTTTTTTTGTAATTCCATTCTTTTCGCTGAACAGCGGAGACTGGAAGAGTTGAAATATATTGTTGCATAAACACCCAATTGGTCTGAAACTCACAGGTTTAAAACATCGAAAACCAAACATGAAGTAATTTACTGGTACTAATATGACCAAGTAGTGTGCTAGCCCTAGTGGTAATTCTAATTGGGTCTTTTGTCACATTTCCAAAGATATAGGCGTCGGAAATTAGCTTTATTTTGGAGGTGTTCTCGAGGTAATTATAATTATAGCTTCCAGTACTATGTTTTCAGAGATGACAAGTGCATCAGAAATTGAGGTTTCCAGAAGGTCCCAATAATTACGGCTACAAAATTGCTCTGACATGTATGGGACCCCAAGAATCATGTGATATATTTTTATCAAATAATTCAAACAAAAACTTCTGTGAAGCCTCCATCAAGTGAAATGGCAACATATGAAACATGGTATAAGTTCGAAGTTAAAGTCTATCACGTTTTAACGTCGGTCTTAAAAACCAGTCATGGAGGCTGGAGAGTGGACCAAGAAGACCGATATCTGTTCATGTCGGTCTTCATTGCGTCTAGTTGACAAATGACTTTCAGTTCGACAGTTTTCCATTTATTGACGCACTGAAGATTCCCGCACAACACCGTAACTTTGAAATCGTACATATCATGTTCAGAACAACTACACTGAATAATCCCAGTGTGAATACTAGGTGCTCAGATAAAATGCCAGAAATAAGAGCTCACATTACATGGAACTGAATAACTACCCTCGATGTGGGTATGGAACATTGTATATGTAAAAATATACATAGTATAGTATACATTGTGCATAAATGTTGTCCAGAAACACTTATTTGATATTTAATTGTATATTTGTTTGTCCGTAATGGTTTTGATGGTTCAGGGGGACAGTTGTGTTGTATCGTACTTAGTTTCTAACAGAATGAAAATCTATTGCTTCCGTAACCGGTAACCAAGGTGGTTGCCCCTGGCGACCTACATGTCCCATGATTAAATGGCAGCCTGTGTGTGGGCATTGAATTACATATACAGCCGATTGTACAATCTTCTTCTTGTCATGGTCGATATAAAATTAACCATGTACATGTATCATAGGGATTAAATACCAAAAATATGTAAGATTATTCACAAGTTGCAGGGATGGATTACGATATGTACGTATGTGATGGGATCCTGATATACGTAGTATGATTTTTCAACAATTTTGAAATTTTGAACGCACGCGTGGACTGCGTGTTTCCGAAAGGGTTTTTTTTATTTTTTTTTTATAGAAATTTTGAATTATGTACATGAGCATGTCGGTGTATATTAGGTAAGTAAGTATGAAATATATAGCCTGTTGTAAAATATATTAATTATACACCCTTTTAAGAAAAGGGGGTTATACTGTGTTACACACGCCTATCCGCGCGTCGGGTCGTGCATCGTGGCGTCCGTTCGTACGTCCGTCCGATGTCTGTTCATGTCATAACTTGAACAGTGGTGATCGAATATCAGTGTAATATGGTATGGATGTTCACTACTATGATGGCATTCAATTGAGTGTGAAGTCGTTTTACTCGGAATTTCCGTTCTAGACTTATTCATCTGTGTTTATCTGGAAATGTTGGAGTTTTGGTCCGTCTGATGTCTGTTCGGGTCATAACTTTAATAGTAATGATCGGATCACAATGGCATTTGGTATGGTAGTTCACCGCTATGAATGCATTCAGAGTTGTGTTCAGTCGTTTTGTTCGGGTTTCCATTCTACAGCTACTCGTATTTTCGTTTTGTTTATATGAAAATACAGATGTTGAGGTCCTCTGCCAGAGTATATCAGTCATGTGTTATACGTGTTCCCACACAAGGCGGTATGCCACATTGGGGTATGCCCTAACGACAGTCCATCTCTTATTTTCACTTAAACGGACATGGCTCGTGCGAGCTTACAAATTGTATCTGCATAATTTGGAAGGAGGTATAAGATATAGGTTGACAAGTACACGAAACATTGATATACCGGCTCAATATGCTCTGAAAAGATAACACTTTCCATGACCGCAGGAATTTTCCTGCTGTTTTAAGTTTTCGCATAGACGTGAAACAAACGCTCTTTTTGTCTACCATACCAGGAGGAATAGACTAACGGGGAACGCTCTTTTCTGTGTCATGCCTTGGGAAACAATTAGTCACACAAACACCGTATTCAACGTTTAATTTGTTATGACTTTAATGCGTCTTTCTGGGACATAATTATAATGGATTAGAAAGGTAGTTCAAGTATCTATCGACCTATTACGATACCGCGAAAAATTCAAAAGCGAATATTATTAGGTTTATTTGTATAACGCAAACCGCAATGTAGCTTTAAGCAACGTGACATCGCTAGATACGCCTCTGATTTGAGTCAGTAACCTCCACTTACCCCCTATACTCTTCGCTGTCCCAAATACCCTTTGGGTTATATTAGCTCTTTAGATTGAACTATTTCCCTACAATGAATCAGTTTTCATAACAAACATTACTAGCTTACTGCGCATATATGAAGTATTAACTGCGCGCCTCTAGTGTTTACATTGTGGATATATAAGTAGAGGGCTCTGTTCCGACTTAATCAAATAATGGCCAGGTAAATTTATTGTACAACCACCATTGTTTAAGTCATCAAGCGTCGAGTGGCTACAACCTGAGACAATATCAAAGTGTATCAGCCGACCGGAGCATGCGGAGTACATATCCGCGGAACCAAGACAGTGCATAGTACCTCTACATAATCTGCGGAACCGGAAACGTGCAGAATCAGGAACGTGTGGAGTACATATTTACAAAACGAGGAACGTTGTGGAGTACCTAACGTAGTACCGGAAACGTGCGGACTTCATATCAACGGAACCAGGAAAGTTTTGAGCATCTATCTGCGGAACCTGGGAGTTGTGCATTAGCTGTCGGCGCTACCGAGAACGTGTTGCGTTCACATCACCGCAAACAGGGACGCACAGAGTAAAATTAGGGTGGTGCACAGTAGTTATTATAGCTGAACCGGAAACTTGTAACACGTACGGAGTACATATATGTTGAGCCCAGAGCGTATACAGAGCACCAATCGAACGAAACAACGCGAAAATTTGGGGCACGATGGTGAAACTTGACTTTATTAGTTCCGGAAGATCTTCCGACGCTCCAAGGATGGGGGATTCACAGAATATTAGCTCCGACGACTCATTGGATATATGGAGCGATCTGAATTATACTCCAATTGCGTTTGACGGGTCACAGAGGGCCCATGACGTGACTCGGGAGCCTGTATGTAATGTGAGAGCACCGGACGTGACTCGGGAATCCGTCTGTTCTGTGAGAGCTCCAGATGTTCTTGATCATATAGATTCCGGGCGTGCCCCGAAGGCTTCAGACACCTTCCGTCAAGTTCTGATATCGGTGTGTTCGACTGCTGACGCGGACTGCTCTCCCATAGGCATGAGCCTGAGTGAATGTGCATTGAATCCGGAACACGACCAAAGAAGAAAGCTCAGAAGGCACACATCATGCGTCACATTACCGTCTCAAAGTAAGCATATCCACTGGGCCGACGAAGGTCTGACCACGTCGAGTACTCCAAACCACCGCAATTTCATAGGATCTAAGAGCTGTCTGAATTCCATGCGGAAAACGAAACCGATTCTGAGAAGGAAGACGGAGGAAATACTTTCGGTTTCGCCATTCACTTGAGATGGAACAAGTATCCGCTGCAGTCAGCGATTTTGGATATCTGCGGATTGCGTGGTTTCCCTCAACCACTTGGTTTTCTAGGCGTCACGTCAATAAACTCCAGCGAATGATACATGCTCTGATCGTCATACAATACGAGTTTGATTGAAGGTTGATGACAAGAGTTATATAACTGATATTGAATAAAGACAGACTGGTTTGTTTAACAGAAGTTCTTTGGCAAACTTGTTCGCCTGCATCTTAATGTTGCGCGAGTTTAGAAAAAAACCTGTTTATGTCTATTATTCTCTTGTTCTAACAAGTATAATACATTTACCTCATAATAATATCACGGACATCTTGAATTAAATTCCCCGTATATTCATTTACATATCATAGCTGTCTGTGATATTCTGTATATAATAATAATTGTGTAAAGTTCAGCACTATGAACCATACTACATGTGGTTGAGGGTCAGGTTGTAGTTTTTTGGACTCGTAACCGGTCCAATGAACGATAAATAGTGAGTGCGCGCAAATAACAGACACGAGAGTCGCAGTAACAATGGCAGACGACTATCACTGAGCAATAATATCAAATTGAGAGGAAAATATACCATTAAAATATTTTACTTCCACGAAGTAGAAACGTAACAGTTGTCGAATTTCGCGTTAAAGCCTGATCGTTGTCCCAATCGAACAAGCCGCCCGATTCCTAATAACCTTAACCGGTCTGGCACACTGTGCATGGGTGCATGTATATAATATTTACTGCTTGAATACATTTATATTTCATTTAAATGTTTTTAATGACAATTCAAGTGTTAAAAGTGTACACCTAAAGTTGATCTACATCGTGGTTGACCTCTGTCCTTTAACATAACCTATTTTATGTTGGTTGAATTTGTTCGAAATTTCCAGAACGATTTGACTCCACATTTTACATTTCCTCAGCCAATGTTCTGCTTAAGATGCAAAAGTAAAAAGAAAAACACTTGAAATCAACACAACACGTATGGTACAGGTATAGTGAAAGTCAAAACAATTATCTATACATACGTCGAAATGATCACAAGAGATCGTAAATAAAAACGCTCTTTATAAACTACTAATTTGAGCGACGGAAGCATGAACGCTCTTTGTAAAAGACGGTCATTGATTTTCGCTAGGCTGACAATACTTAAAGGTACTCAATCCGTAAAGAGGGTCCCCATCTCAACATATTCCAACAACAACAATCCGATCAGAGGGTCTTATATTACTATTTCTTTGGCTTTGGGGGTAAAACATATCTGATTCGAGTCGAGGAACCCATCAAACAAAGCTCAGAGTTATTAGATATTGATTTTTGAAATTTGTTAATTGCTCGAGATGAGTACTAATAACTGCCGCCAATTTGGTAACCTGCTCGAGATTTTACGCCAAAACTCTATTCAAACAGACAAGGATGGATAACTCTATAATCAAGTGGTAATAATAACGAAATTTTGACTGTCTTCTGGGCCAGACAGAATTCCCGATAATGAAAAATAATAGATTTCTAAAATCGATATCTAACAAATCTGAGCTTTGATGGGTGACTTCCTCGACTCGAATCAAATATTTTTGACCCCCGAAGCCATTGAAATAGTAATTGAGAGGAGTTTTATCGGATTGAGTACCTTTAAAAACGTGTTAATACTGAATCTTTCAAAAGTCGATAGCTGGCCATCAATACATCATAATGATGGGATCATATGCCAGATCTGATTGTGTTCTTGTATAGAAAACGTACATATGGTGTGTTTGTGGAGTCAAATCGTACAGGGAATGTTCATATATAAGAACAAGTACCTAGATATCACACCCAGTATAGCGTGTTAGTGTGTGAACTGGGAAACAAGCCTTAAAATAGGGTGTCTGTCATTTGCAGAATGAGGTCCCCAGAGGGTGAATTTGGTGATGCTAGCCCGCTATGCGGGGTAGCATCACTAAATTCACCCCCTGGGGACCTCATTCTGCAAATGACAAGGCTTCCTGGGAAACACATGCACACGAATATCAACTGATTGGTGGATTAGAATAGACGGATCACTGCATGACAAAACAAATTGTGTTGAAAATTTGCCACACGTGAACCAAATTCCTCGTAGCATCAAATTGTCGAGTTACACGATGTCGATGCGCACTAAGGCAAGACTAATGGAGACGTATTAATACTCTAAAGTAGCTAAATGTGCGCATGCAACAAGTCAACAATAATTATGATATATAAGAAATGACTGCAAGGTCGATTGGGGTAATTGTCTTTTGATCGGCAGAGTTATTAAACAAAGGTTGTATGCGGGATTCACACGAATTTTGTTTACTTACTCTGCCGGCAAAACCCGATCGATCTGCCAGTCAATCCTTATAATCATACCGTTAGATTTATACTGCAAATCAAAATGAAATATAACTATTATTTTGCCAGTATTAAACGAGATAATTGATATCGTAACGGATCGGAATAATCGGTGCGTATTCGCCCAAGATCTCATTGAGTTCATTTTCAATTAAAAAATGATTCGATGCAATTGCTTAAATATTGGAAAAGAGTGGAGACTTTGATTCAAATTAACATTCGATACAATGTATGTCGATACTTGTTCCAAATGTTGTTTTTTTTATCAATATTGAGTTTGAACTCGATGGTCTGCTTTCCCTCTGCATGTAGCAATTTTAAAGCGTGCGCTTCGAGCCGGTGTGCTCCATGCATGAATGTTCATCGTCTATTTTATAAGTTGTCGAACAGTTTATCGTGGACGTGTGCACCAGATTCGTAAAATATAGTTTTTACTAGATCGATTGGAGTTGGAATTTTAATAATCGGTTAAGGCCGACGTTGTTTGTGAATTAAGGCCATTAGAAATGAGGAGTTTTTCGAAATAGTGAACTCCCTTGTCAGATGCGTTTGTTCAAGCAGCGCGCTCGTTTTAAATTTAGATTTATAAAAATTAAATTTGTTTCTGGTTTTAACGACACACCCCTGTGTAGAGAACATGATATTGTACTGAACATTCGCTAGGCGTCCATTATAAATTCGAAAATCCGTAGCAAAAGCTACCCATAAGCACGTGTACGCTTTACTATACGCTCGGTTGCTAACTTCCAAGACGTGACCTTGGGTGCACACCTCTGGCGGACGTCACATATATTGTGCATGGTAACGTTTCGGCGTAAATGTAGTACATGCGGCTGTATAGTTACGGCGTCGTAGATATAGACACTTAGTTTCTCGAATTCCACCGTTAGTATATACTGTGTAGAGCAGGGGGGGGGGGTCGTGCACAAAATTTCCATATATAGGGCGGGGGTGGGTGGGTCATTTGGACCCGGAAAAAATGCGTAAATGAAAAAAAATGCAAATTTTTTCCTCCACTTAAAATCACTGTTTTTATGCTCATGCAATCTGTTAATATCAACCATATGACACACTAGGCTATTTAAAACATACTAACCAGAACTAACTACCATTTAGGGGTGTATGTATGCTGATGTATGTCAAAATTAATGTACCAGATTTCGACGGATGACAGATATATTATATATATATATAAACAAATCATATAACAAACATTAAAACACAAGGACAAACATTTATAATATGCATATCAAGATAGCCTTTCAATTGGATGTCAAAGTGTATGTTATAGCTATATATATATATACACATGTGTATCCCTTTAAGGGTTTGAACAAAATATAAAGCTGAGTTTATATTGATTAATTCTGTGATGAATTTTGCAATTACTTTTGACAAATTTGTTTACTGTTATAACATAATTATATGCTCAGACACGATCAGTCGACAATGCTTGCTTATAAGCATAATTATGAAATGATTACCATCTTCTGTTCTTAATCCACATAATGGATATTATTTGTTATCAAGATAAACTTTATGATACAAACAAAAATAACAATTCCACTATATTCCACTGGTTTAAAACTATAAAACAAAATAACTCATACAAAAAGTTCATACTATTTGGATAACAATATGAAAGCTTAGCCTTTTGTGATATTAATTCAACCACAGTTATTATTCACAAGTCTAAGCAGTTACGTACTGTACAGATACATGTAGTAAGGTAGTATATCTGGAGTTCCAGTTATTTGACTGCCAATACATATGGTATTGTAATTATTAGTTGCTTGTTCATTATTGGTTGCTTTGATATTCAATTTAGGATATAGCAGGATAGAGCAATGTAACTATAAAAGTAGCTTTTGATATTAAAGTCTCAACTTATTCCATATGCAACATAAAGCTAGAATATAAACATGACTAATATGAACTTTGTTCTTGAAACTAATTATAAATCATACAAACCTGGATCAAACTGCACAGGTAATCTATGCAACTCTCTTCATGCGCACTTTCTCAGAGTCACATATCTCAACTGGACAGTCTGATCCAGGATGCTTGTTCTTATAATGGGTTTCCATGTGATAGTCCAGTAAACCACATTGCACAGGGGGCACCTACATGTATACGGACGGTTTGTACAAGGTGACCGTGGCTTGGATATCTCCGCTGGTTTTAAACTAAACTTTATACTCTGATAATAAGTTAATAACACTACCAATTCTTCACTAATATTGGTATATGTCAATCTGCACACCAAGATGACATACATACATGTATTTAGACTGTGAGCTGCTGTGAGTGTGACTTTCCTTGGGTCCCATCATACCCATATGCAGATATATATCACAGAAATAGGGGAGATGAAATTTGTTCTACCCCTATTACTACAGTATTACTATTGGGCCTTGGCTCTAAAACATCTTATACTATTGTTATATAAAAGAATATGGAGTTATTGAGGATATCAGGACATGTATTACCTCATAATTATTATGTTTTATGGCATTATGCCCAATGTTTTTAAGTGCATGCATTCAGCATTTCCACATTTTATACTAATGGAATTATCTCCCTTTAGATCAGTTTAGAGGTTTATTAAAATGCTGGGAATAGTATTAAATAATAAGAAACGGAACAATTCTTTGCTAGGCTACGATTTGGTTTATATTTTATGTTTTTTGTAAGATTTTGGGGGTGGGTCCCAAAAATTGGGCGGAAAAAAAAGAAAAAAATTGCAGGTAGAGGGGTGGTGGGTCCCCCAGAGGGGCAAAAACATTTTTTTCGCCCTATATATGTAAAAAAAATCCGCGACCCCCCCCCTGTGTAGAGGTGGTCTTCTCAGTCACACGACGTCCGTCATTATTGAGCGTTCAGTCACGAGCAATCACTGTTGGTTTCAACAAGGAGTAATTCGGTTGCCATCTGCAATGTTGGCTTTACACGGTCACGTATCCCAGCTCACACTAAATCTTCTGGCAGAGAAAGTCTACAAATTCTGAAGAAGAAAATAGGTTATATGGTTTTCATTGCGGTTTCTAAAGCCGTTATTGGCTTGTATCTAACATGGTTGGGGTTGTAACATGACTACGAGGCGAATGTTTGCTGAATAGCTGTGACTTCCGACCAACAATGCGCTTACTCAAAAACGGCTCTAGCAGTTAAGTTCACCTGGTTTATATCCCAGCGACTGAACGTACATGCGTGGTATCTGCTTCTTATGTGTAACCGTTATATATAAGTGGTTGTCTGACCAGGTAACCATTACAGGTAAGTGGGGTCTGACCTTGTAACCGTTATATACATGTATAAGTTGGTGTCTGACCAAGGAACACGACTGCCATGGTACGCTAACATCTCACCTGGCACATAAGGTAGACATCAACCAAGTCAGAGTAATGCACAGGTAGACAGGTAGACCAAAAGGCATATCTGTTAGTCAAATAAGGTTTTAGGAAAAAAGTAAAAACGGCTCAAACACATTCATAATATAAGTTCTACCCATATGATATCGATGGAGTGAACGTGATGGATGTCAAGAACAAGAGGGTGTTGTCTGCAAAGCATGTGAAATATAATTTGGTCACCACAAATGCATAGTTCCTCGTGCATGTTCTTGGCATAACTTAGAGTCGGAGCGCAAGGCCCATGAGCGGTTTAAATGTATTTGGAACATAGCGTTTACAGCGGCAGACATAGTGCAAGTTTCCTTCGACGTAAACCAGCTTGTGAAATCGTTTTGGATAATGCTGTTTTACGTCGAAGCCCCGTATATGTCTTTCTTTGTCGGGGTGTAGAATTGTTGACACGCTCACTTAAAACCCCCAAATATAATTGTAATAATATGCCGCAATTGTGACAGTTAAAAGTTGTTTCCATAGAACATATTATATTTGTTCTGAACTCCACAAGAGTTGGTAACTGAAAGTAAATATATTTGTGTCACATTGTTTACATAATACTAACTCGTTTCACATGGCGAAGTGACACTGGATTAAATGTAAATAAACCCAGGTTGCTCGTAAATACGCTGCGTATTATATGCGCAATTTAACTTGACCGTTATATTGCAATACATAATTATGACCGTAAGATGTCACTCTTTCCGATGTATATAGCATCATGGATTGGTTTGTATGGTAATCGATTAAAACTGACAACAAATCCCGCCACTGGATACGGGCGTTAAGGATGGAGTCAAAATAAAGGTTTATGTTCACTTTTGTTAGTAATCACAGTAACCAAACACATGAATGCAACATGTTAAGAGCATTATTAATGGTGGAATATGTTAGAAATACAAAATGTGAAATTTATAGAGGTTTTTAAAATCTATTTTTTCGAACCCAAAATCAATATACACAAAGTCCATATCAAAGAAACAAATATGGCAATGTCCACTGAAAACTGTGAAGAATGATGAACAATAAAATAATATTCATATTTATCAAGCATTCTTTGATAAAATTACTAAGAACCAATTGTTTACAAATCATTGAGTAAGTTACCTGACATCGCTTTTTGTGAGGTGGAAGTTAAATGTTAATATCTGTGGACAGCGGTGTGTTGTGAATCTCTTGACAAAAGAATTGTCTAATCCCCAATCTGGTGTACCCCCATAGCCCAGAAACTAGGTCACCAATCATCCTGAGTCAGGATAAAGTACAGCACTGGCTAGTCATTTGTAGACAACTGCTTCCAAGCCAAAAATCTTAATAAAACTGAAGAAATGTGAGTATATCTTTATTGTTCATCATTCTTCACAGTGTTCAGTACACATACCCATATTTTTTTCTTAGATATGACCTTTGTGTTTGTTGATTTTGGGTTCGAAAAAATAAATTTTATAAATTTCACATTTTGAATTTCTAACATAATCTACCATGAATTATACTCTTAAAATGTAGCATCCATGGGTATGGTTACTGCGATTAGTAATAAAAGTGAACATAAACCTTTATTTTGGACTCCATTAAATTTGGGGAAAATTGGGTTAGCAAAGTCCTTAAGTCGGACACAGAAATATATATACGCGGGGTTTCGACGTAAAACGTGTTATCCCAACCGATTTGGCTATCTGGTTTAACTCAATCATCGTGGCTAAACTGGCTGCGCCCAAAACAACATAGCATCAAGTCCTCACAACTCAATCAACTTGGCTATCAGCTGCGCCCACCGACATGGCATATGACCACTTTACCAGGTGTACTACATTTGCTATCGAGCGATTGATGTTTACAAATCTCCACACAACTCAGCCAACATGCATGAATTAGCGCAATCCAACCATTAGTATAGCCAAGTCAGCTCGGCACGTCAGTAGTATAGCTAAGTTAGCAGGACCAACATCGTTAAGCTGCAAAAACAGTTCAGCTCCCTCGCTACGCTGGTCTGACAGCTGCCAACATGAATATTTTCGAAATTAAAACTAGCATTTGTTATTTAAGTCTCTCAAATTTATTCTTGTTTTATCTGTTTCTCGGAATAATGCAAAATGAACTGTAAACGACAACAGTCTTAAATATTTACTTACACCATGTGTAAATTGTGGCTGCGTTCAGTCCAGCGTAGCAGTTTTCAAAATCACAGTAATATACATGTAAATGTCACGTGACCATGTGACCAGAATTAATACCTTTGATATCGAGCTGACCATCGCCATTGGTGTCTGCGAGCCTGCACAACTCAGTTGCTTCTTTATACGTCAATGGTTCACCCATGTTGACGAGACAGTCGCGAAGTTCTTGTACGTCCAGAGTACCACTCCTGTCCCTGTCAAAAATCCGGAAGGCTTCATGCAACTGGATCTGTATGTCCTCGTCGCTCAGTGAATATTGTTCCAATAACTTCTTGTATTCGTCAAATTCAATGGTCCCTGAATCTGAAAGTTTTAAGAAGGAAAAATGGTTATTTACCATGTCTTTAATAAGTGTATATATTATCCCATAACACAGGGGCATATCACGCGTGACGCGCTCCGTTGCGCCCCCCCAATTGCACTACCCTATACGCCGCCTGCTTTACATTAATAGTGATATACCAAGGACAAGGGGAACATTAGAAATTTCCGTTTATCATCGCTTGGAAATCGGACAATTTTGGTTCATTTATCAAAACAAGGTATCATATCGAAACAGATTTGTCACTGAATGCTTGCTCTTTCAATCAATACCACAAGCGCCCCTCATTCCCATTTATATCCATAGCATTAAATACATTTTTGAAGGCCGAATATTGTCTCCAGCGAGCGTAAAATGCAGGTTGATTCAGTTCAAAGCAATATGGCGATATGATTCTCAAAAATGCACCACCATCCACCTTAGTATAATTAATCAGTGCAGATCAACTTACTGTTCGCGTCATACTTTGATATGATCTCTGTTATCAACGACTCGCTCGGATTCTGTCCTAGAGATCTTAGCAGTGGTCCCAGCTCATTTGTGCATATCGTGTCATTGTTGTCTTTATCGAATAAGGAGAAAGCTGCGATCATATCTGAAGAATTGGAATATATACACAACTGAGAGCTAAATGGAATCAACGCCTTCGAATTAGGATCGTGCGAAATAACAATTCTCCGGCAGGGGGCCGGGCTTTAGCTACCGGGTTGACCATTGCATATCTCACCGACGGGGGTGGCTATCCCTCCCCGATAGGGTGGGTGTAGCCCCCTGACTCCTCCCCGGGTGCCACCCAACATAATTTAGTATCGATGATTCCTCGCCTTCATTGAATGCAAGACCGCGCTCTTAGCATGGAATGCCCAACAGGGACGTATCGAGAGGGGTGGTTATGCATGGGTCTACCCCCCCCCCCCCAACTGTAGTCAAACCTAATGCAACATTAATTTGAAAATTCACACCAAAATTAGGTTGAAATTGTTTTCGTAGTTTGATTTTCCAACAATAACTTAGTGACGAATTTGTTGTTTTTAGACCAACATTTGCATATTTCCTTTTCATTTGCAAAATTCTGGACTGAAATGGCTATCAGTTGGCAATTTTCAAACCTAAGGATGAGTGTCAGGTTAAAATTTCCCCGAATTGGAAAGCTTGAGGCCAGTCTTGATGCCAGGATTGTGAAATTTTCATGTTCAGATTTTCAAAATGTTCTCACATCGGGCCTAACCATCGGCCGACCTGTGTGTTCTGTGCACTTGCCAGTAGTTACTTGCTAATTAATTTAAGAAAAAAATAAATCGGGGTGTAAATTTGTCTGACGTTATACCACTAGATGTTAGGATGTTTTAATCTCATACTTGGCGGAACCATCCTTTTCATCCCCTTGCATGGCCAGTGGCCACAAAACCACTGGTCCATTTTGAATAGGCAACCATCTAGTAGTCTATGAAGGTTGGCAAAAATCAAAGCAACGGGGTTGGGTGCAAATTGAATAACGTAAACTGGTGAATTTGCTGTGGTTCAATGGGGTGGGGTGCAGTTGGAAATTCCAAGTTGGAGACCACCCCAACGATAACCCTCTAGCCAGGTCCCGAGTGCTAAATATCCCAGACTCAATCAAGGGTGCCCCTCGCGACTTAGTTTATGCTTTCGGCATAGGCCTATATGTTTTCTATCCGAGAATACACCGCATCGGCGGCAATATATTGACCATACTCTGAATGAAAACGCTTACCTGGTGATCACACGGTAACGTCGTGCTGCAAGTCACGGTAAGACGATAATTGTGTTGAAGAAATGACACGGAAGACCGATTGTCAAAAAACTCAACATCAAAATACACAGGGCAAGGCTTATCGATCCAAAATATGGAGTGTGTTTTCATTGTGTATTTCTCGCATATACCCATGGTTATATATAAAGGGGCTACGAGCATCTGACCGTAATAGTGTTTCTGAATACCAAATTTACACCACTCGTGGGATATATGATTGACCTCACTCGCTAAATCTCGTGCGGTAAATCATCAATCCCACTCGTGGTGTAAATTGGGAACTCTGAGAAACTACGTGTGTATTATATATATGTTTGTTATTGAACAATTAACAATATAATTACTGCTGTGCCTTTAAAATATTGAAATTATAGGAAACAATTGAATATAAATCTCATTATGACTAAGCTACGTTAGTCATCATGTGGACAAATAGTTGACTAACCTAAGGTTTTCTTCAGTGCTGGAAGGCTGAACATCAATGAAGAAATTTTTACTAATTCGGTATAAAATGGGACCATGGACCGTTATAAATAAAGGTTCCATACACATTGGTCTGAAGCTTTGAATACATCTTTAATACTTACCATCTTTTTCTGCGTGGGTCAACCCTTCGCCCTGTAAAATAGAGGGGGGAGCTAAAATACAAAACATATCTGATCTTATTGTCACACACGTCTCTCTCTCTCTATATATATATATATATATATATATATATATATATATATATATCTCTCTCTCTCTCTATATATATATATATATATATATATATATCTCTTCTCTCTCTCTCTCATCGATCGATCGATTTACGGTAACATGGGGTGACATTGGCGGCTCGAATAATACGTTCAACCTCCTCGCTTCGTGACTCAGTTGAACATAAACTCCAAGCCGTCAACGTCACACCATGTTACCGCCAATCCACCAAAATGACAGTTATAATGTCAAATACTAAAATGTTCACCCCTTGCTGTGTGGTGCATACATGTACATATTACAGGTTGGTGTATGTGATTAGCTCAATTTGACATGGTTGTGATTGCTTATGCAATGTGTCCATGCATTTTATGTTCGGAGTGACCAGGACTGACATATAGGTGGGTATTTAGTTATTAGCTGAAAAATATGTGCCAGTAAAATATTGTTTGACACCCCCCGGTCAGCCCAGGAAAAAAATCAATGATCGTCTCTGATAATGTTATTTTCAGTTTCGGTGGATTCCTCATGGATGATTTTGTGGATTTTCGCGGTGCATGTGTGATACGAATGAAGGTAATTTCATCTTAAATTGTTCATTTACCAATTACCACCCCATGATATTATGGAATACATTAAGCCGTCAGCCCGTCTGACCTTTCTACAACATTCTATTTCTAAACGTCCCTAGTATCGAGTCAGAAACACAAAATGTATATAAAACTGGGCCAGATGGACCGACACAATAATCATTGGAAAGAATTATGCGTGCTGACCAATTGATCTGGAAATTATCTTCAAATTATCTTGAAAGCCACCCACGCGCTCGTGTTGCGTCGTCGTTGGGGATGTTTGTGTTCCGCCCTGTATAATTAAGGATCAGGGTACGTCAATTTTCCAGAAATTTGGCAAAGAAATCATCCTCCAAAAGTTGAGTTGCCTCTGAGTGCTCCTACCTATTATACATGCTAGAAAAATCATAGCTGGTATTTTTTAGACTCATAAATATGCATTTGTGTCAAAACTATGACTGTAAAAATTCACGTTTACATATATTCTCCACCAAGGAATACAGGTGGATAATTGGAGATTATTCAAGATTACTCCCAGCCGGTGGGGGATATATAGCGTACCACTCAACTGAGTGGACCTTTAAATATACTAGTGACAAAAAGAAGGCTTGCAATTGCATGTATATGCGTGTAATATAGGCGCACTTATGATATAAAACGGTGTCATCACCTACCCCATGCATCCTTAATACCAGTTAACAGAGAGTTATTTCACACTAATATGATAATTATCATATACAAATTTGCTGACAGTGTCAATAGCATCTATATGTCAAGATGTATGAAACTAAATTATATCACAATATGTCAATTCGTCCGAGAAATAATCAAAATATGAACAATTTGATTCTGTAAAAGCTGCGTACCAGCCTTGTTGAATAATGAATACCGTTACAATGGGCATGGACCCCGAGTTCCATCTTAAATTGACCTGAATCCCGCATACATAGAGAGGCGGAGTGGGTTACACGTTATTGTATACCATCATATGTCTCTCCCAGTATCACTTGCAGACAAAGACCCAGTCTCGTTGAAAAGCCGACGAAAATCCTAACGGATGTACGTCTCTAGATCTGTATATTAAATTTAGTTTCTGTATTGAAGGGATTCCCTCCATTTCATTGGAGAGTATAGCGCAGACTACGCGCGTGTTCATTGGCTTATGGCATAACATATCACTTCACAGATTAGAGGTCAAAGACGTGTTGACAATTTTTCCGCGCAAACTCAACTATTGTTGGACGACTGACTACAGGCGATATATCCATATTTCATTTTACTCATCGCAATATAGGAGACATTTCGAGTTTTTATCAGTCAACGATATTCATGAATGATTATTCTTTCGTATCTTGTTACTTGTATAACTATTTCTAAATACTACGATTCCCACAAACATTTACAACACCAGGAATGCATTCCATATTTGGAAACGGTTGATTACGTCATGTTGGGAATGCTGCGTCGTAATAACAATTAGCACTCTACCATGGTAACATCTAGAGACGTACAACCCTTACGATTTTCGTCGGCTTTTTAAAGAGACTGACAAAGACCAAGTCAACTTATTGAACTTTGCTATGTTAAATATTTCCTGTCCGATTTTAGATCTTACCACGAATCTGTACTCTAGCTAACGCCCGTAGAGTATAGTATTATTCCACCAGTACAAAGCCTTTTTGAAGTTTTGACAGGGAACCTTATAAACTTGAGAAAAATAACGCGTGAAACATATTTCTTAGTTATTACCTGTTCCTGAATAATGTACTTCACTCCAGGTAAAGTCACAACTCGAAATTGCACGATTTAAGTGACTTTGTGAGCTATTTTGCTTTTCGACGTTTACAATTTTGGAATTTCTCCTGGGTAATTAATTCAATGTTTATTGCGATATCGGCTCAAACAAGTCACAGAAAGGCATGCAATCTCGAGCTGGGACCATCCTCTAATGTGAAGTAGATTATTGATGAACACGTATTAACACAGAAATATATTCCTGCCTTGTTTGTTCAATGCTATACAGTTCCCTGTCATAACGGGTCAGAACATGACAAAGTTCCCAAGTTTTGTACTTGTGGAATATGATATATACGGGCGTTAGCCAGAGTTAGCGTTAGCCATGGCATGGTCTAGTCCGATTTTACACCATAAAACATTCGTATGTACATTTTCAAGCTAGCAAAATTTTTCAATGACCGTCTCTGGTGGAGAACATCTATCCCGGGTACCAGTAAATTTAGGCGTATGAGTCATGCCTACCACTTCAAAATCACCAGAATCCCGCGTACCAGAATGGGAGGGGTGACACCTTATGTGGCATATCATGATATAAAGACGTCACTAACCATTTTGTTCTCAGAAATCCTCCTAACACTAAATATCCGACACGAACTACCAAATGCAAAGGACTATATTCCTTCTAGAAAACAACACATCCAGTAATCGGGTATACTTCAGTCCACAGTCCGCATAGTTATACTGTATTGTTATATGACTTATGTATTGGTGCACTCGTGCACTCTATATTGTTATGACAATATCAAATTGTCATAGCGCTTACATGAATTGAATTACATGACTGCCATTGTTCCGGTAGCATTACACATGGCCAGATCAAGTGGTTTTAATCTGGGTGAAATAAAATACACTAATAGGATAAGGCCACAACAATAAAATAGCCTGGATTACGAACAACAGTAGACGCATGATAAGGGGGGAATACAATTAAAATTATGCGTCACCACGACAATTGACAAATAGCAAAACTGTTCATGAATTTCTTAAGAATTTTGAATACAATGTGTTTTATTCAAATTATAAACATAAATAGATCTATACTAGGTGATGAGCCCGACGTTGTCCGGGCTATTCAAAAACCAAATTTCAAGTCGATAGCTCCACCCGTTTCCGAGATCTGGTCTGCGCATGCGCGAAGCTGGTGTCGCACGGGCTCGGCGACCCGATAACATTCGTATCCGGGGCAAGATACATTCACATACCAAATTTCAAGACGATAGCTCCACCCGTTTCCGAGATCTGGTCTGCGCATGCGCGAAGCTGGCATCGCACGGGCTCGGCGACCCGATAAAATTCGTATCCGGGGCAAGATACATTCACATAGCAAATTTCAAGTCGATAGGTCCACCCGTTTCCGAGATCTCGTCTGCGCATGCGCTACACGGGCGCCGCACTGGCTCGCCAATACGACAACGTCCACCGCCTGGTCAAACTACACACACGTACCAAGTTTCGTCCCGATCGGTCGAGAATCGTAGATTTGTATAAATGACAGAGAAACATACATACAGACAGACAAACAGACAGAGGTCTTCAAAATATATTATGTAGGAGATATAATGGAAAAGAAGCAACAAAAAAGAGACTGCCATCAAATATTTTCTTCAGCTATATGATCACGTGCTTCCTGTTTTAATCACTTTGATCATAAACCAATCATATACAACAGTTATATTTAGTTTTTACAAAAAGGGTTGTAGGAGGGGTTCGTAAACCAGGCTATTAAATGTTGTTTCCTAACGCTTAAGTACACTGATACCATAATATTTTATGCAAGAGAATGTACGTTTCATACAGGAACGCGGCTAGATTGTCTCAGTTAATATAGAGGTGTCCAACTTGGTACCCATTGAAACAGACCCAATTTTCCAAGTCCGGGAAATTTAAGTTACAACGCGTCTCCCTTGGTTTTTGGAATTTTCTTACGGGTATGTTAATATCTAGAACTGGTATGTCAATATTTCCAAATGGTACATCAACTTTCAATCAAGTACGTCCATATCTCCAACAGGTACACCAAGACTTCCAACTGGTATGGCAGGACTTCCAACTGGTACGTAAAGTTTTACAACTGGTACGTCAAGATTATTTCCAACTGGTACCTTAATATTTCCAACTGTACATGTATGTCAATGTTTCCAACTGGTACATAAGAGTATAATTGGTACGTCAATGTTTCCAACTGGTACGTCACGATTGCGAAATCGTACGTCAATATTTCTAATTGGAACGTCAAAATTTCCAACACTCTCCGTCAAAGCAAAATGCCATTGTGATTCAGTTATTTTACTCTGCTCCATCAGGAATAAACCACTGCATTTTGCCTTTTTGAGGAGTAAGATATCCCATCTGCAGTGTTGTCATCTTCGATCATTGGCGAATAATTATACTACGTTCAATTTGATGCTTACAAATTGCCATATTTAATCAAGTACAACCCAGTTATTATTTGAACTACTGATAGTTTCTAAACGCATTGTCACAAGCAGTGTATCACCCTTGGTAAAGTATTCCTGCTAATTTACCATGGTGCAGGTCAGTGCTGCTAAACTGTTACGATACTGGTAGGTCAAACTGATGTACGGTTATGTTATCCAATTTTTTATTTTTTTTGCGGTGTTTGGCTAATGTGAACGAATTGAGAAAAATCCATTATGTGTGTAACATATTAAAACATATTATGTTATAAATATGTTAATAACGGGATGCTGCAAAACGACCAAAATCAAGATATCTGTTTTTGTTGATTTGCAAGCACAAGCGCAACCATATTGAATTATTTTAAAGTTCATGTCTATCCGTTCTTGAATGTTCCATACGGCCACTGACTTTTCATTGAAACATCGCAAAAATGATAGCTTTATTGACAATAACGGTACTTTTTCGTAACAGTATAATTTTTCCTTCCAGTATCATAGCAATTCAGCAGGGGCAGCCAACATCATAGAAAATTAGCAGAATCACTTAACCAGAGGTGTGTATATCCCATAGGGATCCCCAAACAAGAAGAAGAATGTACGGCCGATTGTCGTCTGCTCACCGATGTGCGGGATTCGCTATGGGTTAACCAGGACCACTTAACCAGGATTGTGTATTGAAAACACGGAACAGACATAAAAACGTCGAATGTATGACACAATAACGCTGTCACATAGATATCATGACGCCATCACTCCAGCTCACACCAACGGCTCGTTGTCAAACGATCAGTGAACACACTGCCCGATTTGACCCGGAAGCGACGGGTTGTTGCTAGTGTACACCAGCTGTAGAACGTTGTAGAGTTGTGTGTCGTATCTTCGTATGTTCTCACGTGCTGCATACTCACTCGTGCAAAAGCTGCTTCCACACCTGTGATTAAAGTTCAACAGTCATAATTAAACACAGTGACGGCGATTTTGGAACATAAATGAAAACGGAAATGGATATGTTCCTCGGCGTAATGCATACATGTATAGCACATATTATTGTGAATTTGAGTGACATGTACGAACTATACATGAGGAGAACATCTAGTTTGTGTGGGTTTTAATGTATTATCCGTGTCAAAGGATCCATTACACTTATTATGAAAAACAGCTTACGACCTACATGAAAGTGCTTTATGCAGTACTCGTCCATATATGTCCTCTGTCATTGTAACTCACTCGTACACACGCATGTTGCTATGGTAATTTACTCGCCATGTTACCGTTGATGTGGTCAATCACTCTTGCACATGCCCTTACTGTGGTAACTCACTCGTGTGTCGACATATTGTAAATGGTAACTCACTCGTTCATACACCCGGTGTTTTTGTAACCAAAACTCATTCAGATGCCCGATGCTATGGTAACATATTCGTCAATTTCGCCCTTGCTATGGCAACTGGTTCATGTGTATGTCTCTTGTTATATGGTAACTCACTCGTTCATATGGCCGTTACTCCCATGCTGATGTTCGGCATTGAAGAAAGCACCACTCGCTTCAGCCCAGTATTCCTGATTGTTCGCCATGGCGTATGAATGCGGGTCCCAGATGGCATTGGCCTTGGCGTGATTATATGCCTGTACAACCTGTGGTTATATATGGGTGTTCAGAGTTAAAGGAAGTATTGAAGACACATATTCAAATATATATGTGGATGCAAACTGCAACGCAGAGTTCAATCCCATCGCCACGCTTGCCTGAACACTGTCTATTATAACACGGTTTATTAGACTGTTAGGAAATGTCGGTTATAATAATTCTGTATTATTGTTGAGAAACTCAACTGTCGATATCCAATAAGAAATTGGCAGGATGAAATCAAAATGAATTGTCTTGCAGTTTGATATGGATGCGGCAGGTGGATCATGACGACATGATAAATTTGTTGGATGGATGGGTAGGCATTCCGGGTGTTGTTAAATTCAGGTGCGACTTCCAGTTCAACAATTATAGCTCAATCGCGCGGCTACATACCTATACATGGATGACAGTTGACGTAGTTGACAATTAATATACATCGTTGTTCACATATCACGTTTGAACATTGGGACTTGCTGGACGTGGTATGGGAGTAGTCAGACAGTAATGCGTCCCCACACTGCATATGCCACTCTCCGATAAATTATATTAAATTTTGCATTTGCACCCATTTGTTCCAAATGTTCCAGTTGATCGATTAAAATCAAAGCATAATCCGGCTATGATAGGAAGGACTACAGGGTGGTCCCTTTGAAAATATGATAATTTTCAATTCTGGATTTGAACACACGTCGTTGTAAAAGTAAGATATTAGGGCATAATTTCCCTTTATTTTTCTATTCAATATTTCCAGCTACTGTTGTTTCAGGTACAACCTATTATCGGACATGGGAGCTAGAGACGCGGGAAATTGTATCTATACCTTTGCCTTCGTTGAATGATCCATGCCATAGTTCATGATGGTGTGCGCGAACTCGTGTAGCATGATGTTGTCATGGTGACGGTATGGGTCGAATTTGTCGCACAGCACATTGTCGACAGTGCACACGGCGCGGATGCCACCTGCACCAGCCACCGTTTCCCACTTCCGGCCGTCAAAGGTGCAGGTTGATGAGCAGCTACCGGAACACGTGTCTATAAACCGAGAAAGCAAGCAGAGTCTCTCGTAATTTACTTGGGCAATATACACCCTTGTCAAGTGGTCTTGCTGGTGTGCTACATGTATGATATTAGTGATTCCTGCTGAATTTATATGATGCTGGTGGGTCCTGCTGAATTGATATGATGTTGGTGTGTCTCGCTGAATTGCTACGATGCTTGTAGGGCAAACTGATGTCGTTAAGAAACCGGAAAGTGTCGTATTTTGTTTATAAAGTTGTCATGTTCGTAGTGACAGGATAATATGAATATGTGCAGGAAAAGACATTATGTGTGTCAAACATTCAAAAACATATAAATTGCGAAATATTTTAATACTGGTTGAATTAGTTGTTGCAAATCGATTATAATCAATGTGGCTAATCACGCCGTTTTGCAAATGCCAGCGCAGTCATTAGTATTATCATAGACACTGGATTTTGCTCAAATCGCTAGCATTATCCAAACGCCGCGACAGTTACAACTTTAGAAAACATAACGATACTTTTTCGTAACGGAATCAGTTTGCCCTATCAGCATCATAGCATATTAAGTAGCACCAACCAACACCATAGCATACTAGCAGGACCACGTGACCTGGGATGATGTAGCCAGCGTATACGAATTTTTGACGTAGTACATTCATGCGATTAACATGATTTTTTTCCAACGTTGATGTATATACGCAGGGACGCGGCATCAGTAGGGTTTGGCCCAGCTTTGATCGAAAATGTTCAACAGTTGTAAATGTCATGCCTGACACACCATAGTTGGAAATGTTACCCAACATACATGTATAGGTTGAAATTGTTCTCTAATCAGTAATTGCTGGGGAATTAGTTGTTTAAGACCAACATTAGCATATTTTTATACTTTTTGTCAAACTCTGCACTTCTATCACTTCTTCCACTTATATTGACATAGCGTTTAAGTCAGAATACAGTTGTCAAATCCCTTCATTGGGTAATATTATATCACCGCGATGCCTATCTGATCGATGACCGCAGATACCCTGGTCATTAACCCTGATGTTCATGGCGGGAACCGGGCTGATGCAGCATTAAACACCCTGTGCTAGTGCATTGTCTTATATATGCGAGTCTCCCATATATGGAGCCTCGCATATATAAGAGAATGCACTCGCTCACAATGCTAAGGAAAATATAGTTAGGCCAATGTATTCTCTTATATATGTGAGGCTCCCTATGGAAAACTCACATATATTATATAAGAGAATGCATTGTCACAAGTTGTTCGTAAATTTTCAGGAGGATTCAGTCATAGAAGGGTTAAGACTCACCCTCTGTAAAAAGTGTCTCCGCCAAGGTAGCGTGGTAATGTCGCAGGAGCTATACTCGTCCTTGACCTCGATAAATGGTATACTCGTAGGGCGCGCATCTATAATCTCAAATCGACTCCATTCCACCCGCACGTGCAATTTGACTTATATATCAAGATGTTCCACCCACTTTTGTGTTCTAGAAACCACCCGAAAAAGACCCGTTAATTAGTTGAATATAACGTGACTGCAAATTCTGAGGTGAAGGTCGAGTATAGCTCTTTCGACATTACCCCTCTACCGCCTGCCAATGACGAATCGAGCAGGAATATCATGAACACTCACTGTAGCATTCTGTTCGATCAGCAAGATGGTGGAATTCTGGGTAGATGGTCAGCTTTTCGTTGTGTGAAAACACGCCGACACGAGCATTGTGATGAGCCAGATTGGTGAATAGAGAGTGTGGCATATGCTTGACCATCCGCGAGACGATCAGAGCAGCCTAATAAAAAAATATACAGCGGCGAGATGTACAAAGTTTGTGTATTATACTCACGCGTGTATCCACGTCATTTTCTCAAGCAATGTTCACGCGAATTATTGCGTGTGCATTGTGTAAATATATGTGTATCAATGGCTGGCCATATTGTCTTGCTATAAGGGTGCACCATGGTTGCTTCGCGTCGTCCTTAATCAGTTTATACGTGGTACAACTTGACCATACACAGCTCTACAACGTGTATTTATTTCTTGCATATACAGGTTTCTATATACACAAAGAGCGGGAATGGCATAATCACTTAATAGATGTGAGGTAATTCATGTGCAAAGATATAGTATGCGCGTGCGCCAGATATTACGACATATACATAAGCGGAACGACGGCAAACATGTAACGGAAACAACTTCGAGAGTAAAATATTAATCAACATTTCTGATGTTCACTCTAAATCGTGTTGGGTAAAATTTTACACAAATGGGGTAAAGTTTTACCCAAAAGAATCGTGCATATAGCACCACGCGAACGTTCAGTAACTTTTACCTTTTAGTTAGGTAAAACATATGTTATCCAACTTTGATACATTTTACCCAATGTTGGGCAATGTTTTTACTCAGTAACAATTTATCCAATATTAATTTCCCTTCTGCGTTGGGCGATTTTTTTGTACCCAACATTTGGTCAATAATTACTTAATTATTGGGTCAAATCAACTATGTTCGCGATAGTATATTCAGATATAGTTTAAGCAAATATGGACATAGGTGTCGCCTGGAGACATTTTTGGTTAGCATGAACACTTAACTATCGGAATCCGTATGTTGAATTTGTCAGATAGGCGGACTTTTTTCGCACCGCGTGTATTTATTGAGGCACCTGGTGATAAAATCGGTAAACAAATTTAATAAAGCCGACATATTTGACAGAGTATATGCACACCTTTTGAGAAGAGATATTCGTCCAGTTTTGATACGTGTGAATGGGGAAATCACCAGAGTAAGATAATATATGTAACCATTGAATCTCGGAACGACAGTCATGACGTCATGTGACGTCAAATAATTCTTAGGGTGAGAAGAATATGACGATTCTCACAAAGCGTTGTCTTTCGTTTCTTATAAAATCAAAAGTAAGATAGTTATGCCCAATTATTTTATACCATGGGAAACTACTGCCAATTAGCTACGTTCTGGTATATCAATTATCGCTGTTGGTCGCATAATTTGTTATCAAAGGCAGAAAAATCAACCCTCCCCCTAAAGATGAGGGACGTCAGGCTGTGGTGTAAGGCACACAGAACGCGCGAGGCAGAAATGAAAATAATGTATTAAGGGTGGAGATAATTAGTGTATACGGTAATTTCGTTCCGTCTTGGTTTAAAAACTGGCCTAATTACCTTAGATGGCTGCCAATATGGTGGTCGGTATATAGGTGGGAATTGTGAAATTTGTAAGAACGCACGATTACTTGCCAAAATGACGTAACTAACACAACGGCCGTTGATAAACTGCTACAGTGTTATGTAATATATATCCCTATCCATCGACTAGAAAAGTTAAGTGAAACCGGTACACAAAGCACCTCCTGTCCCCATTTTTGGATTAAATATTTAATTAGTTTAGTCCAAAACTAATCGAAAACCTATTTTTGTCATCCTCTCGAAATGCATAAAGACAATAATGTTGTGTGGGTGGATACAAGTTGTATGTACGATAATTTCATGCCGTCTGCGGTTATTACGTGACATATTAACCCCAAGATGGCTACCAATAGGGTGGCCGGTATATGGATGGAAATTGTAAAATCTGTCATGACGCAATTAACACCAACATCGCAATGAAATGTCTTATAAAACCAATAGTCCTATTATATTCATATCATTTTTGCAATACTAGGACTTAACATTGGCCAGTTCTATTAAAATGACAACCAGATTGGTACCCACGAGTGAGAGGATCGACAAAATTTGCATTCATTCGCGCTCAAGTTATATTTGTTCTTCGAGATCGGTGGCATGTCGTGCAAATTATTTCACAATAAACATGATTGATTTAAGGCAGATGACTGTTTGACTATCTTAGGCAATTGTGTATGTTACATTAAATCTAACACGACATTTAAGCATACTTGGCACTCTCTATGGCTATTTGTAACAAAATGCGACCGCGGTTAACAGAATTAACCAATTAACCATTTCGGATAATTATCTGATCAAATAACTCATGTTGATACGAATCGTTAGTTACCCTCTATCAACGAGGCGTGGTTACAAGAACGGAGCTACTGATATATTGGATCTCATGTATACCGTTCTAAAAGTAAGTATAAATGGATCTCATTGACCAATAGCAATAGCTGCCCAGTCCGCAAGAGTACATATCCAGAAAATTATCAACCCGTCAAATCATACAGGTTCGTTCAGTTTCATCATCATGCAATAGACTAGTTTAATTTTGTATTCAAACATTTACCGGATTATTTTCCATGACGCATATTTTGCAAACAAGGAGAGTGAAACCTGGTTGATTTTCCTCTTTTAGTTTGTCAGCTGCTTAGCGGGTGGGAGGTGTTTACTTGTACTAGTAGTAGATAAGTTGCAAAGCAAAGTCAAGGCTCTAAGCGACATTTCCAACAACGAAAATACCATCGATGTGGTAAATCACATAAAACTGTCAAACTATGTACCTATATATTTCGGTTGTATGTTACTCTGTATAGTACAGTACTGGAGTCTCGTGTCACCACAGAAGTGACTGAACAATTGCTTATAAGACGATGTACCCCAACTATGGACAGTTATCCCATGCTAGATGAATAGTAATATTACCCATATCTTTCTATGTTGATGAGTAGTATGTTACTTCTGGAAGGCTGTACATTCATAAAACAGCATATAAATCGGAGTATTGGCATGGAGTTTAATCATGTAGACTGACACAATTTGGACTTTTTGGTATCCCAGTGTAAGTCTCATTGTGACACCAAAATGAAAAGGACGACAATTTATATTATGTGTATACATGCCATACACAGATTGATACCAGGAAGCGTGTACTAACTTTCTAGATAAGTCCAAAAATAATGCGGGCAGTTACTGCGGATGCCAGCAGGTCGGGTGTCTGAAAGCATACCATATTTTGATTATGGCCGTTCATGGTTAAAGCATAATAATTCCACCCACAGTTAAATTCAAATGTATCTATAGTTAACACATTATGAGTGACGTGAGTAGACTGTGTGTTTTGGTGCGTATCCTGAAATTATACTGCGGTAGTGTTGATGTACAAATGGGTAAAACAAAATGAGATCACCAGTCTTGGTGTAATTTGTCGCTGTATCTCAGAAATTACATATAGCAACAACTTCTGTACAGACCAGAATCTGACCTGCGATAACTCATCCATAACAGCTCCGATTGTGCTGAGCGAAATCAGTACCTGGACACGATAGCCGTAGTTTAGTATTTACTGAACAGTGTGTGTGGAATACATGCACATGTCTTTGTGAAATCGGGACGATATGGGGACGAGGAATTATTCGCCAAATTGTTTCCCGCCAGAGTTGCCTGTAAATACGAATATTGAATACAGCCCGATTGATACATTAATGACATGGGTTTTACATTTCAAACACCAATGGTACTTGCAACAGCAGCAAGTCTCCTGGTCTGAATATAACTACTTCAGATGTAACATAACGTAGACAAGTTTACTTTTCCACCAAGTTGGAAACAACATTTGATATTTCTGAAGGTTATCGCGTCCATATATTGCAAAGAAAGCGGTCCTTCGTGGCGATCTTGTTGAACAGAAACTGCATAATTAAGTTAGAACACAGGAGGGAAAATCTGAACTAATTTTGTACGACGAGCGCTATCTTTTTCTGAATCTCATCCTCTTTGCGTTATTGGACACTAATCAATGAAAGCGGCGATGGTGATTTAGGGTCTGAAAAAATCCACTCTATGATAGCACGGCCGTCTTTCGTGGATCGAAGCTATTGTACAGCAATTGTGCATTGTATATATAACAGATTAATGGAGGCACTTACTCAGAATCAATATCATTGCTTCAAATATGGTTGTTTCAGTGGGTGTGAATTTTTTTTCATTTTTATCGAAGTGGTCATGTATTTATCGGATGGCATAATGAGATGTTCCTTATCTCACATCTAGCTTTAAAATTGGTCCCAATTTTCGCCCAATCAAGTCAGGTGTGAACCCACATCAACCTCGTCTAGCCCAGACTTCGATAATGGTATCCACGACATATCCACCTCATATGTAGTTATGTACCATCATATCTGGTAGCACTTGGAATAATATTCATTGAGAAAGATTGACCTTCTATTGTCGGGTTTAAGTAATTTCATATTGATTATGTAAAAGGTGACTGGCATAAATAACAATCAGGCATTCAATGTGTTACTCGGTTCTTCGTTTTAAACAATCCTGTTCATCTGTAAATACCTCGCTCAAATTGCCACACATTTCAAGGAACACGGTTTACTTGAGCACGAATGCTCATGAATGCAAGTTTCGTCAATAATGGGCACAATTCAAGTAGCAATTTAGAATTGCGCACCATGATGTCCCGGAGTAACATGAATATAATACTTTGGGTTGTATGAAACATTAGATGGCGGCAATGACGGCGATAAAAGTGAAACATGACATATTTCACCATTTATTCTGACCACCGTATTGGCAGCCATCTTGGGATTAGTGAGCCATATTGTAACTCAAAAACGACATTGAATTATCGTACACACCAAACGTCTACACCACGCTACATTCTGAGTTTTATGGCATCCGAGAAGATGAAAAAAATGGCTTTAGATTATTTTTGGAGAAAAATGCCTCAATTTTATCAAAATTTTGTGCCAGGAGGTGCGTTGTGTAATAATTTCACTTTATTGTTCAAGTTTGAGATCGGGATATATACCTTAAACTATAGTTTAGCAGTTCATCAACGATCGATTTGTTAGGTAAACCATTTAAGCAAGTAATTGTGCGTTCTTACATAATTCACAATTTCCACCAATATTGCGGCTGCCATTTTGGGTTAATATGTCATTTTTTCAATCCAAGGCGGAATGAAATTGGCGTATACACCAATTATCTGCACCCTTACTAACTCTTATCTTTTTTGGCCTTCCAGAAAATAAAACAAACGCGTTTTAAATCATTTTTTAGGAAAAATTCAAAATTTTTATATTGTTTCTACGTTAATGTTCGAGTTTGTAGACATAACCTTATATATTATTACATCCTTTAGCAGACTTTCAACGGCCGTT
Source organism: Siphonodentalium dalli (assembly GCA_032622095.1). NCBI lineage: Eukaryota > Metazoa > Mollusca > Scaphopoda > Gadilida > Siphonodentaliidae > Siphonodentalium > Siphonodentalium dalli. The sequence goes on from CP136063.1 coordinate 228,753,885, forward strand.
GTGTTAATTAAGCCTATTGACATGTAACCGTGAGTTATGTGCGCATTATACCACATCATGGCGCATCTTAACTTTAGGGGGAGGGTTGATTTGTTTTTACTCTGATAAAAATTAATGCGGCCTGCAGCGATAAGTTATATATCAAAATATAGCCAATTGGCAGTAGTTTCTCATGGTATAAAACAATATGGCATACCCGTCTTACTTTATGATTTAAAAGAAACGAAAGACAACGCTATGAGTGAATCGTCATATTTGTCTCACACAAAATATTATATGACGTCACATGACGTCATGACTGCAATTCCGAGATTCAATTGTTACATGTTTACTACTCTGGTTATCGCCCCACCCTCCTGTATCAAAATTGGACGAATATTTCCTCTCAAAATGTGTGAAAATGCTCTGTCAAAAATGTGGGCTTTATTTAAAAAATGACCGATTTTTTCATCGGGTGCCTCAAGAAAACCACGCGGTGAGAAAAAAGTCCGCCTATCTCACAAATCCAACATACGGATTCCGAAAGTTTAGTATTTACGCTAACCAAAAATATAGGTCTCATAAATTCCCTCTCCAGGCGACACCTATGTCCATATTTGCCTGGCCTAATATAACTGGGAAAAAAACATAGGTCATTTATTTCGATGGACAAAAATAATTATCCTAAAGTGGGAATTGCCTAAGTTATATTATAACTAGCTTGAGTCCCGGATATGCTCGGGAAAAGAAAGAGTAACTTATCAGTTCCACTTCCAGTAATTTAAATTAATTATTAGTCACCTGAGATTAACTTCACCTATAGCATGACACTCTCCGGATAAAGTTTCCTCTGGAATTTGATCTGGATACTCTTCATTAAGGCTTTTGTGTCGTTAAAAGTGCAATGTGGCTGCACACTGGGGAACATGATCCCATAATCTCCACAACAGGGAAGTATATAGTGGATTTCACTATTATAGGTAAATCCATGCATGTTGTACCTGACCTGATAAAAATACTACCTATGGATTCGAGATTGGAAATGGAATTTCAGAAACGATCACCATCCTATATGGGCAGGTCATCGTGAAATTCCATATTGAACTACGCCTCGTACATTTACGTACCTTATAATGACCGTCAGTTGTGACGGAGATCGTGGCCGCTACCTCAATATGGACACCCGATGAACTGTCAGATATAACTCCTCCCTGCAACACATACTTGTGCTTGAACGTTGTGGCTCGGACTGACGGTACAACATCTCTGGATATACTGGCGTAGTCTTCGTCATATTGCAGTGGAGATTTATAATGATCGATGTTCCCGAGTGGAGGAGGAATGGCCACGCATCCTGTCCACAAAATATCATTCATTAAGTACGATTACCGGAGTAAACTAATTAATCCAATGGGACACAAAAACAAACAAACAAATACACAAAATATTTACAAAGTACAGCCCCTGTAATGTGCATGACACGAACGCACATATATTGTTTAAATTACCTGGATCTGAATTCAATTCATGGTATACATACATGTACCTTTCTTTTGCTCATCTTGTTTACATTAAAATGAATATATGCCCCCAACAGGAATATGATCTGTCTGTCCTACCCAGAACGTTGCCTTTGATACCTACTTCCAGTCCTCAAATTATAGTAATGGACATTTTCAGAATGAGGTCCCCAGAGGGTGCATTTAGTGATTCTAATGAGCCTGCTGTGCACAGCAGGCTAGCATCACTAAAATCACCATCTAGGGACCTCATTCTGCTTGGGCCACATCTTCTCTGGAAAGTATCGTTATTATCAAATTGACAAATTTTGTTTAGATTCTGACGAAACTTCTTTAGAAAGTTTCTTTTTTAGTTTAGTTTCTCTATATCCACATAATTGGCAGACGACACAATGGATAATCGAGGTGCCAACGTGTGCAAATCGCCATCTTCGTCATCTGGGAACTTAAATATATGTATCCCATGTATAATGAGGTCTCCAGTGGATAAACTTGGCGACGCTACCCTGCTGTGCGTCACTAAATGTGCACGCGCTCGGTGCGTGGTGTCCACTTCACAAAAAGCGATGAACCACCTGAATGCACATCACTAAGTTCAAGCTCCGTTATGTTATTGGGAATCTGTGTTGGAATTTGAACAATATAGTTATGTTACTTACAATTGTTGTGGTAGTCTTGAAAAGTTGTTTAAATTATTAACGTTCTCTTAAAATGTACTGGTATACGAGAAATAACCTGAATGGCATAGTGTGTTTTTTTTACAGTATTCCGTGGATTGACACCGTATGATTCAATTATTGGTATATAATCACACGCCCTCTGCATTCAAAATAATTAGCTTCCTTAAGAATCAGTACAAATCGCGACACGGTTACAATTTCAATTCAATTGTTTATTCTGATCGTCAAATTAAGACATTACAGATATATATGGATATAATATACAATATATTTCAGTACAGGTATACATGTATATATTATATATGGCATAATAATAGAATATAGAAATGTTGGACGGTATTCGGTTGTTTCAATATGTCACTGCAGGCGGGTGGTAATAAGCCTCAGGCAGACCTGAATATTTCTAGGATCTTCTTAATAAAAACTGATAGATTTTTAACTGTCTTTTGATTTCGGGAGTTGAAAAGAGCGGCTAGTTTGTGAGTGTTAGGTCTCTGGCATTCATAATGCAATAACTGACACTAAGTCTTCTAAAAGTTACGAACACCTATACGTCAATCTAGTCCGACCATGTGCACGCGCTCGGTGCGTGGTGTCCACTTCACAAAAAGCGATTAACCATCTGCATGTACATCACTTCAAGCTGTGTGTTGTTATTGGGAAACTGTGTTGTAATTTGAACAATATAAATGTGTTACTTACAAGTGTTGTAGTAGTTTTGAAGTTGTTTACATTATTAACGTTCTATTAAAATCTACTGGTATATGAGCAATGACTTGCAGATCGATTGGGGTCATTGGCTTTGACTGACAGAATACTGAAACAAAGTTTAAGTATCGGGATTCACACACTTTGTTTAATTACTCTGCCGGTCAAATGACAATGACCCCAATCGATATGCAAGTCATTTGGAACGACCAACTATTCTTACTGTTGGTGTGGATTCTGATTTCGAAAAACGCGTAGACCCCTCGCCATTCGGACCGTATAGACACCCCTGGTCAAGTGGTCCTGCTAATATGTTTTGATGCTGGTTGTCCTGCTGAATTACCATGGTGCGGGTAAGGTAAAATTGTGCCGTTACGAAAAAGTACCGTTATGTTTTCTAAAGTTGTCATTTTCGCGGTGTTTGGCTAATCCGAGCGATTTGAGAAAAAAAACCAGTATGAAACATTCAAGAACATAATATTATATATTTTTGAAAAATATTATAATTCCTGCGCTGGTGTTTCTAAAACGATTGAATAACCATATTGATTATAGTCGATTTTCAACATCTAATACAACCATGCATGCAGTGTTAAAACATTTCGCTATAATTATGTTTTTGAATGCTTGATACGCATAATGGCTTGTCATGGATGCCTTTCAGATTATCGGAACACCGGGAAAAAGACAAATAAAACGGTATTTTCTGCTAAAAACATCAGTTTGCCCTGACAGCATTATATCAATTCAGCAAGACCCAACCGGATCGTAGCACATTAGCAGGACCACTTGACCAGGGGTGACACAGCAGTGACTTGCCCCGTCCATGACTGCGAGATGTTGCAGACACCTGGCCAAGTGGTCCTGTCGATTTGCTATATGATGCTGGTGAGTCCTGCTAATTTGCTATGATGCTGGTGAGTCCTGCTAATTTGCTATGATGCTGGTGAGTTCTGCTAATTTGCTATGAGCCTATGGTGCTGGTGATTTCTGCTAATTTGCTATGATGCCGGTAGGGCAAAGCGGTGCTGTTAAGAATATTTACCGTTATGTTTTCTAAAGTGGTCACGTTCGTGATGTCTGGCCAATTTGAACGAATCGAGGAAAAGCCGACATGTGAATAATACATTCCAAAATTTTTATAAATGTAATACAGAAATTTAATGATAGGTGTGCTGGTTGTTACAACCTGAGCACAATCTATAATGGCTATCCTGTCGTTTTGCATGCACCGGGCAGCTATTTTTTAAATATTTAAAAGTATATCTGTTCTTGAATGTTTCATTCAGATAATGGTTTTCCTTCTATTCGTTCAGATTACCCAAACACCCCCGCTAACATGAAAACTTTTAGAAAAATAAATGTACATTTTAGCAACGGCATCAGTTTCCCAATATCACAGAAATTCAGAAGGACCCACCAGCATCATATCAAACCAGTATGGGACAACTTAACCGGGGGTCTTAACACAAATTCACAATTATAGTATATCCATATTATACCTGTAGCATATATTCCGAGTAGTATTTGGAACAACATGGCGACGAGATAAGACTTTCCACTGTGCGTTGACCTACAGAACTCCAACCGAAATCCGAATTTCCATACACATAGCAGTGGGTGAGCGTTCTTATCAAGTGCGTTATTCCTACTATATCTTGGGAATGCCTAGTCAATCTTGAAATAAAACTGCACCTCTCCTGGACCACACACGAGTGTAAAAATTGAGTCCATGTGTACCCATCTTTGAGATCGATTTAAAAAAAATATTTCCCTGGTATTGGAATATTCCAACAAACAGGGGCGCAATGAATTCCAGGAAAAATGGCTCCCGTTCAGGTGCGCGGGAGGTTTCTGCTCAGTTTCAGTTGAGATGTGGTGTTCTTCCGATAATCTTGAAACCCGGAGTATAGAAGGGAAGACTCCATTAAACATTGAACCGGGGAATATAAAAGGGAAGACTCCATTAAACGTTGAAACCGGACGATATAGAATGGAAGACTCAATTAAACATTGAAACCGGGGAATATAGAAGGGAAGACTCCATTAAACATTGAAACCGGGTGATATAGAAGGGAAGACTCCGTTCAACATTGAAACCGGGGAATATAGAAGGGAAGACTCCATTAAACATTGAAACCGGGCGATATAGAAGGGAAGACTCAATTAAACATGGAAACCGGGGAATATAGAAATGAAGACTCCATTAAACATTGAAACCGGGCGATATAGAAGGGAAGACTCCATTAAACATTGAAACCGGGCGATATAGAAGGTAAGACTCCATTAACCATTGAAACCTGGCGATCTGGAAGGGAAGACTCCATTAAACATTGAAACCGGGTGATATAGAAGGAAAGACTCCATTAAACATTGAAACCGGGCGATATAGAAGGGAAGACTCCATTAAACATTGAAACCGGGCGATCTGGAAGGGAATTCTCTGATGAACGGTTTTGTGATGTGCGTAGAAGACGAAACACTTTAGCATGTATGCATCGGAGATCCAACTTCCATGCAAAGCTATTAACTTCTTATACATATGACAAAACAGTGCGCTGGAAGATCGCCTCTTGTATAAAGAGCGTCAGTGCTTCTATCGCCACAATCTGAAGACAATAAAGAGCGTTCTCAATTATGATATGTTGTTATCGTTATCGATGTATTACTTGTGTGGATGATCGTGTGGTTTTCACAACTGTGCGATGCGAATGTTGTTGATTTCAAGCATTTTTTTTATTTTCCTATGGGCGTGATATTTGAGTGCGCGGCCGAAGACAAATCGATCAATAATTCACAGGATGAATCGTGGGGCTAACTTACAATTATTCAGAGCTGCATGGTATAATAGCTAGCCAAACTGCAAATGTATCTCAGAAGAAACAATTCAGCTGAGCATAGTTATTATATGCTACTTCAATATATCCTCGTGCAAATAGGTTCATATTGGACATAATCATTGACATTGGTTCATATTGGTGGAATAAGCCCATAGTGGACTTATACCCATTATTCTGTTGGATGGCGCAGGCCACAGTGAAAGCATATTGAACCTAAAATTCAGTTATTTTGTTTTGAAATAGGTCCATAGCGAGCTTATTTGTGTGTGTGGTTTTTTTAATTTATTTATTTAGTTAAATTTTCTTTAATCAAAATTTTGAAAAAACTAATGACGTTATAACCTCTGCCATGGTACCCTGAGTCACCACACCAAATTTGATTGAAATCGGTTGAAATCGGACAAGAAGTCTGGGAGAAAATTCCGAACAGACAGAGAGACGAACGGACAGATATACCCTACTCTTTTATATATAGATAATAAATTAATGTAGTTTGAGCGCATGTGTTTCATTAATGGGTATTCCGCTGCGGCTGTTGAAGTACATTTTGTGTGAACCGCAGGCAGTTCATACAATATGCCTAACGGCCGCAGCGATATGCCCATCAATAAAACATACACAAATTAAATTCATATCTCAAATATAAAATATTCTGGCACAAAAGGTTGCAAAACTAATTTGATATGAATACTATCCATTGAGTTCAGTATGTTAAGAGTGCAATAAAATGCAGGGTGTCTCTGACCTGATGAATATCAACAATATGTTTGCCCTCTAACCTACATGCACATGCGTCTGTGCAGTTTCCAAACCATATAACGGTGGGAATCACGTGGTTTCGAGGCTGGTGAGTACCACGCACTCAAAATGTGAAAACGCTCACAAATATATTATATGAGGAATTGACACAAAACATAGCATTTTGACTGTTACGACCATATTTTAGTTTATTTTTAAAACATGTTGATACCGGATTTCTGTCCAAAATCACAGTTGTTTGCGCTAACATTCTGGTCAAAGATTCCAGTCGTGGGTTCGTGGATAACACAAGACCGTACTTCTAGGAGAATTCTTCGACTGACAACTTTGATCAGAATGTTAGCGCAAACATCTGTGAGTTTGGACAGAAATGAGGTATCAGCTTGTTCGAAAAATAGTATAGCATATGCTCGTAGCTGTCAAAGTGCCATGTAATATATAATTATCCTATAGTTTATTACCCTTTCCCTCTTTCTTGTAGCGTTTGCGATCGCCTTGGCCATTTTGAATGCACAGCATTCATCAACTCGAAACCATGTGATTCCCCACCGTATGCAGTCTGGAAACTGTGACACATGTATTTCTATACGATACTGAAGCTTGTCAACATATGCATCTGAATATATGGCCAAAATGCAGTAAAGATAGCATTGCAAACAGTTTCTGGCTTGTCCATAATTGGGAGGTTTATTGTTGATGAGCTTCAAACATCGACTCGGCGGATATATATAGCTGTGGACGGAATTACCATTCAATAGTGAGACAACTATAATAATGTTATACTAGCTGCAACAAGCTCCCTTTGATGTTCTAAACATTTTGATTTAAAACTAAATTATTTAAAATAAAAAAAAAACAAATGTAATATTTAGATTGAACTCCTTGCTCAAACTTAAACACAATTTATTTTATATATAAATTAACATTTGAAAAACTGACGTCGTTATGTAACATCCGAGTAACCCCGAGTAACCTCACCAAATTTCGTTGATATCGGTCCAGGGGTCTGGGAGAAATATCGCGAACAGACAGACAAACAGATCCTACTCTTTATATATTTATATGAAGTCCATGCAATTGTTCTCAATGGCGCATTTGGTCGACTGCAGGCACGAACGGTAACATGCTATAGTCTGTATTATATACGATCACTACGCATGTGAAACACACCGTGTGTGTGTGTTCTGTGGAATTAATCCCTTTCAATACCGAATGGATTCTCCCACTCAGTTATTAAAGTATACATTGGCACTGTCTATTATTAGTTTAGAGTGGTATTCGGGTAATAAAAGTAGACGACAGTCAGAAAAACAGATAAAACAAAGAGCAGAATTATTCATATTTATTAGTGGGAAATGTTCAGATAATAGGTTTAAAATAAGACCATCGTATTGTTGAACTTATTATCTGAACATTTCCCAAGGAAAGTACTTGTCAATGAGAATTTAGTACAGTCATGGTTATAGACGGACTAAAATACAGTTACTATTAGGTAGGATGTTCCCCACCAAACACAATAACGAATGTTATAGTCTCTTGGTTCTTGGTGAGCGAAGTTAATTTCCCCAACCTAAACATGTCTATAATAGTATGTCTTGGACGGTCACGGATAACTCAATATATGTGTGGCCACAGGGTGAGGTGTATTCTTGACGGCTGGCTTCATTTAATGTTGTTATTCACATATAACGATGTCACCATATATTTCTGGGTGTCGGCCAGTATAGGCGTAGCTCAGCATGTCGAACAGAGCCGGGTCCTTTGTTTTCAGATTGTTCCTCGCTGCCGCCTCACTTCTGCATAGCTGACTGCCACAACTGTTTGAACAAGTATATTTAACCCTTTGACTTCATTTAGTATCATTTTGTATCATTAATAACTAAATATAACAATTAAAACAATAAAGAATGTGTACAAACCATTAGTTATTTGGGATGGTGTAACCATAACAGGCTGTCTTCCTGCTGTCCCATTTATATATTGAATATGGATTATCAGATTCAGCTATAATATGATACATTGGAACAGTCTATCATTAATTTGGAGGTGCGTTCGGGAGTAACCCTATCCAAAAACGCGAAAAACCAAACAAGCGGTGGTTTGACTCCGAGTGCAAAGAAAATGGGAAAGAATATATATTACCATGTTAATATAGGACTACACACAATAAAGAGTGTATCAATGTAGCTGGTAACGAATACAGGAAAACAATGGACCGTAGAATTAAAGAGACGAAAACAAGTAATATAACTGAATTGAGAAAGTGTTTAAGTAAATCTGGTGAAAGTTATTGGGATCAGCTAAAAATCAGATAAATAGAGGATCTACAACGAGTCCCCAGTTTATAGCGGAATTTACAAAACGAGTCCAGTAAATTAGGTCTGGACCGAGCCTTTGGCGAGGTCCATACCTAATTTACTGGACGAGTTTTGTAAATTCTGCTATAAATTGGGGATGAGTTGTAGATTCTGTTTATTACACGATCCAAAACCTTGATAAACCATACTTAAATCAACAAATGGGACGTGAAACTAACATTGGCTTCTATAATGCATGCGATGACGTTTCACGTAACTTTGTGTTGTTTGTCCACGTAAAGAAATAGTCCCAGATAAATAAAGACTCTGTGGCGTATAATTAATGAAATAACTTTTCAAACTCTTCATTCATCAGAGTTTGTTGGAAAAAATATTGGAAGCCATAGTATTTTGAGATGTAGCTTACATAATGTAACAGACGACAAACCGGAAGACAAAGGTCACCTGGAACTATTTCCTGTTATTAAACGAACGTTTAATATCATAATTTATAGAATGGGTTTATTGAATGGAATAAGGGTAGGATCATGTAATAAATAACTAAATGAAACGTCCGATGATGACAATAATCTGCAACCAATAATAGACGAAATAATTTATGAAACATGCATTGGAATCTAGCATTAATGCGGAGATAACATACGCAGAAATAGAATTTGAAGAAAAATAAAGCAGCTGGTATCGACCTTATAAAAATGAGTATATTAAAATAACAGTGGATCACATGGGGCTGCTTTATAAGCTACTAGCAGGGTTACCCGGCGTTTCCCATATTAATGTGATGTGAAACCCTCTGATATGGACATTTTGTTGGAATAGGGAATACTCTGTCAGCCACACCATTAAGACTCTTTGCGATTATGGAGATGATTATGAATAAGTTTGGTGGAAATCGGTGACATAAAATTTACTGCCGGACAATAACATAATCACTTTAGAAAAGTCTAGCGAGCACCATTATCTTCCTCGTAAAACGTTATACCTGTTAGACTCATTTGGTGTCGTCTAGGTGGTATACCACGTGAATTACTATAGAACACAGACAGGCATACACACAGACGGACGGACGGACTGACAGACTATCGCAAATATAGATAGAGAAGATTACCGGATACTTCCCCAAGATTTGTCGTCGTGGGTTATCATCCCAATTTATAAAAAAAATCAGGCGACAGATCAAGCCCATAATCGTATCTACAATGTAGGTTTTACATTATATTTAGTTGTATCCCCAATAAGAGACTACTAACTGCACCGTCAGATGAAGGAAAACTGATCCATATGATCGGAGATAACCAAACAGGGTTTAGAAAGAAACATTCCACGGCTAATAACATATTCATTCTTTACCACAGTATATACTTATAAAATACATGTCAAGAGGAAACAAACTTTTTGCACATTCATAGGCTTCAAAAATATGATACCATATGGAGAGAAGAATTATATTTGAAGAAAAAAAACTAAAAAAAGATATTAATGGAAAGATTATCAACGTAATCCATGCCATGTACACGCAAATTATAAAACGTTGCGTTAAAGACCGTAATAATATTTCGGGATTCTTCGCCAGTAAGAATCCATAATTATACGTATACACAATTTGATTTGATTGATTGACTTCATTATCGCATGTCATCACGAATAATCATTTGCATGGATCTAGACATGTTATTTCATCACTAATGGTTATAGTACACCAAATATAAAACAATCCCCCCGCCCCCTTGGTGTGCTGTCACCCACAATCAAGTCAGCATAAAATCACATCTGGCAGCTGAATGGTTGATTATGATTGGGATAAAATTAATGCTAAAACAAGACAAAATCAAAGCCACCATGGAAATGTTATACCTGGATGAATATTGATCCAGGTGATATCATTAACCTGGCATTTAATGGAGGGGTTATGTTTGAAAATTTGATGATGATTTTTTGTGCGGAATTAGGGTACCGGTAGTATCAAAGCGGTACATTTAAAGGCGGAAAAGGCGCACGGACCTATTTATTGTTTGGGTCATATTGGGTCCGAAGAGTCATTCTTCAAAATTGACTAGGTTAGAAAGTTCCAGCATTCACAATGAATCGAGAATAGCCCCGGACATTAACACTGTCGCCTATGGAGAATAATTGGTGTACTGTACCTAATACAAACATGGTATCGATTGCGAGCGCATTGCTTGATGCTCACTGTTTTGTGAAGTATGATGTTGAGTTATGTCTCTTGTATCGAATTCACAAACCGACGATACCATGCATGTTCAAGAAATGAGAATTTATTCATGTTGTTGAGTTGAGGGACATCTCAATGTGCCATTCTGGTTGATACATGGCCATTTAGATAAGAATGTTTTAGTCGCCGATATCCACCTAAGTTATATATAGTCATCTCCATAATTCGTTTTAAGGAGTTTTTTGGCATTCAAGTTTCACAACCTCGACAATTGCTGACCGAATTAAGTCACTCGAACAATTATATCTTCTCACCTGTCATGTGTATATGGGGACGGGAATCAGGGCATTCATTAGTTTCTTTGAAACCTGACGAATATCGTAACGGGTGTACGTCTCTAGAAGTGTCCATTATATTTCATTTATACGATTACGCGGCATTCCCAAAATGACGTAGTAAACCGTTTCCAAATAAGGAGTGCATTCCTAAGGCAGTTCACCACACGGTGATATTCATCGCCAATTTCCTTCATACAAAGAGTGTATCTTCGTTCTGAGTATGGGGTAATTGTCCAATTTAAGAACCAGTTTCCACTGGAAGTCGGTGGTTTCTGGTTCTGAATCTCAGTAGTGGCAGGACATTATTGTTATCGTTGAGAGATACATGTAGATAACGTGGTCTGAGAAGTTTGGCTTTATGCATCTATCTTAAAATGGGTCTTTATTTGACTGTTTCATAGATGCTCACCAGTCTGGAATATATATGTCCATAGTTCTGGTTTTTATGTCATCGGCAAACATTTGTTTGATACTGACAGCTTGTTTCGCCAAGTATATGACTTTGAGAAAGAGTATTATCTATCCCTACCAAATATCCACATATGGGGTTTCACATCACGTTAACCCGAGCAACGCCGGGTAACCCTGCTAGTTATTTGATATAATATGTAAATACGTGTTGTGTCTGGCATGTTAGAAGAAGCACTACTCACTAATTCATGTGACTGGAGGTACTCCTTTGTTCTTCTACATTGAAGAAGACACCAGTAGCGACGGCCCAGTACTCGTGTGAGTTGGCCATGGCGTACTCGTGAGTTTGCCACGTCTGACTAGCCTTTGCTCTAGCATACGAGGTCGATATCTGTAAAATCGAGACTTTGTGTCACATGTTTGCATCGGAACATTTTTAGAGTCAGCATCTGCGTGTGCATCTGGTCGCGGTGACTTTTGACCCTTTCATGACGGGAGCTGATCTGCTGTAGTATCATTAAATATCCTGCGCAAGTGAATTTTCGTATATATGCGAGTCTCCCATAAGGAACCTCTCATATAGAAGGGAATGCACTGGCTTACAAGGTCAATGTTGATATTGTTAGGCCAATGCATTCTCTTATACATGCGAGGCTCCCTATATATATAATACTAGCTTGGTATCCGTCCTGACGGGGAAAGTCGTTGTGTTGTTTTTTTATAGTTATGAAATGTATTGGCATCCCCATCTACACCAAAACCCCAAAAATGGTAGAAATCGGACCAGCGGATACCGAGATACAGGTTCAAGGTCATTTGAAAGGTCAATGTCACGCCACACGGCCATCCGCGCCTCAAACTACCCGTTGCCGCCAAATTTGGTACTCCCGCCGTTTACCCGGTACCCTCGCCGTTTACCTCGATGAATTTTTGGTACTCACGCCGTTTACCCGGTACCCTCGCCGTTTACCTCGATGACTGCACCGGGTGACTGGTAGCTTCTGTGCAAAACCAGTCGTTATCCTCGTCTAATCTCTACCAAGCAGGGCGCACCAGTCATACTTCCTTCTGACTCTCTCGGTACAAGTCTTTGGTTTTGTATATTTAGCGCGGTTTTTCCATCTACAATGGCAATCCTGATTCCCCAAAATTCAAATGTCCTATGTGCTTTTAGTAGAATTCCCTCAGTAAACACGTTTTGACAGAACAGATATTTAGAGCGGTAGGTCTTGATTGACAATATTCGCATGTTACTCAGCAACATGGGAGCCAATTAGAACGCTTGTGTTCGACTTGTCTGAGTGTTTACCATGCATGTTGTTGTCCATGTGAGTTTAGACAGTTGTGTTGATAAAATAACCAGAGCATCGAAGCATACCACTGCGCGAAATAGTTGTTGGTTCTAGCGAGATAACCCATGCGTGCATGGAGTTTGATTATCGTCAGCGGTCGCGCCGCGTGCGTCTGGTCGCAGCGAAAGTGTAGATTGACCAGATATCTACATGTATTGCTCATTGTGATGCAATATGTTGGCCTTATCAGTATATTAATGACCAACGTAGCAATATATTCCTGCCTCACTGGCTACGTGTATCTAACCTACCAGACGTCGCCTGGTTGAATCAAGACCGTAGTTCATGACAGCGTGACCAAACTCGTGCACCATGATGTTGTCATGGTGATGGTGAGAATCGTGACGCGTGCACAAAACATTCTCGACTGACACGATCGCTCTGATCCCGGTTCCACCGTTAACGTTGTCCCACTTCCGGCCATCGAACGTGCACGTATTTGAACATGAGCCGGAACATTTACCTGCAATATTAACCATGTCTTTCTAAATTCATTTTTCTCGGTCAGTTATAACAGTACATATTGAAATTGTTTATTCCAATATTGTTTTGTTATATCTTAATTAAAAGTTATAAATTTAATTGAAACAAAAGTTATTTCTTTAAATAAAATGTATAATTATTAGTCAAAGATTAAAAGTACATTGTGAAAAAAATCCTGTTAACTCAACCGCATAAAGTGTTGGTAACTATGATACCTTTGGCACCTTTTACATTAAGTCCGTTTATATAATTCCTTGTACTATCTTCCCGTAAATCTATTGCGGCCCAATCTCCCGTATACAATAGTTGTATTTCTGTTAAAATGTAATAACTGTGTGGTGTTTTGTGATTCCGGAAAGGTACAGTGTGAATATACTGTGGGAAATGTAGTTGGATCCCATTAACAGGTATTTGCCACAGTACATTCGCCCGGTATTTTTCTGAAATCTCAAAACACCACAATGTTGTCCCCAATCTAATTCGCTTCGAACTTAACCCTTTACCCAACAAAACGGCCAAAACCGGTCAAATAAAGCTTCAACAGCCTAAATTATCTTCGGTCTGTCTCAATAGAACCATACAAATATGGATATCATTGGAACCGGCTCATTGACCACATTGTGATGGTTACAGTTATGCCCTGTGCCAATGCATTCTCTTATATATGCGAGTCGACAATAGGTCGCCTCGCATATATAAGAGGATGCATTGGCCTAAAAAAAATCTTTTTTTAACACTTTTTACCATTTTTCTTACATTCTTTAACAATTTTATAATTTTTAATGTGTTAAGCCAATGCATTCTCTTATATATGCGAGGCGACCTATGGTCGACTCGCATATATAAGAGAATGCATTGGCACAGGGCCGTTCTGTTGGGTAACGGGTTAAAAAGGTTATTTCTACACACACCTGCCTTGTAATTATCAACGAAATTCACTACTATTTTGTTTTACATTTAAAGCGCTGGATAAAATATAGTCCCCCAATTAACATTTTTCAGATGTTTATCACTCACAGATTGCGGATTTTAATAGACCGCGACAAGATCAATTAAAAAAAATGGAAAACTGTTTACTCATTGAGGTGTGCATTTCACGCCGTATCTCTCACGGTTTCATGTCAATACATAATCGAGACAATGATATCTAGGGGATAGCAATGTGTTGTTTTATGATTTCTGAAATTACATGTATCCAGGGCGAATGTAGGCCGAATATACTGACTGTCAGTTTCGACAACAGCTACGTCGTAGTTGTGCTTTCATAGCAACCAGCTAGGTAACGGAAGTCAGCTGCTGTCAATATTGGTACGTAGGAATATCTAACATGAAGTGGTGAATTTTTGGCACAGTTTAGTGATTATTGACCACAGCAAATCGTTTATGTTTGAGGGGCTATATTGGCAACAAGTGCATTATAATCAGTATTAACCTACCGCTGTTAGATGGTATGCAGTACTAATGTCCTCTGCTAACTTGTATTCAGTATGCTTCCCCTTTGTTAACAAGTATTCGGTATTATCTCACTCAATAAACTGGTATTCAGTGTTAATCCACCTCTGTTAACTGGTATTCAGTTCCAATTCTGTCAACTGGTATTCAGTATTCTCCTCTGTTAACTGTATTCAGTTTTCCTCCTCAATTAACTGGTATACAGTATTCACCCCCTCTGTCAACTGCTATTCGGGATACAGGGAGTGACACCCTCCCCGAAGCCCCTCCCTGTATATATCACGATATTTACCTTTACATTCGGGTCTGTCAGCGAGATGTGCGAACTCTGGGAAGTCAGTGATCTTCTCGCCGTAAGCGAATACGCCAACCCTCGCCCTCTTGTGGCTCATACTTTCAAATACTGCGTTTGGCATGTGCTTCACCATTTTAGACACAATCAGCGCCGACTAAAAAATGACGAGTGACTACATTTAGAAAACACAGTCACTGTAGAGACCACAAGACGTGTTTAATAAATAGGGCATGGCTTGGAGTATATTTTATGATGGAACCGCTGTAACAGAACGAGAGAGAGAGAGAGAGAGAGAGAGAGAGAGAGAGAGAGAGAGAGAGAGAGAGAGAGAGAGAGAGAGAGAGAGAGAAGTGCGGGAGTCGCACCGAAAGTTGGCATCACCCGGAAATCACAAGCCGGTCACCCATCCAAGTACTAACCGAGCTCGACGTTGCTTAACTTCGGTGATCTAACGACTGTGGCCAAGAGATCTAAACCTCTCGAGCAGAGAAGTCATCGGCCTTCTAGATCTACAATGCGACCGCTACACTACTCCCCCGTTCTTTTTGTTATTTTTTAGATTCACCGAGTCCTCTCCCAGAGCGGTCGCATCATGACATGGACTCTGATCATGGACACATGTGGTTCTGAAAAAAGCCACCTTCTTTAGATGAGATGGAGTTTTGGTCTCATCTAGAGTTATATAATGTACCGGGGTGTTGATTGGTTTTCAACATAACAATTTCCCAGAGACGAAATATGTGGTAACCCTTGCATAGCTTCACTAGCAGATACAATTAAAGTGCGGGAGTCGCACCGAAAGTTGGCAGCAACCGGAATCACAAGCCGGTCACCCATCCAAGGACAAACCGAGCTCGACGTTGCTTAACTTCGGTGATCACACAAAGCGTCTAACGACTGTGACCAAGATATCTAGACCTCTTGAGCAGATAAGTCATCGGCCTTCTATATTTACAACGCAACCGCTACACCGCAAGTCGAATTCAACCGAATGTTATATCGCTCCGTAAATTGAGACCGTTCAAGTGAAAGGGTGCTGACAGAAACGTGTTGGATTCCGTTGGATATGAATTCATAAATGTATGACTATAGGATAGCATATTTTATTTCCTATACACATTTATATTACATAATAATGATACAAATTATTGATAATTATGTGGTATATTGTGGGGGTGGCATAATCTGGAAAGACAGTCTTCCTGCCATCCCCAGTACATATGGTAAATAGAAAGTAATACATTATTATCGAGTGAGCCATGCACAGATTGTATATGGAATTTATGAGTTCAGGGGCTTAGTTCAATACTGTGTGGAAATGGATACTGCCCGATGGCTGTTCGATATCACGTATATGGCTAACTCGGGCCTAAGTCATAGTGACTAAGTTACATGAGGAATAACTATAATTGCAAAAATGCCTTTAAAGATGCTTAATATTAATTCCTAAATGTTCAATTTGCATTGCGTTGCAGTTATATTAGATCTAAGAATGAATGCGATGGAAGGATATAATGGCAAATATATATCAGAACATCACTCACACACCAAAGGCTACATTAAAAGATTCTTATATGATAGATACCACAGATGTTTCGGTGAAATGAACCTGTTAAACATACCTGTATACCATAAACAATAGTTATACATCTCAACAGAGTTGTATTGGATTCGGTGTCTAGAAAATTTATTCTGGAAAAAATGTCATCTGGTTGAGTATTGGAATTAGTTGCTCAAAGTGTCCACAAAATCACATTTCTACCTTCCCACTGACTTACAAAAGTTAGTCAGTATGGCTTCATCCTGGTCATTTTGGCTTACACAATTGTTGTCTAATGACCAAATTAAACGTTTTGGCTAACCATTTCTTAGTCGTTATGACTAACACCACCCTAGTCAATGTGACTAATTTTTTGCCTCAGTAATTTTGGTTAAGCTAAGTTAGTCATCACGGGGATAAACATTTAACTAACCTAAGTTATTCATATTGACTAACTTTTGTCTTCACTGTAGGCTCTTCTCACCTTATAGTGACCGTCCGTCGTCACGGCCATCGTTGCTGCTATCTCGATGTTGGGTGTGGTCGGCTTATGGTCCACGATGAGGCCCCCTTCCTTAACATACTTATATTTCAGTGTTACATGGGTAGCTCTGGGGTCATGTGTAATGTTCCGCCCGATGGTGAGGTAGTCTTCTTCATTCTTCAGAGGCGGACGTTCATAGTAGATGTTCACAGGTGGTGGTATGGCCAATCCACCTGAGGCAAAAAAATAATTGTTGTGGTTCCGGTTTCACATCCTAGAACAACAACATTTCTGAATTTTTTTAAATGTTTTTATATTATCATTTCACAGAATAAATTCATTTCTTGTGTGTATTACAATTTGTAGTTGTATTAACCATTTCACGACGGGGGCTCCGCTGGTGCAGCATTAAAGACCATGTGCCAGTGCATTCTCTTATATATGCGAGTTTCGCATAGGATCGATCCTCGCATATTTTAGAGATTACACTGGCTTACAAGTTCAAGGTAAATATTGTTAGGCAAATGCATTCTCTTATATATGCGAGGCGCCCAATGACGACTCGCATATATAAGAGAATGCATTGGCACAGGGTTTTCGCAAAATTTCAGGAAGCTCCTGTCATGGAAGGGTTAAGGAAATGAAAATTAATCTTAGGTCAATCTTGAAGACTACCAAGGCCATAAGAATAGTATGTCCAAATAAAAAAAAGATAAATTAAAAAATATATATTTTAAACCTACCTACCCACTTGAACCCCATCTTTACTAAATAGATTCTACCATCATTTACACAATTTTACATTGTAATGGTCTATTATTCATCCAGAGGAATGTACGTGAAATATGTAGAGGATATCTAGTGTTTCTGAGTGGATACCGAATAATATGTCATGAGTGAGCGAGACAAATATTTATTTTCGCGAGCGGCTTGCCTAGCTCACGAATGACATATTTGTCAGTATCCACTAAAAACACCAAGATTATTATACGCATTTCCAAAGAAATTCACAATTTACGACGATAAATTATCTCACAATCGTCTCCAATCGATGCATCATTTTTAAGCCATCAGCTGATCGCTGCCTGTTCACACAATGCTACTTCACCATCCGCAGAATACAAAAAATTTAGTTCCCGTATTCTTCCCTTTATTTCCCCCCATAAATATGTCGAATTTCAACATAAAATAGATTTTAATTATAACTGTAATAATATCAGTGAATATAATATAAATTAAAATATCACAATGGTTCTTTCACTTTGTCCTTCTTCAACACAAACTTAGAATGAGAAATTAAACCGGAAACAGTACATCAGGAAACACCGGCTGTAAATTGAAAACACATTTCAATAAATTCAATCGCTGTCGCTGTCAGTGACCCGAATACGTTTGGAACGCTTTGCATTTGCATTGAGGTTTATTCCATTTGTAACGTTGGGATTCTGAGAAGCCTGGAAATAAACATTAACGGCTTGAAATATTCCGGTAGCCCATTGGTACACGCAAGTGAATCGGCCGCACGCGCGAGCTATTGTGAAAGTATATTCTTCTATATCCCCTTCTGGGTGATATCGATTTTATCTTAACGCGTTTTTTTCTATAATTCACTTTTGAGCGTATAATAACATGGGTTATCCCATTCAGTTAAAATGGTACACTGGTAACTATGTTCTCTTAAATTCGGGATGTAAGACCCCGCACACTTGATCAATCGAGCTAAGCAATAGTCTGACCAATTGGTCTCGCGAGCAACCGGACTCGTACATCAAACATGATTGATATTTTGTCGATTGACGAGCCCGATTTCGCCGGTACATGCGGGGTACTCGAGCCATATTGCTCAGCAAAGCAGGATGGAAATATGTGTTTCAAACAGTTTGTGTTAAAAAATGTGTTTCTTTCCAATGGGAATGTTTGTTCAACTCAATCTGGAATAAACCAAGAATATATCATTCGGTTCGGAATATGACTGATATTTAGGCCATTATTTTGAATATCTTTTTTTTGTCACCGAAGCTCACCCCATCATTATTGAAAACAAATCTGGTACGGTGGGTGCATGTGTGAGTGCATATACGGTGGGTGCACACGATGGGTGTATATACGATGGGTGTATATACGGTGGGTGTATATACGGTGTATATACGGTGGGTGCATACGGTGGGTGTATATACGATGGGTGTATATACGATGGGTGCATACGGTGGGTGTATATACGGTGGGTGCATACGGTGGATGTATATACGGTGGGTGTATATACGGTGGGTGCATACGGTGGGTGTATATACGGTGGGTGCATACGGTGGGTGTATATACGGTGGTGCATACGGTGGGTGTATATACGATGGGTGTATATACGGTGGGTGCATACGGTGGGTGTATATACGGTGGATGTACATACGGTATATACGGTGGGTGTATATACGGTGGGTGCATGGTTAAATGCTGCTGTATGCCGGGAACACGACTCCGATTTCCAAGCTCGATTCCTCAAGTTTGCCTGGGCATTAAGACTGACGTTGTGCGTTGCTAATTTGGTTGACATTTAGGAAAATAACTACTTCATTCATTGTTGCGTTAAGGGACAGACGCACGTTTTGCATAAATCTAGTGAAAAATGGCAAGATTTTTCAACAACGGATTTCTCCGGATCTATACGGCGAAAAATCGTGAATTTTACTTATCATCTTCTTCATTGAATATATAATCTGATCGATTATTAAGAGACGACAAAAGCAATGGCTTTTAATGCAATTAAGAGGTTGGCAATATTAATTTCTTCTTCGTTTTTTTTGTCCCTTTCGGTACGGAAAACTGCTAGAATAATAAATAATTTCACACAATACTCCAATCACTAAATAGCTCATTATCTTGGCTATTGAAGACATTTTGGCCAAACTTGGGGGTGAAAACACCAAATTTTCTCATGTCGCCACGTCCCTATCGGTTGACCATGCATGGTTGATATAATTCATTGATATCGTGATATAATGAATGCTATTATAACGTACCTGTGACCAACAAACAAACGCCGAGCACTATCAACATGGTGGGAACAACACACGTGATTAGCCACCGACTGCTATCGCCGTCCTTCCTTCTCAACGTGTAGTTGGTTTAGTTTACAAGCTGCCTATCAAGCCGGGTCACTTGAGCCACATGTTCTGTCTGTTGTGACGTTATTTCGCGTATGTAAAACTCACTCTCGCTCATGTGTTTGGCATGTTTGCAGGCAATTTGATACAAAAAGCACCACACTAATTACGTGATAAGTAAAATATAATTATGTAGCCCCACCTTTAGATATTCTACCGAAATTGCCCGGTACGCATCAGGCATACATGTATCTGAAGGCACATATTGTTAATGGCGTAGTTACACGTGGAACTACATAATTATTACTACATATATATACATATCGAGACATTATTCAACTCGGTACGGCACAGGATAGATGAGGATACATATTAGCGACACCGTATAAAACATCCTATACTCGATACTATTGGTGACAATAGCTATAGCATATTGATTATTCAATCCCTTATATTTACATACTAAGTGTTGTCATCACTAAATCCAGCATTCTGATTGGTCGGCGCCCACGTGGCTAGTTGCAGTTATTTCTCGGTGAATGAGCAATGGCTCTTAACACCATCGATACGTCATTGGGTTTGGAAAGACGAACGCGTAATGTTTTGGGCGCATTTGGACTCGCGCAGGATTGACTTAATACATCATCGGGTTTCAATATGAAGAGAAATTGTTCCTATTAACTTTTGCCAAGGGTGCTATTGGGTATTTTGGGCTGTTTTTGTCACGATACACTTTTCGATTTAAATACATTTACAAAGGTGGCTTTTTCCCTAAATGTATATAAATATAAGGATTAACTGTCATGTGGACTAATTTTATGGAGATGTAACCGTGGGGTAAGTGGTCATAACTTGTATGTAAAACCCTTCGGGTTTTACACAAGTTATGTCCACTTACCCCACTGTTACATCTCCATAAAAACAGTCCACACGACAGTTAATCCTTATATGAAAAGTGTCCATGGTTTAGTATAGTAAAACGCTACAGAGTAAATTTACCACCCAAAAGACCGCTGTTTAATGTTCTAACTTTTGGTCTTAGATTGGCATTGTGATTGGCGGTTTGTATTATCGAGTCTGTGTTACTGTTCCGTCAATTTTCATAAAAATACCATTGCCATATGCGGAAAATTGCGGCATTAGACGTTCTTTTCACTTTGGAGTTTGCACATTATATTTCGCATTCGGCATTTAGATTACTGGTATAGTTACATAGACCCAATACACTCAATGAATATGTCCCTACATTATAATCTAGTCACGACGTGCATGCCTCTGAGACTGATACGGGCGACCGATGGCCCAAAAAATGCGACATGCATGGATTACACATGCAATGTCTTGTCGTTGCTAAAGAACTCCGAGTTTGCCTTGACGTGTATATCAGATGTGTACACATTGTATAATACACCAGCTCGTCGTTGACTGATATGGAACTCCGTTATTGTTCAATGCTGTACCTGGGTCCCGACTTGTAGAAGTTCAATGACTTGAATAAGACTTTTTATTATATACCTTGAGTTCACAGAGGGGCATACTGTCTTTTGATTGGATGAAGCGCCATCACGTGTCATAGAGTAGTTTTGACCATTGCCGGCGAGTAAACTATTTCCCGGGCTATATATAGTCTTTGAGGCCAGAATTTTACGCGATGCCAGAATGGTCATAATTTTGGCGCAATGCTATAGTCTTATAGTCTTTGAACTATGTATCCGCCTGCTGACTAATGGTTGGCACGAGGCTGGAATTGTGTCATTGACTGCAATTGATTGGAATAACGAGCGCTATTTTCCATCGATGGTGTCTTACGAACAGCAAGCAGGACTATTTACCTCGGTCAATATCCCTTCACGCTGTTCAAAAGACACCACCGCGGGGAAATAATTCTCGATATTCCACCAAAATGCAGTCAGTGTATACTATGCATGATATATTACTATCCCATAGCAGCTGGTCAGCCATGAGTATGTTAATATAGTTTACTTTGTAATTCCAGGAACCATTATCTCTCCTTATTAAAGTGTCCAAAATGGAGATTGTAGTTCAGTTGTAAATTGATTGATCATATGTGACTCCTTGTCTGTATAGCACGTGTATGCCAAAAAATTATTCCTTTAAGGGGAAATTGGAATAATTAATCTTATTAGAAGCCTGTGCCCCAGCTTGAGTCATACTGAATGACCATTGTCATTGGTTTGACCAATCAGTATGACTGAACGCTGAGACAAAGAAATTCAGCTTAGAGTATCCCAGCTTCACAACATATATTTATAATTCTCTTCTCCCCAGACTTCCAGAGAAGTTGTAACGTATATAGCCCGTGACTGCGCTTGTGCATGTTTACTTGTATTGAATAAATTGCCTAAGAGTTCTTACTTAGTGAAAAGGAAACCTCGGAGGGCTACAGTGACAATGCAGTCAGTATGTGAGTATAGAACGTATCTGTCGACCTATATTGATTAAAGGCCCACTTAATTTCGTATATATGGCTTTAATAAGTCTATGCCATGAAAATACTATAATTCGTCACCATTTGGAACGTCTGTGTCTCAGAAGGTGCCCATAGAGTAATAGCAAATAGCTGAAATCATAAAAATCATTTTTCCCCGTTATGGCTATCAGAATGCAACAGAATTCAAACTATGGTTTTATGTTCAATGGAAGAGGAATAACTGTATATCTAAATATATAGAGTTATTCCCATTCCATTGGAAATAATAGACCTTATGCAGAATCTCTAGCATTGAACTGACTTATGTAACAACAAAAACATGTTCACAGTTTATTACATCGAATAAGTTGAAAATACAATGTTTTGGAGCTTCCTCTTTCAAATGGTATATAATATGGCATATATTTTATAATATGTGATTTAATTGGGGGTTCGAAAATTAATGGGCCTTCAACGGATCGGTCAGGAATAATTATGCAGGCTATACGCTATTTTGGAGGAGATATCAAAATAGGTTGAGCGTAACTTGATACAAACACAAAATCATAAGACAAACTATAGGGACAGATAGTTCGGCCATGGCGTTTGAAGAAATTGAAGTACTAAATGGTTCAAACAATTAGCACTGCCCTACGTTTAAATGGAAACCGACAACATTGTAGGCCAATACGAGATTATCAGAAGGCCTCAATTCTTTTGAGATACCCAACGCTTTCGAGCTCTCGAGAAAAAAGAATCATATGTTGCATATCAACCTTTGAGGCATATGCCATCGGTGTGCGATTTTCATTGCGAATTGGCTGCTATGAAAAATATCGACTTTTGTGGAAGTGTTTTTTTTTACCAAATTAACTGAAATAACTGCACAAAATCGAAAAACTTGTTATTTTAACCCTTTACCCAACAGAACGGCCCTGTGCCAATGCATTCTCTTATATATGCGAGTCGACCATAGGTTGCCTCGCATATATAAGAGAATGCATTGGCTTAACACATTAAACATTATGAAATTGTTAAAGAATATAAGAAAAAATGGTAATTTTTTTTAGGCCAATGCATTCTCTTATATATGCGAGGCGACCTATGGTCGACTCGCATATATAAGAGAATGCATTGGCACAGGGCATAACTGTAACCATCACAATGTGGTCAAGGAGCCGGTTCCAATGATATCCATATTTGTTTGGTTCTATTGAGACAGACCGAAGATAATTTAGGCTGTTGAACTTATTTTCACCCACGGTCTAAACTGGATCTGGTCCGGTGTACAACCAAACTATACGTTATTTTTTTAGAAGATATGCTAATAGGCTGATACAAACACAACATATTGATATACAAATTAGGGGTGAATAATTCGGTCATGGCGTTTGAAAAAAATATAAGTCGTTCAATTCATGATTACCACCCTCCCGTTAAAGGGGTAATGCACACAAAATCCGGCCATTTATGGGACCATCTCCTTTTATACTCAACATAATATATGCAATGAATGAATGAATTTGAGCCATGGATTAGTGCACAAAACACTCGTGTGCTCTATGAACGAAGCAAACAACATTGTAATTATAATGAAAATGAATTGATGACTGGGGTCATAAATTCGTTTTCGTTATAATTACCATGTTGTTTGCATCGCTCATAGAGTGCAAGTGTATGTTGCACTAATCCATGGCTGAATTTCATTCATTCATTGCATATATTATGTTGAGTATAAATGAGATGGTCCAATAAATGGTCGGATTTAGTGGGCAGCCCCCTTTAAATGAGAACCACAAAGAATGCGATACAACTACGCACGTGCCATTACGTGCATGTATTACGGAATAGCAATGTTAATTTACTGTCAGACAGATGATTGAAAACGTCCAATAATGGGATTTCGTATATAAAAATAGTTATTGTTAAAGTGGAATTACCGATAACAGTCCAATTAGTTAAATAAGATACCAAAGTGTAAAACAAAACTTGACGGTAAACATTGGAAAAGGTCAAAGTGTATTCTGAAAATCATATTGAGACTGAACATATTTTAACTTACTACATGGATAGCGATATCTGTTGACAAATCATTGTAACAGTTTTGTTTTCAATTATAAACCAATTGTTTCAACATGCAACATTTCGTTATTGGGGAGCTATCAATAATAAATAATAGAATAAAGTTGAACTATATATCCTTGTTCTTCTTGGTGGTGCTATTTTACAGACTTATATATATTTAAGACCTTTAACCACTGTGAGAGCGTTTGGTCCCTTTAAATGAGAACCGCCAAAATCGCAGTAAAACTACATGTATCGCTACATTTATGAGGAGAACTGTTTATTTAATAGTCACTGGGAAGTCCGTAATATACTCGTATATACTCTGTTCAATGCTGACGAGTCCCCGGAATAATCCCTGTTCGGACGGCAGAACATGCTGGATAGCGGATGGTCTTGAGATCCGCTTCATGAATCAGTATATGCGTGACGTCATCACACATTCGATGAACCTCGTAATTGGTTCTTTTCTGCCCCCTCTTCTCACAAGTAGGATGTATTTAATTGTTAGAGAGAAATATACAACTCTTTAATCAAAAGCATAATATAATGGGTCCATACGTTAAAAGCTAATCAGTTTCGTGTATAGGCGGAAATTAATATTTAACCCTTTACCCAACAAACCGGCCAAAAACGGCCAAATAAAGCTGCAACAGCCTAAATTATCTTGGGTCTGTCTCAATAAAACCATACAAATATAGATATCATTGGAACCGGCTCATTGACCACATTGTGATGGTTACAGTTATGCCCTGTGACAATGCATTCTCTTATATATGCGAGTCGACCATAGGTCGCCTCGCATATATAAGAGAATGCATTGGCCTAAACAAAAAACTTTTTGTAACACTTTTTACCATTTTTTCTTACATTCTTTAACAATTTTATAATTTTTAATGTGTTAAGCCAATGCATTCTCTTATATATGCGAGGCGACCTATGGTCGACTCGCATATATAAGAGAATGCATTGGCACAGGGCCGTTCTGTTGGGTAAAGGGTTAAAACAAGCACAAATGCACGTATAGTATAGTCACGCGGTGTCAAATTGAAAAAGGTCTCCCTATATGGCAGCCTTGCATATATAAGAGAATGCATTGGCATATGGTTTTCGAAATTTTCAGGAAACTCCAGTAATGGAAGGGTCACAGAACCGTCGGATACTGTTGACATCTTGTGGAATAGGACCATGCATACTTTCGGAATAAAGTTTGAAGAACTATAAATCGTTTAATTCACGATCCCCGTCCACAAACATTAAAATTCAACTGTCGCTAAGTGTTTGCATCTACATGTATAGGAGGAGACTTGTTACGGAATAGTCACTGGGAAGTCCGTAATATACTCGTATATACTCTGTTCAATGTCGATTAGTTTTTCACAGCAGAGAGGAACGATACTGACGAGTCCCCGGAATAACCCCTGTTCCGTCGGCAGAATTTTCTTCTCCCATGCTGGATAGCGGATGGTCTTGAGATCCGCTTCATGATGCAGTATATGCGTGACGTCATCACACATTCGATGAACCTCATGCTTGATTCTCTTCTGTCCCGTTTTCTCACAAGTGGGATGTATTAGTAAGAGAGGTATATACACCCCTTTATCAATGTCCGAAGCAAGGTACGTGAAATGTTCCAACAACTTCATATATACTTCAATAGATTCCATGCCCGCCATTCTTTTTGACTTAGCTACCCTGACTAAATGGAGGTACTCCTTCAGATTGCGTAGTTTGATCGCATTCTGTGGTATCACCTTTTTCGACATTAGCAGGAATTCTCCGAGATGTTTCTCGAACCACTCGACTTTCTCCCGAACCCCAGCCATGTCCTTTGTCAGTGAGCTGTGGTATATTTTGACCCTCTTGGCCATCTCGAAATCTTTAGCTGAAGGGTAGAAGGAACAAAATAAATAGAATTACGTCCCTTTGAATACAACCGGGTATCTCTTTAACAAATATGTCTTTAACAGGTATGTCTTTAAAACATTCTTGCACGCGATTTATCGATGCCTACGTGTATATACTTAAAGATGCATTGTCCGATGAAACACCCCTAAATTACTATTTATTTGGCTTCAGGTATAACAAAAATATTCGCTTCGAGTCGAGGAACCCAGTCATCAAAGCAAAGTGATGAGATATCGACTTTTGAAATCTGTTATTTCTCGAGATATGTACCTTTTTCCGCCTGGCAAATATTCGTCAAACCGACCAAATTGTGGATGAAGATGGATAATCCTAAAATCAAGTGGTAATACGGCCAAATTTAGTGATAATCAAGTGATAATGCGACCAAATTTCGTTGAAAAACATGTTGATAAATAACATATTTTGTGAAATTTTATACCATATAGTAGACAATGGTTAGCATTTGGTTGTAATTAATCGATTCTGATAACTTGAGCGTATTCTGAAGAAATGTTGTTGTTGCTGTTGCTGTTGTTGTTGTTGTTGTTGTTGTTTAGCATCCAACACCACCTTGGTTGCGGACAGTTATTTGAGTGTTTCGGGGGTCGGGCACAGACCGAGAGTTACTATTATAGTGTCCCCACTTTGTTATAGGTAACCATTATACATGTATGTCCAGTTGGTATGTGGACCGAACTCTGAGCTACACCTTTGATGCGGTCGAGGGTTCGAATCCGACATGGTATCGGTCGGACTTTGCGTCGCCATCTGCATTCCCAGTAGCAAGGGCATCACGAATCAACCATTGATCTAATGATCAGTGCTCTATAAGCGCGATTCCAGAAGCAAAAGAATCTCAGAAACAAAATTGAAAATACGTATTTGGCGAATTTCGTATACAGGGATGACACTACCCAGTCTACGCTGGGCACACCGCCATGTCGGGAACCGGCGCTGATGATTGTCCTGTGTGAACCAATATGCGAACGTTGACGATCCATACCGTGCACGGCGAAGAAGTCACGAATTCGGCAAAAATCATGGACACATTAGGTGGTGGTTATACCCGATCAATTCGCAAAAGACTTCAACCTAATGAAGTTGGCCAAATATCACATATATAGATTGATAGAACCAGTGTCTGCTCAGCTGACAAATCTGACGAGGTCGGCGACAATCACACCTATACAGCGCACCAACATTTCAGTAACAAGTCATACAGTTCGACATGGCTGACGCTGTACGATTTTGAATTTAGGCTTGGTAAAATAACGTAATGGTTTGAAACTCATCTACATGTATGATAAAACTGTCCTCCAAAGTCGTAATTTTCCATTGTAGTCACACAGAAGTGAGAGAAACTCGTGTCATGTTTACAATATCAGGAACAGACTAACGACTATATATATAAATACAATCTGTATTTATTGTTCAATGCATGCTGATGAAAAGTCGGTGTCAATTCTATGACTTACATTGGATATAACATTCACGCGGAGCGCGTGGTTCAAATGTATACTTACGGCGATCATCAATTTTCAGTTTTAAATTAACCACTGATTTAGAGAGTAGATCGGCTCTGCATGCCTCATATTCGTCCTGCCATAGCTTAGCATCCAACACCACCTTGGTTGCGGACAGTGATTTGAGTGTATCGGGGGTGATGAACAGACTCTGGATGAGTTTTGTGAGTTTCCCACTTTCGTTCTGTTTGCCAATCAGTTCTAGCGCAGACATCGTCTCGAAGCTCACTGCAAACACGATTCCTGTAACGCACAAATGACAATGTGGAGAATTGTATTAAACAAAACTTCTAACTCGCCACCAAGCATAACATACTATGATTACATGTGCCCGATGCGGCAATGTAGTATCCAGTATAGCAATTCAGCTTTGTTCCCAAACGAAATATGCACAGGGACGTTGTTAGTGGGTTCCAACTGCGGGGGGGGGGGTGAAACCATAAAATGTCCAACTATACAGGATTTGGCCTAATAAAATTTCCAACTATATATAGGATTTTGTTTTTAGTAATGCAAAATTCCAATATTGGCTTAATGGCTTAATAATTTGGGTTTCGATATGTTCTTTTTAAGAATATGGACTGTTTAAATAAAGACACTAGTAACAAGAATGACATAGCATTGATCCATGTTTTATGTATTGAGTACACTGTGCATGCAGTACTTTGTGCATGATAGTAATCAGAACATGGTTGAGGAACGAATATGAGTTACATGTAGTCAAATTCCAAGGAGTCACAAGTTATAACTCACACAATGGTAACAAGTGTGCATCCTGAATGGTTGTAATATTGTTATATTGTTAACCCTTTACCCAACAGAACGGCCCTGTGCCAATGCATTCTCTTATATATGCGAGTGGACCATAGGTCGCCTCGCATATATAAGAGAATGCATTGGCTTAACACATTAAAAATTATAAAATTGTTGAAGAATGTAAGAAAAAATGGTAAAAAGTGTTAAAAACAGATTTTTTTTAGGCCAATGCATTCTCTTATATATGTATTATGCGATGCGACCTATGGTCGACTCGCATATATAAGAGAATTCATTGGCACATGGCATAACTGTAACCATCACAATGTGGTCAATGAGCCGGTTCCAATGATATCCATATTTGTATGGTTTTATTGAGACAGACCCAAGATAATTTAGGCTGTTGCAGCTTTATTTGGCCGTTTTTGGCCGTTTCGTTGGGTAAAGGGTTAAAGCTGTCTTCAGAAAGATATGGAGGTTTGGCATTAATGGACTAGTGACCATGAATCCATGATTGGTAAAACATATCAGTCTGAACTTGAAGCCATAAAGGTTAAATGCTTTGCTTTCAATTTCATATATGTGTTTAGGTAATGAGCATTACTTGAATGTATTTACTCTAATGACTGTGTATTAACTTGTAATATTGACATTACATTGCTATACCTTGCAGGACAAATTTAAATAAACTGATTAATTTACTCGTATGGGAGGAACTAAATGTATAAGTATAAGTACAACTATTGGAATTTGAGTCATGAAATTTCCAACTATTGAAATTTATGGTCCTCATTTTTGTTTATGAGTTAGTTGCCACAATAACTTGGACGAGTTCGAAAACCAGTTTCGTACGATTCCGAGTTTTCTCACCTGAGTTAGAATTTGAAATTGTTCAGGTTTTCATTGAACTTAAAACGCACACAATTCTTGGTTTCTGCATTATAACATGTATTTATGTTTCTTTAATAAGAGTGATATTTGTTTTGTGGATTATAACACGGCTATATACATGTGAGTATGCCGTGAATTTCTATAGTCTGGCTACGCTCACAGAGATCATATTCCACCAATACAAAACCTAGGTGAATCTCTATAGTCTGGCTACGCCCGCAGATATCATATTCCATGCACCAATACAAAACCTAGAAACTGTTTGCTGTTATGATCCGTTCTGACGGGTGACTTAATAACATTGAACAAACAAGGCAAGGAATTTATTTCTTTGTTAATTAATACTTGTTCCTCAATAATCTACTTCGCAGTAGGTCGGATGTGGTCCCAGCTCGAGATTACAATTTGTTTATGACTTTTGTGAACCGGTATCGCAATAAACATTGAACTAATAACCCGGGAGAAATGATATGGTTGCACGCGACTCAATTAAAGCAAATTCACGCCCAGAGACACATAAATCGTGCGATTTCGAGTT
Source organism: Siphonodentalium dalli (assembly GCA_032622095.1). NCBI lineage: Eukaryota > Metazoa > Mollusca > Scaphopoda > Gadilida > Siphonodentaliidae > Siphonodentalium > Siphonodentalium dalli. The sequence continues at coordinate 228,784,426 of CP136063.1, forward strand.
GGGACCTTTACCTACATGTATAGTGGCATACATTATTAAGGAACATTTGTTAACTAACAAATGTTTTACGTGCACTGATTTTCAATATTATAAACTGCCATGTCACAAATCAAACATGCAGTTCCATGGTTTTAAACTGGTGGAGTATGATATCTACATACAAATACATCAAGAACTAGCTAATAATGTTATTTTAAATTTAGAAATATAAATACAGAACACATCAGATCCTGCCATGTGGTTTATATAAGGGTGATGTGTAAAATCGTGATTTATTTCGAAGGACGAATAATCAAATTAACCCTTTACCCAAACAGAACGGTCCTGTGCCAATGCATTCTCTTATATATGCGAGTCGACCATAGGTCGCCTCGCATATATAAGAGAATGCATTGGCTTAACACATTAAAAATGATCAAATTGTCAAAGAATGTAGAAAATATTATAAGAAAAAATGGTAAAAAGTGTTAAAAATAGAATTTTTGTTAGGCCAATGCATTGGCACAGGGCATAACTGTAACCATCACAATGTGGTCAATGAACCGGTTCCAATGATATCCATATTTGTATGGTGTTATTGAGACAGACCGAAGATATTTTAGGCTGTTGAAGCTTTATATGGACGTTTTTTGGCCGTTTTGTTGGGTAAAGGGTTAAAAATATTATCAAGAGAATAAAGTCATAATCTACGTATCATCCATATGAATAACCTAACCTTTTTCAAAACCTTCCAGAATGACTCCATCCCATTCTTTGTCCTGTTCGAGTTTTGATTTTATTGACACCAGATCCAGATCCGACATGTAATCGAATAGCTTATCCTTTGTCGACATGGTGAGAAACTGTCGCGACCCGAATTCTTTAGGGTTAATTGGCGTGACGTCATAAAGCTCGATATAAACTCCAATTTGACCTGAATAATTTCTTGATTGGTGAGTGTAAATAATAATTTATTTTAACAAAAAGAGAACATCACGTTGACAATGTATACATAAAAATAGTCAACAACGAGGATGGAAAAAAGGTTACCCAATGTGTCATTGTATAGACAACAATAGGGTAAAGAAGACAGAGATTTGACTAGTCAGAATGATGTTGTGGAGATAGTTAGGCGAGTGCAGGGATGAGTGAGGGAGATGTGATTGAAGGGAGAAGTTAACCCTTACTCATTGACAAGCAGTTCAATTGGAAACATGGTAATTGTAACAAAAATGAGTTTATGTAGGGTTTGTGCGTATATTACTATCTTCCCCTCCACAGTAGGTGTGTGCCTAATGTATATGACGCGCACGGCACCGCAACAAGAAGCAAAGCCGCCCCCCCCCCCAAAGTGAGCTTATTTCGCCCTCCGGGTGTGAAAGAGTTTGCTGTTTTTTTGGTAGTGCATGGGTCATGGGGGTTTTATTTATAGAAATTGTTTTGTTTTTTTGGGACGCATTAAAAGTTGTAGGGCGACCCCGAGGCCGAGTCCGGTAAAAGGTGTAGTTGGAATTTCAATTTCGTTTATTGTCGTTGATTTTGGTGTGTGATAAGCTATGCCAATTACAAATAGAAGAAATTAAAAAGATAATTTGTAAAATGCGTATACGTCAATTGATACGTATTTTAAAGAGTGTAGTCGGGGACAGTCGGGTCAGCCACCTGTTCGTTAAGTAGGTGCTGATCGGTGTGACAATTTGCAGTAGGTTCCTATTTGCGGAGATCATCATGTGCGGAGGTCCCCGAATTCGCGGAGGTCCCCTAAAATGGTCGATGACTTGAGAAGCTTTATTGATTTAGGATATTGTAGGAAGACTAATCTGACCGTGTAAAATTGAGCTATAGCGATGGGATATCTCGCAGGACAACACATTTCGGGTTTTCGTGGGGTGTGTATTCGCTGGATGTCTGATAGTTGCAGTATGTAACTATTATGACCGCGTTAATTGCTTTCGATGTTTAGGTATAAACAATGGCTTGGCCACTCTTGAAGATTTTATGGCGGGAACACAATGGCTCAGATTTTTGATCCGCATTTAGAGGCTTTCTGGTGTGGTGAATGATAAACATGCAGTAATAAGCCGTAGTTTTTTTGTAATAATTTGAAGGATTAGTTGTTTTAACGGAATTATGTTAACCAATATATTTTATATTATAATTTATATATATGCCTAATAATATGATATTGAGGGCGTTACCATTTCTGATTATGGTTTTCGTGTATCATTTATCGTGCGGGCCGCAGTGAAAATACATTATAAAGAGCGTGAGTCTGAATGTCATGTCGACGAATAAAGTTAGATTAAATAATGCAAACATTTCCACTCATTACTGTATATCCACTCCTCCTCATAACTTATTCCAACAGTTAGAGTTTCCACTGGTTATTGGATTTTTTTTACCCTGTGCCAATGCATTCTCTTATATATGCGAGTCGACCATAGGTCGCCTCGCATATATAAGAGAATGCATTGGCCTAACAATTTTTTACAATTTTATTAATTTTTTCTTGTATTCTTTAACAATTTTACAATTTCACCCACACAGAGCCCCAGACAAACATGAGCAGACGACACTCTTCTATATGCTTCTATATATGTGTGGGGCTCCCTGCAGGGTAATTGATGTTTTTTTATTTTATGTCCTAAAAATTGTAAGAAACATTTATTTAAAAAAAATGATAAATAATTGTTAGGCCAATGCATTCTCTTATATATGCGAGGCGACCTATGGTTGACTCGCATATATAAGAGAATGCATTGGCACAGGGTAAAAAACTATTGTGCAGTTAGTGCCATATTGGACTGTTTTAAACACCGCTCTTTATTTCCATATATATATATATAGCGTATATTGATATTAAATAATGCCAATATGAACTTATTTCGCCTATTACATTAACCCTTTACCCAACAAACCGGCCAAAACCGGCCAAATAAAGCTTCAACAGCCTAAAATATCTTCGGTCTGTCTCAATAGAACCATACAAATATGGATATCATTGGAACCGGCTCCTTGACCACATTGTGATAGTTACAGTTATACCCTGTGCCAATGCATTCTCTTATATATGCGAGTCGACCATAGGTCACCTCGCATATATAAGAGAATGCATTGGCCTAAAAAAAAATTAACACTTTTTACCATTTTTTCTTACATTCTTTAACAATTTTATAATTTTTAATGTGTTAAGCCAATGCATTCTCTTATATATGCGAGGTGACCTATGGTCGACTCGCATATATAAGAGAATGCATTGGCACAGGGCCCATCTATTGGGTAAAGGGTTAAGCCCACCGTGAGCTTATTTTCACGAGAACAGGTTGTGATTGCACACGCATATGCAGAATACGTAAACCCTCCTGCTGCTATAGTGTGTTCATGTGAGATTTGTTGTGCAAGACAGTGGCAAGACTTAGTGTCTCCAATTTGTGATCTTATAAGCGATATAACCCGTCAAAAATCACGACCTGATTTCCATATTGTTCAAAGCATATACGCTTTATGTATGCACTCAGAAACAGTATGAAAATAAGATCGCGAAATGATTCCCTGTTGGAGTCACATCTCAAAATTGTTTAAAGGTACGGTTGGCCTTGGCGGTGGGTATCCTGTAAAAATATTTCCACCCGTCAAATACCGCCACAAACAGAAAGAACATCAAAATGTAGACAGACTTTGTCCGTATACAAATAAGAAATATCGCATAAACAGTATGTTATTGTCATTTGTTTGACCATTGTTATGTAAACAAAAGCATAAAAAGTTACTTTTCTGCTGTTTGTTTATATTATGATGGTAAACATAAAGAGCGTTCTTTGTTGGTGAATCCCTGATATGGAACAAATAAAGAGCGTTTATGCCATTTTTGTGTGATTAGCCAGTAGCATTGTGCTGTCTTCTGTAACACAATCAGGCTCTTGCTTAGGTAAAATATAGTAGGTCTTTATGATAACATGCTGTTTACGCGATAGTCATGGTATATATGAACGAAACTGTATGCATTTTAATGTTTTTCTGTTTACGGTGGTTGGAACAAATATGAATATTTTCGACAACTAAGGCCTCACGTGCCTTTAATGTATCCATGCTATATAATTTATGGGTTTAGCGATCATAGCTTGAAAGCCACAAGTCTGATACAACCAGACTAGGACTGCTTCGTTCGTGTGTACTGCGAAGCAGTTTCAATCCGGCTTTGGGTCAGACGGGTAAACCATATAATACCATGGAGTTAACTACCATGCAGTTCATGTTTCACTCAATCACCTCAGTCTTTTTTATGAGGAATAAAACAATAGACCCCGCCAACACTGTCACTTCCCCCAACTAATGTCTGCACTCGTTTTGTTTACTAGGCGCTCCCAAAAGACAACAACAAAATCTCCACGCCCAGATATGTGTTCGGCCCTCCTATGAGTATATATGTATATGGGAATTGCACACATAAGCAGAATACCAACACGGACAGGCTCGTAATTGTAATTCAATCATACTTCTAAAGATATTATCGGGTGATCCAATGTTGGTTCGATAATTATATTTTATGGGTACATAAATGCCACGGTAAACAATATTCATGCTCCTTACAATGCAATAACTCGATTTCGGGGTATACTTAAGGGTGTGTGAGAGCTGGTCTCAATTTTATGGTGACTGTACCTCAAACACTTTGAAACAAGCTTACTGGACATGTCATTATCACTCCACTCTGTGTGTTGACACTGTAGTTAGGTTTGGTTTGTTATATATCATGCCATGGATCTCTGCTTAGCTACGCCCGTGTATATAGAGATCATATTCCACCCTGTGCCAATGCATTCTCTTATATATGCGAGTCGACCATAGGTCGCCTCGCATACATAAGAGAATGCATTGGCCTAACAATTTTTTACAATTTTAATAATTTTTTCTGGTATCCTTTAACAATTTTATAATTTCACCCATACAGAGCCCCAGACAAACATGAGCAGACGACACTCTTCTATATGCTTCTATATATGTGTGGGGCTCCCTGCAGGGTAATGGATGTTTTTTTATTTTATGTCCTAAAAATTGTAAGAGAAATTTATAACAAATTTTATAAAAATTGTTAGGCCAATGTATTCTCTTATATATGCGAGGCGACCTATGGTCGACTCGCATATATAAGAGAATGCATTGGCACAGGGTTAAAAATCGGCACTGAAAGGGTTAAGATATCGTATTCCACACTGCACCAAATTCGGAAATTAATTACATTTAAACGTCACGTATTTTCCATTAAATGTCTAGATTTCTACGGATAAGGATCACGTAAATGTACATAAATTTGAAATATACGTGGTATTTACGTGTGATTTACGGACACGTATTCATCATCATCATCATCATCATCATTTTTCATAAAAAGTCATTAGATTTTTTGTTCCGACATTGAATATATAAGTACATAACATAGCATAAATAGCATGTGTCACAATAACTTAGTTATCGTAAATGTATTTCAGTCAATACAGCTGAGCATCTATCCCACTATTTGACTCACCCATGCATTTACATGACAATGTGTTCAGGCAAATTATTCCAGTATTCTTCCACAGTTACGTGTAAATAACGTGTCCGTAAATCCCACGTATATGTAAAATTTATGGAAATTTGCATGCTCCGTGTTTATGCCATAAATCTAGATATTTAATTGAAAATGTGTGACGTCTAAATGAAATTAAATTTCAAATATACTTGCAATTTAAAGGGGGACTGTACACCAAATCCGGCCATTTATGACACCATCTCCTATTATACTTAACAGAATATATGCAACAAATGAATGAATTTGAGGCACGAATTAGTGCAAAATACACGCATGTGCTCTATATGAACAATGCAAACAACATGGTAATTATAATGAAAATGATTTATAACTCGAGTCATTATAACTAGCATATTTTTCAATATGTATTCCAAATATTTTCGTCTGAAATTGCTATCAGTTGGAAACAATCCAACATTATATGGGTTGGAGTTTCCAACGCAATAGGGGGTGCAAATGGATATATAGATCTGGTTGGGGGGTGTGCGGTTGAAAATTCCAATGTGACCACCGGAACGGGACCGTCTGGCCACGTCCCAGCTCTGTAAAGGGTGCCGTATTGTTATACCCTGTGCCAATGCATTCTCTTATATATGCGAGTCGACCATAGGTCGCCTCGCATATATAAGAGAATGCATTGGCCTAAAAAAAAAAAAATAACACTTTTTACCATTTTTTCTTACATTCTTTAACAATTTTATAATTTTTAATGTGTTAAGCCAATGCATTCTCTTATATATGCGAGGTGACCTATGGTCGACTCGCATATATAAGAGAATGCATTGGCACAGGGCCCATCTATTGGGTAAAGGGTTAAGCCCACCGTGAGCTTATTTTCACGAGAACAGGTTGTGATTGCACACGCATATGCAGAATACGTAAACCCTCCTGCTGCTATAGTGTGTTCATGTGAGATTTGTTGTGCAAGACAGTGGCAAGACTTAGTGTCTCCAATTTGTGATCTTATAAGCGATATAACCCGTCAAAAATCACGACCTGATTTCCATGTTGTTCAAAGCATATACGCTTTATGTATGCACTCAGAAACAGTATGAAAATAAGATCGCGAAATGATTCCCTGTTGGAGTCACATCTCAAAATTGTTTAATGTATCCATGCTATATAATTTATGGGTTTAGCGATCATAGCTTGAAAGCCACAAGTCTGATACAACCAGACTAGGACTGCTTCGTTCATGTGTACTGCGAAGCAGTTTCAATCCGGCTTTGGGTCAGACGGGTAAACCATATAATACCATGGAGTTAACTACCAGTTCATGTTTCACTCAATCACCTCAGTCTTTTTTATGAGGAATAAAACAATAGACCCCGCCAACACTGTCACTTCCCCCAACTAATGTCTGCACTCGTTTTGTTTACTAGGCGCTCCCAAAAGACAACAACAAAATCTCCACGCCCAGATATGTGTTCGGCCCTCCTATGAGTATATATGTATATGGGAATTGCACACATAAGCAGAATACCAACACGGACAGGCTCGTAATTGTAATTCAATCATACTTCTAAGGGTGGATACACACATGCATGTAATCTCTGTAAATATCGTGTATTTTGCGTTTTACATGGATCATACACACCGTGTAATATGTGTCCGCTGACAACCCAATCATTGCGACTGTGTTTGACCACAGTGAGTTAAACTCTGAACCGCTGAAGAACCGTTGACTGGGACGAAGTCGTCAGGCCGCTTAAAATAATTATTCGCGCGATAACTCAAATGGTCGACGCTCTGTTTAAATCATTGTCAGTCTTCTATTGATGTTAATACCAGTGATGGCCTCTTCCCCAACGCAGTGGGCTATGACCCCCCAACATGCACGGAGATATATTATCCCAGAAGCTACCGAATTCACCATTGCATTTTTCCTCGACAGGGGTGTGCATGCAGCACCCTGAGTCCTGACACCTTGCTTTATAAATATCGTAGTCATGTCTGTCGTGTCTGTTTTCTACGAGTGGTTAATCTAATATGCAGCAATTTATGCTATTCATATAATTATGAACATATTATACAGCTTTAAATTTGAATGCATGGTGTTGCTGTTTGTCTTCATTCGGCGAAAGGGCTGCCTAGCTACGAGTTCCCAACTACGTCACCTTTCCTCTCTTGTGTTATACAGTTATACATGTATACGCAAAATTTACAACCATGGAATATTTAAGTAAAACATAATATTGTAATTCTTGCCCAGATAATCCCGGCTGATACAATCAATTGACTCCCTTAGTTATTGGAAGCTTTCGAGAACCAGCCCCTCCCCCAATCATGGATTATGGTCGAAAATGTTATAATTCAAGCTTGTGACAGTTAGGGGCTTGTTCAACCTTTGGCTTGAGAAACATATATATAAATGGGGGGGGGGGGGTGTCACTCTTTTTAATTTCAACGCTGTACCTGCATTATTTTTTGGCGCTATAATGAATAATTGCAATCCCAATTGAATTAATGTTATCACATGAGCTCGCTCTCAAATTATCAGATAAATCTCAACAAGCCGGTATCATCCTATAAAAGAATTCTGCATATTTTATTTCTGTTTTGGATGACCCTGTTTCCAAGAAATGACAGAAACCAATCAAGTATAAAATCTACCGGGTCTAATCCACTTTTCTAAATGAATTATAACTCGTGAAAAACAGCAACATATATCAGACAAGAATTACTCATTTCGGCATCCATGAAAGAAGACATGCTTATGACTGGCCTGAAATTTCTTGATGGCAGTTTGTTTGATAATGGCTCATAACTACTCACTGGTGAAATTGACCTCTCGCGCGCAGGTGATTAATTTTGTCAATTATTGGTGTGGCCATGTAAAATACATGTATTTTACATACAGACATTACATGCATGTGTGTATCCACCCTAAAGATCTTATCGGGTGATCCAATGTTGGTTCGATAATTATATTTTATGGGTACATAAATGCCACGGTAAACAATATTCATGCTCCTTACAATGCAATAACTCGATTTCGGGGTATACTTAAGGGTGTGTGAGAGCTGGTCTCAATTTTATGGTGACTGTACCTCAAACACTTTGAAACAAGCTTACTGGACATGTCATTATCACTCCACTCTGTGTGTTGACACTGTAGTTAGGTTTGGTTTGTTATATATCATGCCATGGATCTCTGCTTAGCTACGCCCGTGTATATAGAGATCATATTCCACCCTGTGCCAATGCATTCTCTTATATATGCGAGTCGACCATAGGTCGCCTCGCATACATAAGAGAATGCATTGGCCTAACAATTTTTTACAATTTTAATAATTTTTTCTGGTATCCTTTAACAATTTTATAATTTCACCCATACAGAGCCCCAGACAAACATGAGCAGACGACACTCTTCTATATGCTTCTATATATGTGTGGGGCTCCCTGCAGGGTAATGGATGTTTTTTATTTTATGTCCTAAAAATTGTAAGAGAAATTTATAACAAATTTTATAAAAATTGTTAGGCCAATGTATTCTCTTATATATGCGAGGCGACCTATGGTCGACTCGCATATATAAGAGAATGCATTGGCACAGGGTTAAAAATCGGCACTGAAAGGGTTAAGATATCGTATTCCACACTGCACCAAATTCGGAAATTAATTTCATTTAAACGTCACGTATTTTCCATTAAATGTCTAGATTTCTACGGATAAGGATCACGTAAATGTACATAAATTTGAAATATACGTGGTATTTACGTGTGATTTACGGACACGTATTCATCATCATCATCATCATCATTTTTCATAAAAAGTCATTAGATTTTTTGTTCCGACATTGAATATATAAGTACATAACATAGCATAAATAGCATGTGTCACAATAACTTAGTTATCGTAAATGTATTTCAGTCAATACAGCTGAGCATCTATCCCACTATTTGACTCACCCATGCATTTACATGACAATGTGTTCAGGCAAATTATTCCAGTATTCTTCCACAGTTACGTGGAAATAACGTGTCCGTAAATCCCACGTATATGTAAAATTTATGGAAATTTGCATGCTCCGTGTTTATGCCATAAATCTAGATATTTAATTGAAAATGTGTGACGTCTAAATGAAATTAAATTTCAAATATACTTGCAATTTAAAGGGGGACTGTACACCAAATCCGGCCATTTATGACACCATCTCCTATTATACTTAACAGAATATATGCAACAAATGAATGAATTTGAGGCACGAATTAGTGCAAAATACACGCATGTGCTCTATATGAACAATGCAAACAACATGGTAATTATAATGAAAATGATTTATAACTCGAGTCATTATAACTAGCATATTTTTCAATATGTATTCCAAATATTTTCGTATGAAATTGCTATCAGTTGGAAACAATCCAACATTATATGGGTTGGAGTTTCCAACGCAATAGGGGGTGCAAATGGATATATAGATCTGGTTGGGGGGTGTGCAGTTGAAAATTCCAATGTGACCACCGGAACGGGACCGTCTGGCCACGTCCCAGCTCTGTAACGGGTGCCGTATTGGCGCAAATCGCCACTATCTGATGGTGCATGTATTTGATAATGTTTAAAACGTCCGAACATTGCAGGTGCAATTAAATCGGTGCGATTATCATGTACCATCAAGATCGAATGAATTGCACAAAGAACATTTACGAATAAACACAAGGCTGGCGTTTCCTGATTGATATGGGAGTCTTTCACGGCACTAACCATAATGTATAATGGGTGAGGAAATGTCCTCGCCTCGGGGTTAGGAACAAGTAAGATGACTTCCGTTTGTTTCCGATTTCCATTTAGCAATCCTGTTAACACTATACGGGGTCGATGGGCACCTATGAATAGCTACGCCGTCGAATATAGAGATAGAATCGAGAACAATTTATATTCGATTATTATATACGCACGTCTAACCTGTATACTGTTGACACTGCCAGCTGAAACATGTTTCGGGGGAGCTTTATTCAGCGGTGGGTGAGCTGGGGCCGTAGGGGCGCTATATGCCCCATCGTGGGATTTGCGCAAATTTTGATGCTGATCCCTTTATTCAGCGGCGTTTAGACAGGCTCATTTGTGGGCTTCGCAGGCATTTTGACATTTTAAATATTTTGATTAAAAATATAAATAAATAATAAAAAAAAAATGTTAATTTAATTTTAGAATGTTTGTGTTAGATTGAACTCCTTGCTTAATATAATATCAACATTTTTTTAAACTAATGCCGTAAAAACATCGGCCGGGGTACCCCGAGTTACCACATCAAATTTGGTTGAAATCGATCCAGGGAGATGGGAGAAATCGCGAACAGACAGACAGACATATCGTACTAGTATATGCGGGTCCCCTGTGCATGGCCAGCATGCATGCAGTGATGTGGCCAGATAAGAGGGTCTCCGTTGAGGTGTCACCTTGAAATAACTCCACCCCCCCCCCCACACACACACACCCACCCTCACACAAACGCACATACCTGGGTTTTAAGTGATACCTCATGCTTTCCAACTGTTGGACATTTCTAACCGGACACCCACTTAATGTTGGAACATTTCCGACTGACTGATCGATGAACATCAGAACAAACTGTTAACTTTTGGTCTAAATACAGCAAATTCGAATATTTTCAACCTCTTGATATGTTATGTAAACTGTTGTGTTAAAAACAGATGAAATGAAATGCCGTATATACACTGTAAAAAGGACTGTGTGGCAGCTTCCATGGCCACAATGACTGTGTGGAGGCATTATCTGAACATAAATGTGTACACACTACACACATATGTGTGTATCACCCAATATCCACACATATATGTGTACATCACCACACATATTTGTATGTGACGTCGGTTTTTTTAAATTTCACGTGGTGGTCACGCGCGCGTCGTTGTTTCGTACAGGCTCACAGGCTGCCGTAAAGTGTACACATGGAGTCTTGTTGATTGTGGTGGATCTCGAAATTCGATATATTGGTCGGTCTCTTCGATTATTTCTATAGTTAAGGTAAGATTATATTTAAATTGGCAAGATATTCACCTTTGTGAGAATTTCCGTATCTATTTTGTATAAAACATGATTGAACGAAATAATAAACTTGATTTGGATTTTCTGATTCATCAATTCCCTGTCGCATAGTCATATATTTACATTTTAGAGTTGTGCGTTTATCTGGGTTTATCTGTTGTTTCTGTGGTCTATATGATACACATCTTTCCGAAGCACAAAACCTGCTCGAAAATTGTCTTTATGTAAATTGACAAATTCAACTGTGTGGTGAAGACATTTACTGAACAAATGTGTGTTCATCACATACACTAGTCCAGGAGATATTGGTCGACCTCTGCACCCCCCCCCCCCCCCCCAGGACTTAACTTCACCCCACTAATTTTCTTCCTTAAGGTCTACTCTAATTATTTTCACTTGTTAACAAGAAAAAAAAGTGGCCGCAGAGACTCCAGACAAGATGGCGTCCATCATGGCGGCCATTTTTTTTTAATGCACCAGGTCTCTTTGATCGCCATTATAGTAAAGATGATAGCACATGCGGTCTTGTTTTCCGCTCGATTCGTTATTCTAATATACAACCCTTACAAATTAGCCAAAAATCCGACACCAGAATCCAATATGGCGGCCAAGATGGCCGCCGAAATGTGAAAATATGCTATTTTTCTGACATGTTACCACCTTTCGTTTGTCTCTGTGGGAAAATGTTAGAACTTTTGAGTCATGTTATACATCTATCATATAGAGGAGTTATTGGCGAACACATGGGGACCATAATATGCATTCATTGCGGGATATTTTTGTCCAATATCACGTTTTCCCAAATGCCGGTATCATAGGTCAAAGCCGAATCTCCGTTAATAACCCGATGTTATGTTTCGAATCAATGAATATTATTGCTATTATAACAACAGCCATGCATATATATTTGCAGGATATATTCGAGCTAGGATTCCTCTTATACCTGAGTTGAGGAATATTTACACAAATCCAAGATGGCGGCCAATTGCTGATTTTAACATCAGTGAGCATTATTGTCATGATAACTCCACACCTGCTTACTATTGTAAGTTGGGAACACTTAGGCGAAGAACTTTCCTTGTACCATATCCAAATAAAAGTCCCCCAAATCCAAAATGGCGCCCACAATGGCGGACAGATTTTGAAAAATCACCGAAATTCCCTCATATTCACATCATTGGGCATTATTATCGAGACAACTCCATCCATGCGTACAATTGAGTTGGAAATACAGAGGTGAAATAATTACCTTACATCTCGTGCAAGAAATGGTTTTCCAAATCAAAGATGGCGGCCAAAATGGCGACCGAAATTTGAAAACAGCCTACATTCCTTTACTTTCTTAGGATGGGCGTTATTGTTTCGCGATTTCTACCCACCATTACATGTTGATATGTATGAATTATCCATTAGGGTTTGGCAAGTGATACCCACAGTCAATATGGCGGCCAAACTGGCGGGCAGAAATTGAAAAGAAGCCGATATTATCACATACTAATTTCAACTTTTTTATTTGTATAAACGAAACGGTACATAATATAAGCCATATATTAGTTCCAATGTAAGTCGTAGCCTTTTGGAAGGATGAAAACCCACAATCGCAATGTGGCATTTCAAAATCCATTCTCCACTAAGGGCTCATACTGGCCGTAACCGTATATAGGTGCGCCGAATAGTCATATTATGACTTCCAAGAATCAAAACAATAGTACCTGAGCTTATTCTGAATTGCCACATTCAGCATTATCTAGACTCGTTTCCGTCTCTTCGTCAGATTAATCTATCTCACTCACAACAACAGTTCACTACTCTTCTTTGTAGGAGTGTGCCACTAATCGGACTGTTTCAAACAATACATATGCCGGTGTCCAGCTCACGTGTTGGTTTCGAAAGCTTGGAATTATTAGCGAGCTTCATTCGTGGTATAGCTTATGGTATAATTCAGATGCTACATATGGGGTATATGCGTCATCTTGTGCGATACACTATAAAGGTATTCGGTCGATGCGTATACTAGCTTTCAGAAGGACCTATCTATCTGCGTATTGTCAGCTTTGGTGACCTAATGGGGATAACAACGTGTACACCTGGTGATCTTCCCAAACAGCCACTTCTCAATATATGGTTCATCAATTCATATACTCATCTAATGCACTGACGTACCCGGACAACTTCTGTATATGGCTTCGAATGTTGAAAGCCCGACCTTTGATGGATGCATTTCTGCTAAGGCGTAGAAGACCATAATGCATAATATACCCAAACTCCTTGAACATGATCATAAGAACAAGCTTGTTGGCGTCCAGCAATCGTCTCACCGAACACAGATCCAAGCAGATGATAACAATACACACGGTGCTAGTTTGTGGGTATGTGTCATGATAGTGGAAATGAAATTGGACCATGACTGCACCGCCCCTTATTTTGTTATGTTTTAGATTCAGACAGGATCTCATGTGTGACTTTGCTTTCCTTGTATGCTAAGATTGTATGTTCCCATCCGTTTGGAAGCCGTTCTTAAACAACTGGACCAGGAGTATGCCGGTGGCTACTGCTGTATAAGCCCCACCAAGACTGGGGTGTAGTCTTAAAGGCGACACCTTTGATAGTTGGTTGATATGTCATACTCACGATGGGTGGTATGGTTCAAGAAAGTACAAATGCCATCAACAAAAGGGTGAAATGTTCAACGCGAAGAACACACAGAGGAATGTTACGTTGATGAGCTCTTGCATTCAGTTCAACAAACGTTGGTACACCAAGTGATTTCTTGGTGACATCACCAATGCGACCATTTTCCTGCATGAGACATTAACTACTATATTCTAAAGTTATATATATAAAGCTATATGATCATAAAGGTCGCGTTCCCCAACGGCCACAGCCATTGCCATCGAGACTGTAAATTGTTCTTTAAATACATAGCGAAATAAATGTACCACAGTTCCTGACATTTTCTTGAATAATACCGCCCACATACTGACACTAACCCCCGAGAGAGGATAACAAAACACGCATACATTCATGCTATAAAGACATTATCCTTTAGTCCATCCGACTGTTTTGAGGGAGGCTAGCATATTATTATCCAGACAAAAGTGTACGTAGTTGAATCAGAAAGGCTTAGAAACGGATGTGGAATACAACCTTACCACACCAAATAAAACCGACACGCATGACATTCGATATCTTAAACATGCACCAGGTGTAGGGGTGGTGTATACAGTGGCCCATTTCATTCCCACTATCATGGCGCATGTCCACAAACTAGCACCGCGAGCATTGTTCTTCTCTGTTGGGAGATATTCGACGAGACAACTGCGGGGCGTCACATAGTTTGCTTCGGATAATGGTCAAGAAGTGTGGGTAGTCTGTACACTAGGGTCTTCTCCTTAGCAGATAGACATCTGTCCAAGGGAATGAGACAGCTAGCAACCTTCGAAACACTGTCGAAGTTGTCCACATATGCCAATGCGTTCGCTGAGTTTGTGAGTTGACGAACCATCTATTGAGAAGTGACTAGCTAACTGGTTCGCCAGGTGTACATGTCGTTATCCCATGGGGTATGAGACACATACATAGAGATGACCTTCTGTAAGCTAGACACCGGAAAATGAATTATTTGAAACGTTATGATTAGAGGGACCCTACTCCCAGGAAGTGGTGAATACTTTGTCGGTGTGAGCGACCTAGATTTATCAGACAAAGAAATGGAAGCTGGTCCAGATAATTATGAACGTGACGTGGCAAATCAGAATCTGTTATCAGGTAATAGTTCTGACATAACTATTCGGCGCACCTACGCTTACGGCCATTATCGGCGCTAAGTGGAGACTGGATTTCGAAATGCCACATCGCGATATTAATTGTGGTGTTTCATCTTTCCAGAAGGATACGAGCTATGTTATGCGTTTTGATACCTTTAAGTTGAACTAGTAGATGGTTTATGTACAGTTTCGTCCATACATACCGATATTATGACAAAAAGTTGAAATTAATATGTGAAAATATTGATTTCTTTTAAATTTCTAGCCGCCAATTTAGCAGCGATCTTGGCTGTGAGTATCAATTGCCAAACCCTAATGAATACTTCATGTCACTATTCCATATCAACATGTAATGGTGGATAGAAATCGCGAAACAATAACGCCCATCGTAAGAAAGTAAAGGAATGTAGACTTGTTTTCAAATTTCGGTCGCCATTTTGGCCGCCATCTTTGATTTGGAAAACCATTTCTTGCACGAGATGTAAGGTAATTATTTCACCTCTGTATTTCCAACTCAACTGTACGCATGGATGGAGTTGTCTCGATAATAATGCCCAATGATGTGAATATGAGGGAATTTCGGTGATTTTTCAAAATCTGTCCGCCATTGTGGGCGCCATTTTGGATTTGGGGGACTTTTATTTGGATATGGTACAAGGAAAGTTCTTCGCCTAAGTGTTCCCAACTTACAATAGTAAGCAGGTGTGGAGTTATCATGACAATAATGCTCACTGATGTTAAAATCAGCAATTTTCGCCGATTTTTTATTTCGGTGGTCATTTTGGCCGCCATCTTGGATTTGTGTAAATATTCCTCAACTCAGGTATAAGAGGAATCCTAGCTCGAATATATCCTGCAAATATATATGCATGGCTGTTGTTATAATAGCAATAATATTCATTGATTCGAAACATAACATCGGGTTATTAACGGAGATTCGGCTTTGACCTATGATACCGGCATTTGGGAAAACGTGATATCGGACAAAAATATCCCGCAATGAATGCATATTATGGTCCCCATGTGTTCGCCAATAACTCCTCTATATGATAGATGTATAACATGACTCAAAAGTTCTAACATTTTCCCACAGAGACAAACGAAAGGTGGTAACATGTCAGAAAAATAGCATATTTTCACATTTCGGCGGCCATCTTGGCCGCCATATTGGATTCTGGTGTCAAATTTTGGCTAATTTGTAAGGGTTGTATATTAGAATAACGAATCGAGCGGAAAACAAGACCGCATGTGCTATCATCTTTACTATAATGGCGATCAAAGAGACCTGGTGCATTTAAAAAAAATGGCCGCCATGATGGACGCCATCTTGTCTGGAGTCTCTGCGGCCACTTTTTTTTCTTGTTAACAAGTGAAAAAAATTAGAGTAGACCTTAAGGAAGAAAATTAGTGGGGTGAAGTTAAGTCCTGGGGGGGGGGTGCAGAGGTCGACCAATATCTCCTGGACTACACACTATATATTATACAGCGTGCTTTAAACCAGAACCACAATTTTATTATTTTGCACGGTAAGGTTCTCATGTTGATAAAGTAACGACGTTTTTTGTGTTTATATGGAATGCAGATGAGAGGAAATATATACTGAGACCAGTGACGTGGCGACAGGGCGGATATTGGGAAGGGTGTGTCTATAACCATATCCCAAACCTCGGTAAAATTTACTAAAAATTCCAACAGTTGGAAATTTCATGCCTGACGCAAAGTTACAAGTTTTACACCACATGCATTATAATAGGTTGAAATTATTCTCTTTGTTTGATTTTTCAACCAGTAATTAGTGGGAAATTTATAGTTTTTTTTAGACAAACAGTAGCATATTTTTCTACTTTTGGTAAAACAAAAATGGCCTCAAATGGCCATCGGGTGGAAGACTTCCATTTGGTTGGAAATTCTAATAGTTGGAAACCTTGAGGTACCAATTGGAAAATTCAGAACGAGAGGGGGGTGTGCAAATATAATTCTACAAATATGGTTCAAGGGGGATGGTGGGGTGTACTTCGACATTTGAATGTGGACACCCCCCCACCAACGGCGACCACTGAGCCGCGTCCATGAATGAGACTTGTGGCTGTCACTGAAATGCCCTAGTCGCATACTACGAAGTGACATGTGGCACCCGGAATCACACAAAATGTGTGAAATTGGTGTTTCAAATTAATTTAATTTGAATATGATGAGCATCACTGTTGCAATAAACCTTGAAATACCACAATGGACGATCAATGTACCAAGGGAAACAAATTGTTGGGTGGGTGGGTGGGGTATTTATTTGTCAATTATATTGGTGGTTTACCAAGACGATGTGAAAAATTTACATGCATAATTTGGCTCCTCTGCTATGTATAACTTGCGTAAATTTGGTTACCGAGGGAGGGGCCCGGGGGGGGGGGGGGTGATGTCGTATATCTAATACATATGTAGCCACCGTTTGTGTCCAAAACTTTAAATTGTGAAGAATATTATGTCATTCAATAAATGTCATAGCAAATAATGAACTTAGAAATAATCTAAAATTATAAATACTGCAGAATAGTGAGATGTGTCATTAAAGTATTATTAGCATTTGGACTAAGTGACGTACATGTACATGGTGAAGAGTTATCGTTTATACTATAAAAAAAAGGGTGGGGGGGGCTATGAATGTATTGTGTTATATATAGCTACAATTCCTTATGTAAAATTGCAAATTTCCCGTGTCAAGATTGCGCTTAATGAGGCATCGATCTGGCCATATAGATAAAGTAAAATATATTTATAAATTGTCCGAACATTCATTATGTGAAGCTATAATGAGTAGTACATGTATATATTTAGTATCATTCAAAAACTATATTCCTTTCTGAAAATGCGCTCTTTAATGTATGAATTATAATACTGTTATAGATGTACATACAATGTATACTGTAAATAATATTCCCAATGGCATGTTATAAACAAAATAACTTCTCTGCTTACAGGTTCAATGGTGAAATCATGGCGGTCACGCGGTGTAACGTCGATGTAAATAACAAGATATGGACATGGCTGCCTTGGCAACGACGCAGATAAACTATAATCAACCAACCAAGAACCACGGTGGAATGTATGAGTTAGACACAAATTCCACAGTCAATGATTTTGGTATACATATGATGTCATGTGCTGTAATTTGGTTTCTGTGCAAGAGGCGATTACATTCAAAAAGACTATCCTCTTTGGAGCCCTTAATTTTCTTGTATAGTTCAAGGGATCTCAGAAAGCTTCAGTTAGTTTTAGAGCTTGTTCTTCTACACACGTGAGGGTGAGTCTGATGTAAGACAGCCAACCAGTAGCAATATATATGTATATATAGCAGAGACTGACTTTCGAATTGTTCCAATACATTCAAGTTGAAGGAAAATTCTAGTTATTGATGTGAAACCCATTAATGGAACTGAAACATGCACGCTTATAGTTTAAAGGATAACCAAAATATTACGTGAATGTGTTAAACGGCTGTTTGTTTTGTGTCTTTGTATTATTGAAATTAAAGACTATAGCTATACTATATCATTCGACAATCACGATTTCTGCTGTGTACACAAAAGAAGGCCGCGGACCCCCGGGATATGCATGTTTGCTGTTTGATAAGTTAATATTCGAAAACGTCCAGCGCAGCACGTCAAGCATCAGTAGACTATAACATTTCATATGTATGGCGGGAAAAAAAGGTCCAACGATAGCCGAACTATATGTTTGGCCAATAAATATCGGTAAACACTCTTCGTTGAATATGATTTTTTTTGCAGGATTAGCAGCCTATTGTTTGGATCGACCACACACTTTTGTACACATGTAATGAACACATATGTGTTGACTTGCCCAACAGCATTGTGTACAAGAACAATACAAAATAGTATAATGGCGGTGAACACTATTGTTTGGATCAACCACACAAATGTGTACGCATGTGATTAACACATATGTGTAGTCTCGCCCAACAACATTGTGTACAATAACAATACAAACGTGTGTGGTAGCGGCGAACATATTGTTTCCTTAGTGCAAACATATTTGTGTCCATTCAACGAACAAATAAATGTGCTGGACCCAAACATCTTTGTGTGTGTCAACTACACAACTTTGTAGGTCAGTAACCACACATAAACTGTTCATCTGCATCCACACAATCTTGTGCGCAACTTAGCACACATTTAATGTGTGCCTACAAAGAACAAGTTGTTTTGGTCGATCCACACAGTATGTTCGCCACCACCACACAACAGATGTGTGGTCATTTGCCACACAATTCACCACACAATGTTGTTGTCGATCAAATGGCTACACAAACTGTGTGGTAACTGTGTGGATCTACCACACAGTCGTTTTAAGAGTGTAGTGCGTGCATGATGCCGTCATATAAGCAGTCCAGGGATGGCGAAGCTGGTTCGATTATCGATAAGTACTGATTTTAAGCCATCGGATCGAAAGCGGCCGCGGGTATATAAACTGGTCCATGTATTTATTTAACTTTGTCAATCCCTTACCGTTACCGAGGGTCGTTGGTGTCTACCTCCAGTTATTTGATTTACCGGTTAAATTAATACTTTGCGCTATCTTTCCTTTACAATTGATGACGTCGTTTCGTTGCCTATAGAGGTTGAAACGACCATACATCAAAATAACGCAATCAACCGAACATCTCTATATATATGAGGTCATCGGCATAGATACAAGTGAGGAGGACATATATACGGCTAAATCGAATATACCTAACACAAGTAGAGAATCTCTAATGAGTCGACATTCTATACGAAATATATTAACTGTGTGCAGAGCTTTAGCGAGGCTCATATAAATATTTATTGGACCAAGTTAATAAATTTCGTATATATAATTGCGACGAAATTGATATCCATTTTATCACATAATCACATTTTAGTAAGTAACACGATCTTGAAAAGGCTGGGGTTATTAATATATATTAATATTGAATTCCTTAGCACAACTAAGTAAAGTAAAGACACCTTCAAGAAAAAATATAGTTCCATTAAAAATGTTTCTATTCATGTTGACAAAATTGTTCATCAAACCGTATCATCCATGTTTATTTCACAGTCAACACTAAATAACCCAACACAAATCGAAACTCATAATTATATTCTAATTAACATAATGATAAAGTTTCGGCATTGACATCGACATCATTGCGCTAAGTTATTACGTCACTGCGCGTGCCGATAATACACGTGTGTCTTACTAAATATATGAGTCCGGATTTAGGGGCTAATTATGGGATAATATGTTGTAGTACCCCAGCAGACTTACCCCGCTTCATTAACGTGACATTCCGATAAACTACAAGATGGGATTCAGCCAAAGGCAACCGTCATTTACAATTCTTATGTGCAAATGGCATTATATTGCGCTAATTTGGATACATAATTCACGCTAATCACTAATTCCGTTTCCTTCGATCGTTTTCGTAATGTATGATTAACCCTAAATACACATTGACGGGTTCAATTCCCTTCTGAATTGTTCAGATAATAAGTTCAACAAACGATATATCATATATATAGGTTATTATCTTAACATTTCCCTCCAACATGTATAGGGCTCCTTATGTATACTTGTGTTATCTGTCCTATGCTTGTTTTTCATGAAAACTCCTTCAATTAAATCAGCTCCATTGTGAGGAGATGTCCTGCTTGGAATGTCCGCCTACTTATATTTGCACCCAGTTGGATTTGATCTCATAATAACAAATATTTAACGCTAAATACTGGTTGGAAAATAAAACTACGAGAACACTTTGAACTTATTTGTTTCGTGTTGTATTTCCAACCGATTGTGTGTCACCATGCATGACATTTTCAACTGTTGAAATGTTGACGAAAGTTGTGAGGTGAACACCCTCATCCTCACCCCACTGCAGGGTTCGCGCAGGACTGAACAACACAATGGTAGAAGGGTTGCTAAATTGTTTTCCTAAACCTTATAAAACACCACATAATTATGTTGTAAGAGTTTCCTGAAAAAACAAAATGGTAATGATTGACCAATATTTTTCAAATTGCTTGAGGAATTAAAAAGTGACTTGCCAAAACTTTTGCCAAATGAAAATATTTTTTACCAAATGTGAATTATGTTTGGCAATTTGGCAAGTGGCAGCGCGAAACCTGCCCCACTGTCGCAACTTCCCTGGTGAAGGCAATATCTATATACCTGGTTTTCTCTTGAAGAACGGCCTCGAGTCATCCTTCTGTTCGGGTATTTCTTCCTCTTCGTCCATAGTGCAAATTTAATCCAGACGGCAAAAAGAAACGCGCGTGTCGGATTCACTCCTTTGAAGGCAAATATTACAACCGCTGTCTTTTAAGCACACATGGAATAAATTCAAGGAGATCAGAACAAAACATTTTATCGGTGGTCTTATTTGCATAAGGTAAATAACTATCAGATAATCGTGACTGCGAAAAGAGCTTCCACCCAGCTCACTAAATTGTTAGAGTACTGTTACAATATTTGTAACGGCCCAATCGATTGATTCGAGTGGTTTGCTCGGATTGACAATCATATACACAGTAAACATACTTCTCTCAGAGTGCAGGACTCGAAGGAGTAAATTATGTTTCACTATTCATTATACTCGAACATAGGATCCATTATATTCAATTGATAATTATTATAATAACGTAGGGGTAAGCCACGCCACGTTTACTGTCTATATAGGATAGGCACTTGATAACAATGTTTGGATTTAATTCGGGTTATGATAAGAGGGATTTAAATTAATATGCTGTGCATGTTTTTATGTAAGCATGATGGTGACATTCAGTAAATTGATGAACGTAAACAACCATATTTCAAACTTCTATATAGGCTAGAACGTTGTGAATTTCAAACGTTTGAACATTTTGTCACAGCGTCACAATTGCATGCCCGGAAATTAAAGTAAGAAATGCACGGATTCATTCGTGCATCTCGAAGACGGTCAATATGTCCAGATATTATATAGTGTATTTACATGAATATGCAGGTAATGCTTTTGTAAATAACCACATATACATACACTGCATACTATAATGGACAATAATGCTCATTGGTTATATTTCAATGACAGATATGTACTCGGCAGCCATATTGAAACTCCAAGATGGCCGCCAGGGATAACTTTTGAGCTGCATGCTTGTTAGGTGAAAATGTTACATTCGAGTCCATTCAAACTCATTCAGTGATGCATGCTCAAATGACAAGTATCGTCGTCTATATATGGGGGTATGTAATATAACTAATGCTTGTAATACACTGAGGTGTAATTAAAACGATTACATATAGCAGTTTGTTACATGGAATGGTATAAAATTTGAAATGATTTTTAACGATTCACATAATGTCTCGGTCCGGTTAATGCCATTTCGTCAAATAGGCCGGAGCAAAACTATACATGCAGTCTATCAATATACATCACATGGAATATATGTTTCCACCAAGCGATACGAAATAGCTAACGTCACCTATGTATATCTCCATATTATATCCAATCATAATGCCTTGTTCCACGATCGAATTGTAACTGTGCTAGATCCTTCTCCTTGCTAAGAAAACGAAAACGATCTGGACCATATATACAAATAAAACTCAATTGTATTTGTTTGTTTGTCTGTTGGGCTATGGGTGACCATACGGCTGAACCATCGGAGGTAAAAACGTGTACACATGGGTCAATTGATACGGGGAGTGTCATAGGATAGGTACCGTTGACGTCAGATGTCTTAAACTGGCACTAATAATTAATTATATACCCAAATTTGTTGGGTTCTGGTCGTTAAACTTGGTTGATGCGAAATAACACAAAAGTCTATAAAACAACAGGTTCATTAAAATAGATTGACTTTTTTCTATTTGCATTATAATAACTGTCTAATATTGAGATTTCGAGTGTCAAAACCATTGTTATGTAAACAGTATTGTTACATTGTTATTTCCAACAAAAGTCCATGCAATACGTTCACAATGAGGTAACATCCAAACTTGATAGTAAACATTGGAATATTAAATCAAAGTTTGAAACATATTCTGAAAATCATATTCAGACTAAAATATTTGAACTCACTATACGTTTATCGATGTTTGTTGACAATCACTGTATAGCTGTTTTGTGTACATAGGTTTAGGGTACGTTCATACGCTGGCAATATTGCACTGCAAGCTGCAAAAATGCCAGCTGCAAAGTTGCCAAAACGGATTAATTTCTGCCCGCTGTCAACAAATCAGCGTTAGTTGTGATCAATGAACGACAACCGTTTTGCGTTATTGATGAGCTGTTTGCAATATATTAGAACACGATGTGTGTTGGTATTCTTAGGCCAGTCAAAATAATGTCACTTGACATGTTGGAATGTGATATCGCCACGGCCAGCTCCCTCGCTGGGATGCTGTTCATATATGAGTACAATAAACGTCACCTAGATGGTGGGTCCGCACTTGGCTCAACGAAGATTTCAAATATTTCCAGGTATCATCCCAAACTCCAAACTTGTCATTCCAATAAATTTAGTCACAAACTCGTTGGTCTTAGTGTTAAGCAAAACAATAAGTCAAGACAAACGGGGGGGGGGGGTGTTAGACCCGCCCCCAAAACGACGACACAAGCAGTCACTTTCAAACCACTACAATTACTTCAATATCGCAGTCTGGGTAGATGGTGTTGGCATGTATTCGAACCCCAGCTTGATCTGAATTGAGTGATATCTCAATGTGCCATTCTGATCGACACATGACCATTTCGATAACAATTGAGAATTTGTACACGCTCACTGAAGTAAGCACATTTTTGAAGCAATGATTGGATACTCACAGTTAGTCCTGCCACCACCTCCCCTCTAGCTCCCACGTTTATGACTCGGGAAGCATCACTTATGATACTCTTTGTATCACGCCATATCACCATATCCTCATATAACGGAGATCCGTATATACACATGTATAATTAAGTGTGTATGGGAATCACAGAAAACACACCCAGATCCCATTCGATCGTATCAAGCACGGTACAGACACAATCAATTATTGTTAGTGGCCTTGTGTTGTGGCCACCGACACAGAGCTATACGCCGTTATCATGTATCACCGTTGATTGTTGACGACCGGCCACGACCCAGCACGAGCTCGTCGGTAGCTGGCAAAAATGCCAGCTAACAAAACAAAACAAAACAACCTTTGCAGCTGGAATTTTTGCAGTTTGCAGTGCAATATTGCCAGCGTATGAACGTACCCTTATTGCTGTTTGTTGACAATCACTGTATCGCTGTTTTGTGTACATACGTTTATCGATGTTTGTTGACAATCACTGTATAGCTGTTTTGTGTACATACGTTTATCGATGTTTGTTGACAATCACTGTATAGCTGTTTTGTGTACATGCCAATGGCTTCAACACGCGAAATCTTGTTATGGAAAACTATCAATAATAAATATAAGAACAAAGTTTATTTATTTTCTCCATGGTCTTCTTATAATAGTGGTGATGTTTTTACCGACTTTTATATTTGTTTTGCACATTTACCCACTGCGAATGCATTGGTCCCCTTTAAAAGCGAGTGAGTAATGCGTAAATGTAGGTATGAATTCATGCATCGCATATATAATTATGCGTCGATTTATATGAATGAGATAGGGTTAACTTGCACAGGTTTTGAAACGCTTCTTGTATGGAATTTTATGTATTATTTTTGCACTAGTGCAAACATTGCTGACGGGTTAATTCAATAGCAACACAATGTCCCATACGCGAATTTGACATATAAAACTACATCACCACGCCTACGGTTTGCAGATAAAAGCCGAGCACTGATTCAATTCAGAATGAACAATTATGCCACTTGGCATTCGATACAGACCATTCTGCCTCATCGGGGTATAATTATAGCCTTTACGAGAAATTACCGCTGGCCATTTAATGCCAATCGATTGTAAATTCGATATTGAAAATTGGAAGTTGAACAAATGTAATCCATGTCAAATTGATCACGACTGCATGCATGGTTGTTGTGTTGACACTAAGATTGTAATCAACAAATATTCTCCGTATACCCTTGTATATATAGTTTCGCGCTTAACTTATGTGGACCTAAATATAAAGAATTGTCACCCGTCATTTGTGCTGTGGAGAGTATATATATTTGTTTTCTTCGCATATACGTTCTCTTAGATAATGCACTCAGCTATCAGGGTATGGCATGTCATCAATCTCTACTCTGGCTATGTATAAGCCAGTAGAGATCATAATCCACTATAGTTCAAAACCTTGGAACTGTTTTATGCTCTGACATGGAACATTGAAAAAACAGTGCAGCAAATGTATTTCGTAGTTAATATATACTTGTTACATACTAATATTTATTTATTACCTCCGTCTACGGAGAGATTGATATAATAATACATTAAATACTGTAAAAATAACAAATAGTGTCGTGTATAGTATATGTCGCAAGCGTATGGTCTTTGTACAAAGTGAATTTATACATGGTAAGTCATCTCCTAAAAGTTCCTCTGATTGCCCTGGTCAGAACCAGAAGGAATGAGGCTGATATGTCTATTATATGTTCTTGGCAGTGACTGATCTCCCACGTAATGCGTGGATCATCCGAACCTAGGAGAAGGGCGTAGAGATCGCTTCTTGTGAGGCTGTCTAGATACAATGACACGGTAACTCCGTGATGACTGAGTATTGTGTCCCATAAACAGTTCCTTATAGCTAGAATGTGAAGCGATGTGCACGAATATAATGCATGGTCGATTTCGTTGTTATATACAGAAGAGCATAGCTGACATGTTAAATTGTTGTAATACGTTGTTTTGTTCAGTAATATCGCGAGATTCTTTAATTTTGTTGATGCGCGTGGAAACGATTGAAGCATCTTCCAAATTTTCCAGCCGGACAATGGATCCCGAACAACTTTTCCTAGGATCAATACATTCTGATCAGTAGAAACTGAATGTCTCCACTGTGCTGAGTATTTAATTTTTACAACATTTTTGACTATAGTTTTCCAGGAATTAGGATCTGGGAAACAACCGTTCAGCAAAAAGTTTTCCAAATGTGATTCGATGCCATATTCCTGAAGGATAGGACAAATCTCCGCAACAAAACCACTTGCTGGCCACTGGAACAGTCTGTGAAGGTGTGCCTTGAATACGAACAATTTCAAAGAAGTTTGTTTTTCCGGTGGAAGATGAATCAAGCTTCCGAGAAAACATAATTTACGTATGTGAATCTCTCTCTGAACTGGAAGGAGTCCAACTAGACCAAGAGTGAGTTTGGTGCTTGCTCTCATGGGAAGTGACTGAGAAAAATTTGTGAATGTTCTCAGTGAGCGCTCCATTACGGCGACGGACGTTTTATTGTCAAGAGGAGTTACATCGCACCCGTATGAAGCTCTGGGTAGTACTACAATCTTTATGAGATGGCAAATCGTCAAAGGTGTAGCAAATTTTAGTTGTTCATTGCCGGTAACAGAGAAGAATGTTTTCCGTAATTTTGAGGAAACAAGGGAGGCACGAGACGAATTGTTTGAAAACTTATTCTGGAGCAGACCGAGGTGGAGACATTCTTTTTCTTCTCGTATGACTTGTTCGCCCAGCTTCCATAGTCGGTCTGAGCGGTTGTGATGCGATTTTGTTTCATTGAACACAACTTTCAGGCTCTTCTTGATAGAAAACTGGAATCTCCATCGGGTACTATATGAGTGACACAAGGTGAGAAGATTGTCTAGACCGGATTTGGTGATAGAAAGAAGTGCTATGTCATCAGCTGTGGTCGGCGCAACGCATGAGATCGAGTTGATGTTCATTCCGAATTGTGAATCACTCAAGTCAATTTGGAATTTCTTTGGAATTTCTTATTAATGTATCATTTCCAGAGCCTGAATACCAGCATTATAGTCCGGTTCTCATAAAATTGAATTCTAAAAAAGCCGACCTGATTTCCCAGCTCTTCGTGGTAATTAGTTTGAACTGAATAGTCTTTTAAACGGTTGTCAAGAAAAAACTGGTTGAAATTGTGCGCAGTTTTTAAATTTAACTTTGAACTTATTTTTGAAGCGCAGTTTGGTTTTGATGTTCGTATTTAGTTTTAGCACGCCCGAAAATATTGAGATTCTCAGACGTTGGATGTCTTTTGTATCAACTTCTCGCCGAGTTATACATTCGACTTGTCATAGAACACGACCCATCAAACCATGCACTCGTCAGTTTGTTTATTGGGCGAGCTAAAAAATTTATTTTGAATATGGCCAATGAAATTCCGCGTAAATTCTGGAAGAAAATAAAGCAATTTAAAACCCCTCATAGGAGCTCTCCTAACATTGATATCGGGGTCATTTAAAACCCACTTTAAAGAAGTTTTTGAGAAAGAGTCTTTGCCCTATCTTAATGATTTAGAGTCAAATGTTGATCATAATGAAATCGTTATAGAGTGATTAGACTGCAATTTAACATGGGATAGGTGGAATAGGCGATTACAAGTTTGAAGACTGGGAAAACCAGTGGCCCTGATAGGATACTAGTCGACATATCCAAATACCATATTAATATTTTTGGGCCACTGTTTTTGATAGTTTTCTATCTGATATTCAAAATTTCGAGTTGCCCGAGCGAACGGAATAATTGTTTTATTACACCCGTATCAAAGCTGACTAAACGGAACCTAATAATTACCGGGGAATATTCTTGGTTATATATAGTGTCATCACAAAGCTGTACTCACAAGTAACAAATAATAAGCTTGTTGAATGGGCTGAGAAAATGTTTCGATCAGAACCAATTCGGTTTTTGGAAGGGTAATTCAACGAGCGACCGTATTTATTATTTTGAATGCATTAATTTGATCTGAGTTTATTCTCGTAGATACTATAGTGAGCTTGGTTTACATCCTTCTCTTTCCTGTTGTATACTTCACATACATATTCCTCAATTGAACAGAACAGTTCATCACTCATTTTCCACGAATTACCCAATTGAGAAAGCGTGTTTAAAAGCCTTTCTTTCTTCATAGCTTTCCAGCATAGCCTTTTTCCCTTTCTGAAAAATGCTGAATTGTAGTCATTTCCCGACAATACATGAAGGCCAATTAGGGCTTCTTTCTAAATCTCACTTAGATCAACATCCGATAGATTGATGACACATCTATGCACACCCTTATTCGAATCCAGAAAAACCCTTCGAGCATGCGTGGTATGGCGAAATTTTGAAATGGCAATAACGGCTATGACTGTATCACCAGAGGGTGACCTTATAATAACTGAACCTTCGGTCGTATCCAGTATGTGCTTTGCGTGAATAATCACCTTAGTGTCTGCTTCTTCTTGATTGCTGATCAAATCTGGCACAGTTGTTGTTTCCTCAGCAGAAAGATGTAAACAACTATTGAAAGTTGAGAACACTATCACTTTCGAACTTAGAATAGAAATAATATCATTTGTTCTCTTCGATAGAACATTTTCAAACATTTCTATTAATCTGGTTTTGTTTTTATTGCATTTTAGAAAATCCAAAAAGTCTCGTGGAAGTTTTGAGTATTCTGATTTAACGAAGATTTGATCAGATGAACCACGCCTCAAACGCTCTCTAGCTTTCAACCTAACATTCTTGTAAGAATCACAAACTAGATCAACTCTGTTATAATGCTTTGGAAGAGAAGATATTACTTTCATAACAAATTCCTCATATGTTTCTGGAAGTGCTACCTGAACTCTGATGAGTGCTATCAGGTCAACAATGTATGCTGACACGGCTGATCGTTGTGGAATGAGGAATTAGAAGAAATATTTTTTCTGAATGATATCCATAAGAACATTTTTTGGAGTTGACCGAATACTACCGTCTGGAAACGCAAGGCTCAGAGGAACTGGAGATAGAGGATACTCCAACGCCTTTTCGAAGTCTATATTCCATGTTCTCTTGATGTAGCTAGCAATTGACCAAGAATGTCTCTATTTGCCTCAACAATGGTTGATTTTCCTTTAATTGTTAAATGTTTGCTTTTGACGGCTTTCGAAAACACTTTTTCAGAATTTCGTTTGATTGGGTTCTGAAATGGAACATCTGAATACTGCAAACATTTTTCAACAAAAAGTTTATGAGCTGATATTCCTTTTGGAAGAATTTCAAATATATCGTTTGTTTCTTCGACATTAAGAGGTACACCTGAACTCAATACATATAACAACGATGTGTTTAATTCTTGACTGAAAGGGTTTAAATATTCGTCAGTCAACACTCTCATAAATTTGATACATTGGATTCCGAAGATAGAATTTGTGATGGACGAATTTGTCTGTAGACATTCTCAGAAGAGTTGACTTGGGCAAATGTTTTTAAATCTTCGGTGTTCTTCGCACCGTACTGAAATGTAAGGAGAATCTAATAAAACAAGCAGCAACATACATGCATGGTGACATTATCGACTTCTCATCCTCGTTACCCGAGCTTAAAGGAAAATCAACCATTGTTGAGGCAAATAGAGATATTCTTGGTCAATTGCTAGCTACACCAAGAGAACGTGGAAAATTTATAGACTTCGAAAAGGCGTTGGAGTATCCTCTATCTCCAGTTCCTCCGAGCCTTGCGTTTCCAGGCGGTAGTATTCGGTCAACTCCAAAAAATGTTCTTATGGATATCATTCAGAAAAGTTTTTCTTCTAATTCCTCACTTCCACAACGATCAGCCGTGTCAGCATACATTGTTGACCTGATAGCACTCATCAGAGTTCAGGTAGCACTTCCAGAAACATATGAGGAATTTGTTATTAAAGTAATATCTTCTCTTCCAAAGCATTATAACAGAGTTGATCTAGTTTGTGATTCTTACAAGAATGTTAATTTGAAAGCTGGAGAGCGTTTGAGGCGTGGTTCATCTGATCAAATCTTCGTTAAATCAGAATATTCAAAACTTTCGGATTTTCTAAAATGCGATAAAAACAAAACCAGATTAATAGAAATGTTTGAAAATGTTCTATCGAAGAGAACAAATGACATTCTTGCTATTCTAAGTTCGAAAGTGATAGTTTTCTCAACTTTCAATAGTTGTTTGCATCTTACTGCTGAGGAAACAACAACTGTGCCATATTTGATAAGCAATCAAGACGAAGCAGACACTAAGGCGATTCTTCACGCAAAGCACATACTGGATACCACCGAAGGTTCAGTTATTATAAGGTCACCCTCTGGTGATACAGACATAGCCGTTATTGCCATTTCAATATTTCGCCATATCACGTATGCTCGAAGGGTTTTTCTGGATTCGAACAAGGGTGTGCATAGATGTGTCATCAATCTATCGGATGTTGATCTAAGTGAGATTCAGAAAGAAGCCCTAATTGGCCTTCATGAATTGTCAGGAAATGACTACAATTCAGCATTTTTCAGAAATGGAAAAGGGCTATGCTAGAAAGCTATGAAGAAAGAAAGGCATTTAAGCTTGCTCAATTGGGTAATTCTTGGAAAATAAGCGATGAACTGTTCTGTTCAATTGAGGAATATGCATGTGACGTATACAACATGAAAGAGAAGGATGTAAACCAAGCTCACTACAGTATATACGAGAACAAACTCAGATCAAATCGAATTGTTGACATGTCGTTATTAATCCCTTGTCGTGAATCCTTATTCTCCATGATTTGCGTTCAAATTACATTGCAAGACTTTGGAAACTCTCAACAATGAGAATGGTGGAAGATGTTAGTTTCATAGAACATTGGGTGAACGGAAGATGTTTTGCCCCAGTGGTATGATAAGATCTTTCCAGATGATATTGAGGAGATTCTTGTGGACTATGAAGGAGCCGACTATACTGAAAGTTAAGATGAGAGTGATGTGGACTGTTAAAATAATAACTAGTAAGCATCTGGCTGCACAAACTTATAGGAAACTATTATTATTCAAATATGTAATTTTGTTTGAGAAAAAATATTTTTAGGGGTAGGGGTAAC